>JARHVA010008133.1:0-549068 GCA_037957365.1 Torreya grandis | reverse complement strand
AAAATTAAATGTATTAGTTTTTGGATTGAGGGGCTCTGCTTTATGAATAAATGTTAAAAGTGGAAGTGTGTTTAAACTCTCTTAGAACTCTAATAAGGACCCAATGTTAAAGATATGATTCAAAAATGATCAATATGGTTTTTAATTATCAATTAAATGTTTTTATATTTTATTGAACTCTTCCAAGTATCTCTAGGTAGTGGTTGTTAGAGAGAGGAGAGAGAAAATGAGAAGATACATGCTTGTTTCTAAAAAAGTTATTATAACTATAAAAATTTGTATTGAAAAAAAATTGAAAATGGATGGAGGATGAATATTTTGATTCATGTTTAATTTTAATAAAGGTTTCTAGATAATTTATAACTCTCAATTGTGCTAAACTGGTCATCCAAGTTAGCTAGTCGCTAGTAGACCTAATCACGTAAAAAGTGAGAAACCCATGCAACAGTAAGAAGATGATTAGGGATGTGTTATCTTGAAATAGTGATGAAACCAAGTGAATGGAAATATTTTTTCATTAATTGTAAGACATTATTATTTTTTTTATAATTTTTGAATCTCAGTGATTATAGTGAAAAAGTTGTTCACAAGTTGACCTATCTAGTTCAAATGAGATAGTGAGATATAAGGTTATGAGATTGGTCTACAAGACTAATATTTCCATTTTAAAATATTATATTTATATATAAAAATGGTATAATTATCTCATAGGATAATATAAATTTATCATAATTCATTAAATATGTCTATATAGGTGTTGGAGGTTTGAGTCACCATCACTGGTCTTTGAAGGAAATTGGCAGTTCTAAGTGAACAAGTTGCAAGAGTGTTTTTGAGTCATTTTTCCTTATGTAATGAATTATAGTGATCTTTTATGAAGTGTTTTAGTCATTTTAGGTTTTGTGTATGTTATTGATTTTCATGGTGGTGTGGCTAAATAATATATTATCTTCATTTTTTCATGACAGACCCTTTTGTGTGTGTGAAGGCCTAATGTAAACAATACTAATGGTGTGATTCAAGTGGTGGTTGAAGATAAAAATTGTCATAGAAATAATATGGGATCATTGGTGGTATATGAAGTGTTACATGTGTGGAGTTTAAATTTTTTTCCAATTAGATCAAAGAGTAATGTGTGCTAATGAAGGCCTAATTGAATTGTAATGATTGATTCATGTTTTTGGCTTGTCCTAAGGTTTATTATGTGCATAATCTAAGTGGAAAATTGTATATGGATGACTAATAGGTGTATGAGAAAGATCCTGGTATAATAACAAGGCCTAATATGCCTAATTGACTAGTTACAGAACAAGGGAGTTGAAGCAAAGGATATAACACGTTGAAGAGCTAAAAGAGGTATTTTAGACCATAATAAGGGTGTATAGAAAATATCATTAATATATGATAGGGGTAATATATATGAATATAAAGGTCACATGACCTAATATATCTTAAAGAGACCTAATTGAATAAAGATGCCTAGAAGGTAGTTTGAGAGAGATAGAAGAGAGAGAAGAGTTGAAGAAGGTGATCATCAATTGTTTTATGAGAAACAAGGTCTTTTTAAGGTGATCAATTCAATGAAGAGGATAATTTGGTGTTGATTCATCTAGGGGGTTGGTACTTCCTTACAAGTGGGTACTTGTTAAAGACTAATTGAATGGGTGTTCCATGTGAAGTTGGTGCTTCACTAAACTTGGTTTTTGTCTTATAGGATTGTATTCGATTTGTATATATTAATGAGTTTTCTTTCCCTTAAGGGTTTCACACATATGTAATGTGTTTCATGATATTTTATGGTTGCATATGATTTATTAGATGTTCATGTTTGTATGAATGGTTCATGTATGCTTAAGTGGAATTGAATGAATGTTTTGGAGACACTGTTTCACCCCAACACTTAGTGATTATGATTAAAATAATTGGTATTAGATCCTAGTCCTTTGAAGCAAGTCTAACAACTTGAAGATGATCTTAATAAGGATAAGATGTCTAGTGATCAAAAGTAAGAAGCCAACATGTATGATGAATAAGTCTACTATGATAGTGAATAAGGAGAAGCTGAAGTATGTATGTAATAAAAAATGTAACATGTCTATAAATCAATTCTTACTCAGAGAAGATAGAGCATACCTACACTTCTGATTAGAAATAAATTTATTAAGTTAGATCATGACCAATATGAGGATATATTAGACCTGATTAGGGGATAATTTATCACTATAAACTATACTAAGGAGGGTTCTAAAGCCTCCAGTCTAATACAATCATGTAATATCCCTAAGGGGGGTTTTAGGTTTGATATTTCACCTATACTAATAACACATAAAGTAAATCTAATCTAGTGTTCACCAAATATTTTGGCATAATAATAGGGGTTAGTAAAGAATAAAAACATGTATAAGATAATTTCAATTAAGCTAAGTATGAGTAAGACCCTAATACATGGAATATGAAGATTAATACTATTCAAAGACAATACTTATGTTACTTTTATCTAATAAAGAGAGGATCAAAGTTAGAGAATACTTACTTGAATGTAAAGCCATGGAGACTCAATCTCTCCCTTATCTAATGGGGATTTGAAAGAGGTTGTTGTGGTTTGTAAGGATCACTAAGAAAGGCCAAAGTATCCAAGAATTATCCACAAGACTAGATTCTCCAAGTAGAAACCCTAAGCTAAGAATCCTCAAGTAGAATGGTGGAAGAGTAGATTATAAAGAAACATTAGTGAATATAACTCTTTATTTGATATTAAAATAATGACAAAATGATCTTGTATATATAGGTAGATTTGACCCTAAACCCTTCTAAAAAGCCTAATTGATAGGGTCAACCCAGTCGACCTAACACAATTTTGGATAATTATTCACTACATCATGAGCTAGGTCAACCAAAGGCTAACCTAATTCCTAAGTGAAAATATCTTGAAACTATACAGGGTCAACCTAGTACAGTCAACTAACAAAAGGGGATTAATGTGAGGAAAAGAGGGATGTAATGTGGAAAATACTAGAGGAATGTATAATAGAGGAGTAATACCTTAAGGAATAGTTTTAGGAGCTAGATCGATTGGTAATAATGTGGTAAAAGGAAAAAAAATATTATGAAGCACCACTGGTCTACCCACCCCTTTCCTAGTTCACCCCTTAGGGCATGTACTCAAATAGATTGAGTCTTGATGGGCCCTTACAAGATGTAAAGCATTAATATTTGATAAAAAGTTTAAAATATTATGTGTATACAAGGTAGACCTTAAAATTGATCTCATAAGTTCCCTTGATCAATTGAATCATCAGAAGAAGACTATTAAGAATCTCAAGAGTTAGTTAGAAGGTGTCAATACAAGGTTTAGATCAAATGAAGTTGAGTATGACTAGTTGAAAATAAAGATAGATTCCTTGAAGGTTGAGCATGAGTAGATCATAGACAAAATGAACAAGTTTGAAAGAGAGTTTGAGAAGTCATAACAAGTAAAGAGTACCAACATGAAAATACCAATTAAGTAGTTCAATGAAATAAATGATAATTTATCATGGGACTATGGAAAAAGGAGTAATCAGTCAAGAGGTAAGTATATACATGTTATTGTCATAATATGGGACACATTACAAGATTATATTATAATATATTTAGAAGGCCCTCAAGATTCAACAAGACATATGAAGCTCCTAAAGTAAATGAGAAGGGTAAAACATTGGTATGAAAGCCAAAGCAAGTTAGGACTGATCATATTGAGCTCAAGATTCAAGATGAACTATTTTTTAAGGAGGAACATAAGACTAAAATGGATTCTATGCTATCTCAAACTTCCTTTCACATTTGAGATGAAATCATGAAATGATATATAAATAGTGGTTTCTCAAGCCACATGACAGGAGAAAAAAATAAGTTCATCCAATTGAAGAAGAATGTTGTAGGAAGAATGTGGTTTGGAGACAACACAACTGCCAATATAATTAGTAACGGTGTTTTGATTTTGGATAATGGGAAGACCAAGACAAAAAATGTGTTGTATGTGGAAGGTTTAAAACATAAATTACCTAGTGTAAGTTAAATGTAAAATCAAGGATACACACTAACCTTTCATGATAGAGGATGTGGGTTAAGGAGAGCCAAATCATTGAAAGGCTAATTACCAATGCTAAGAGAACAGAGAAAAATCTATATGTATTGAATGAGATCAAGGAGAGATGATTTATGATCAAGATGGATGAAATTTGGCTATGGAACAAAAGGTTAGGTCACCTAAATATTGACAATATGCTCTAGATAATCACTAATAATTTTGTGAAGAACATGCCTAAGATCACCAAACCTACAAACATACTTTTCAAGGCAAGTCAACATGGTAAGAAGATTAGAATAAGGTTAAATTCCAAGGAGTATCCTACTACAAGAACCTTGGAGTTAATACACACTGATCTCTATGGACCTATAAGAATTCAAAGCATTTAAAGAGATAACTACTTCATGTTACTCATAGATGACTACACAAGAATAACTTGGGTTGTATTCTTGAAACAAAAGTCAAAATCTCTTGAAAAGTTCAAGGTATTTAAGGATCTTATTGAGAATGAGAAGAATGGGAAGATTAAGTGCCTAAGATATGATAGAGGAGGAGAGTTTTGTTCTAATGAGTTTAATGACTTCTTTGAGGTTCATAGAATAAGGAAACAATTCTAAGCAGCTAGGACACCTTAGTCGAATGGGGTAGTGGAAAGAAAGAATAGGGCAGTTCAAGAGATGGATATAACTATGATAAATGAGTGTATATTATCTAATGGATATGGTAGAGAGGTAGTAATCACTATAGTTTACATTTTGAATAGAGGGTAGATAAGGACTAATGGAAACAAGACTCTTTATAATCTATTGAAGGGTAGACCTGCTAATGTGGAACACTTTAGAGTGTTTGGGAGCAAATGTTTCATTACAAGAGATGATGAAGACTTAGGAAAGTTTGATTTCATATCTGATGAAAGCATATTCTTAGGATAATCATCAATGATCTCAGCCTATAGATATTATAACAAGAGGTTACAGAAGATATTGGAAAGCACCAATGTGAAGATTGATGAGACAAATAAATCACACTCAGTCAAAGGATACTTTAGAGAATCTAAAATTCAAGAATGAAGAGGAAAATATATATATTTATGAGGAATAAGAAGAAGTTGAGGAGAGATAAGACTTAAAAGTCCTCTCAAGATAGATTCAAAGAGATCATCCTAAATCTCAAATCATTAGAAACAAAAATTTAGGTATGCAAACAAGGAGAATACTGGAAAGTAATCTAAATCAAGAGAATGTTTCTCTATTATCTAATATTGAACCTACGAATATCATAGAATTAAGAAAAGACAACTTTTAGATAGGAGATATGAATGAGGAGATCGACCAAATAGAGAAGAATGAGACTTGGGAACAAGTTCCTAGGCTTAATGACAACAATGTCATTGGAAAAAATGGGTATTTAGAAACAAGTTGAATAAAGATGGAGAAGTCAGTAGAAATAAGGATAAATTGGTATGTAAGGGATATGCATAAGTTGAAGAGGTAGACTTTGAGGAGACCTTTGTGTATATACATAATATTTTCAAACTTTTATTATTTATTGACTCTTTATATCTTTTATAAATCCATCGAGTCTCAATCTCTCTGAGTGCACACTTTAAGGGGTGCATCAAGAAAGGGGTGGGTAGACCACTAGTGCTTCATAAGATTTTTTTCCCTTTTTCCACTTGCCATCTACATGCTTGTCTCTTAAAAACATTTAACCAAAGCTTATTCTTCTCTATCCTACCCATTTCAGTCATTTGTCATGCTTTATCCCTCTTTTTTTGCCTTAATTCCCTTTTGGTTAGTCGGTTGTACTAGGTCAACTGGGTCAACCCTATGCTATCTAGGGGTATTTTTTACTTTTTGATTTTGTTAGTCCTTCAACCAACCTAGCTTAAACCTAGTGAATTATCCCTAAAACATATTAGGTTGACTGGGTTGGCCCTGTATAACTAAAATTTCTAAGAGGATTTAGGGAAAGATCCACCTATATATACACGATCATTTCCCACCATAAGATAAGAAATAAGAGAAGAAGAATAAGTGCAAATGAAACTCTACTTATTGACCATTCTACTTGAGGAATAAAACTTAGGATTCCATACTTTTTTTAGAGATATAGATCTTGTCTTATGCATAAGTTTTTTGGATGCATCGATAGGTTGTATAGCCTAGAGGTATGATTTGTAATTTTTATCCTTACATACCACAACAATCTCTTACGAAGCACCTTGGCCAAGGGAGAGATTGAGGATCGATGGGTTCATCTTCAAGGTAAGTATTCTTAACTTTATTTCTCCTTTGTAAGAGTAGAGAGATAATGTAGTTGTGATTAGCTTCCATACATTAGGATTAAGTATACATTGACATGAGTATATGTCTTCTATGCATGATTAGTTTAGTTTTTATTGTTTCTAACCCCCCACTTTGTGCCATAAGCTTTGGTGTGCACTATATTAGATTTAATTTTTTATTATTAGAATAGATTGAACATTAAACCTTAAGACTCTTTTATGATTATTATGAGATTGTGTTAGAATTTAGGCATTGAAACCCTTCCTAGCATGATATGTTGTGATAAGTGATCCTATAATCAGGTCTAGCGAATATCCATATTAGTCATGCTCCCACTTAACAAACATATTTCCAATCAAAAGTGTAGGTATGCTCTACATTCTCTGAGATAAGATTAATTCATAGCCATGATGCATTTATGATTACAAACATTATAGTGAACCCAACATGAATTAAACCTTGGATTATTTTTTCATCTTATTTTCATTATTTTTATCATATTAGATTGAATCTATTGACCCAATTTTTAATTTTTATGCATAGGTTTTCAAGAATAGGAAACTAAATGAAACTAGTTGACCTAGTATATGTTTCTAGGCTTCCAAACATTAAGATCAGACTAATAGGTCAACCCAATTAAACCTATACACTTTTAGGCTTCTAAAATAGGTCCCTACATAGCTTGATTGACCCAGTCAACCCAGTTAGGAGGTTTTGTCAGCATTCTTCAAGATTCTTGATCAAAAATCTTCATTCTTTGCATATTTGATCCACAAAGGTTCCTTTATACCTCTTTTTTATTTTTTTTTACTATCTTTCCTTTCATAGTTTGTAGTCTTTAAAATTTCCCTTACATAATCAACGAGATCAACCCTGTCAATCTAGTTTTGTGTTTTGTGTGTTGTCTAAATAACTGGGTCAACTTTATCGACCCTATTCATTTTCAAACCTTGCTTCTACAGTACAGGTTTGACCATGTTAACCCTATTATATATTTATGTGCATATAATTTTTGACTATATCAATAATTGTACATTATTTCAAAGTTGGAATTAGCCTTATATGATATTAATTAGCTCATCTTTATTTTATTATTGATTGTATGAATAGAATAAACCACATAATATAATTAAGGGTTTTTCAATTAACTATTTAGTTTCACTATTTCTATTTTATGGCCAAATCTCAAAACATAAAAAAGAACTTTAAAATTTGTCTTCCCAAGGCCAACCTACTTGGATTTCATCACCAAGGGGGAAACCAACTTGATGATCTGGTCAAGTATAAATCATGGTTAATGGTATATTTTGGCTAAGAATCCATTGCCATTATTTATAACATGTGTGAAGTGAGGGAGTATGCCCCAATACCAAGCTTGTATCATTACAACTATAGTCCCTTTCATCCTAAACTACCTAAAACTATCCTTAGATTGCTATCTAGTTCCTTACCTATAACCAATTTCCCATCACATTAAAAATCATATTCTAATAATATAATAAACACTTAGGTTGACCAATTAGTTAACTCTTTAATTTACAATTTCATTTCTTTCTATTTTCTCAATTGTGTGGAAAAAACTTGCATTGGCCAACATTGGTGAAAGGTTTTGTCTTGTGTTCCTCAATTGGATTAGTTAGTGTTGATCCAATTAATTGTCTGATTCCCTTAAATTGTTTTTTCTCAAATTACTTTCAAAATTTATCATATTTTCATTTCATAAATCTATTATAGGCTTATTTATCTTTCCTATTTGCTATACTAGATCGACCTAAATGACCCTATCAATCCTGTATAGTTTGTAGACCGCTATTTCTATGCTAGGTCAACCCAATAAACCCTATACTATTTTTTTCACCTCTTAGTTATTCGATATCTCATCTCTCTTATTTTCCCTTCATAATGGACTTTTTATTTGGTGACAATTCTGAGTCATAGTTAGCAGACATGATGAACTTTACCAATCCTCATAGGGTCTCCCATAGGCAGGGCATGATTTCTCTTTTAGATGATACTAATGTTTATATTTCTTCTCACACAAAGAACTATGGGACCCCTCCTAATACCTCTTTGCATCACAATCCTATTCTTTCCTTATAAAACCAGCTTGATTTAGAGTATACTCCCAAACTACTTTTCTTTATATCTAAATTTCCTTAACATTGAGGGAAGGATCCTTCTACCATTTACAATATTATGATTAGTGGTTAAACTTAAGATCCTCATTCACCTCCTCTTATATTCTCAAATGGATTTTGGGGTACCATTTTTTATTCTCAGCATCTTCCTTCAATTTTGACCCCTTCTCATACCATGACCTCTTCTTCTCTAACTTCTTCCACATCCATGCCTTGTATCTTAACTAACATGATAGGTTCTACATCTAGTAGATGTCTCATAAGATCCACTATCCTTAATCCTTCTACTAGTGCATCATTTTATACCCAAGGTAATTATGCTCCTAGTTCTTCTTACTTTCAACCATTCACAAGTCCATCTTTTGCTACAAAAGAAAATTTTACCACTATGACTCACATTCTCATAATCCTTCTCAAGCTCCTATCAACACCCATATTGGTACCCAGTCCACTAATACCAACAAAAATACCAATTCTAATAATGTTAATCAAATACATCAACTCTTATTTCAAATTTTCAATCAAATGAATACCTTTCAAGCTCATAACACAAGTCAAATGATGAGAATGCAAAACCACCTTCTTGATATTCAGTCCCATCCTCAAATAATGGATTGAGGAATACATAACCAAAATGTTCCCCCTCCTCCTCTTTGAGATTATAAAGGTAATCTTATTCCTCAACCTCATTTAGTCAACAAACCATCAAGCATCTACAAAATGAACCTCTCACTACTCAAATTGCTACAATTGATATAGGAGGTATCACACCTACAATCTCTTATAATGGATCAACTAATCCTACCCTTCATCTTAAGACATTTGAAAATATTTACAAGGATTGGGTCAAATTAAACACATTTGACTCTACCAATCTCTTAGACAAAACCTTCTTAGGTGATGCCTTGGATTGGTACAATCAACTTTGAAATCATTCCATTACTAGTTTGGAGGATCTAGTGAATGCTTTAGTGAAAGAATTCCAAACTAGTGATCTTCTTGAAAACACTTTGGCCAACTTCATCAATTTAAAATAACAAGAAAACAAAACTTCCAAATCCTTTGTTAAAAGATGGAAAACTTTGTCAAACAAATGTGAACATAACATGGTTGATGATAATATTTTTCATCTCTTTACTAATGCTCTCTTTCCTAAATTACAATATCGAGTTTTCACCCTTTCTCCACATACTTTGGAGGAGTATATTACCCAAGATAAAAGATAATATTTCCTCATGCATCAATTTGAGCCACCCCAACCTTCTATGGGTCCTCATATTTTACTTAAAAATTAAAACCATAATATTACCACTGATGGTGTTACTGATTCTTATGACACCATTCACAATGTTCAAGTTGTCATTGTTACCCCTTATTTAGAACCATATCCTCCTTCTCAAAAATATAGTAAACCTCTTTTATATTAACAAAAAAAAAATTAACATTCACAAACTTCTATCCTCATCTAAATTGCTTAAGAGTTTACCTAGGCCTCTTCCACAAGAACTTGACCCCACTTGACCTATGAAATTCTGGTATGATCCTGACAAGTTTTTAAGGTTTCATGGTAGTTGGGGTCATTCTTATGAGACCTATAGACAAATTTGTAATTTAGTTATGGATTTCCAGCTGAGCCCTAATTTTGATCATGATTCCATCATAAAAAAATGTCAACAAGCCTATGAGATTGCTTTTAAGGACAATAAATCACATGATAAAACTCAAGCCTTGAATCAAGCCAATGCTCATTTTGATATCTACAAAGACCCTTCACCTGATCATCAATATATTTAAGATAATCAAGACAAGCCCACCCCTTCCACCAATAATGTAGAAAGTCTTGTTAAAAAAACTTCTAGAGAGAATGTGGTTAGCATGACTAATATGCAAAGGGTGGTGGCTTTTATTGATTCATAACCTACCTACACTCCTCCTTCATCTCAAACATATTGGTTATCCAAGATTTTTTTCAACTCATTTAAATGCATTAGGGAAAGAAGATCATATAAATTTTTATGATCCAATTTCCAATTTTCCCTTGGATAACACATACCATTCTATTTCTACCACTCTTCCATCTCCTTCTAACACTAATGATAATCAAATTTATACTAACACTTTTACTAATCTTTAAAATTAATTTTAATCAAATCCTTCATCATCACAACATGATTTACAACCTTCTTCCAAACCTTCTTCTTCATATCAACATAAATTTCAATGCACTTTGGCTCCTCCTTCCAAGGATCTCCTTAATCACTATGCACCTATATCTAAAAACATTCTTATGGGTTATGATGAGTGGGATCCCATTGTGGAGATCACTAATATCCCTTCCTAGATTTCATTCATTGAGCTTATGAGGAATTTTCAATGTCATAAAAACCACCTCATGTAACTATTATTTGAGATGAATGTACTTCATCCTCCCCTAGTAGGATGAGATGCAGACTTATCTAAATCTAAGGATATTATATTACAACAGTGTGAAGAGATATCTATCAATGTTGATGAAACTATTGACACTTATCTTTCTTTACACTTTCCTATCACATCTATGATTCCTGATGAAATTTTGCTTCATGCAGATGATCCTTCTTTTTTCATTAGCATCTAAATAGGAAATTATTCAAGTTAGTCATGATTTGATTGATGATGGTTTTGGTACTTACATTGCTTCCCTAAATTTCATTAAGACTCTTAGATATTCAAAATGTAATCTCAAGTATACATGCAGTACCTACCAAGGATATGATAAAAGGAAATGCCTCCTTTAGTTTGTGTGTGGCTCCCCATAACCATCCCAACTATCACCATTCATGTAAATGTAATGATATTTAACTTTATTCTTTCTTATAACATCCTGCTTGGTAGGTTGTGGATTCGCCACATGAGAGCTATTGCTTCTTCCACCTACCAATGCTTTAAATTCCCTCATAATATATCTATTGACATGATTTAGGGTAACAATAACCCTTATAAATTTAAAAAATTCTATGATTGTGGTGTCTTTAAGATCCCTACTCTTAATCCTTTACCAAGCATTCCATTTTATGAGTCTCAACATCTTAATTTTTCCATTAATTCAACCTGAGGTTATAATGGTCATCCTGAGCTCATTGGGAAAATTCCTCCCAACCTCTTAGATTCTAATGATGATGAACTTGATGAGATTAACTTAAAGATTAAAAATTCTAATCTCTTACCTCACCTCATCTCATAGCTTCTTACTTCCTTGTAGCCTCACTCTTATAAGCCTCCTTATGATGACATTCCTATAATCTTGACCAAGACTCACCATTCTATTCACCATGCTTCCTTGGATGAAAAGGTCATCCTTGCTTGTGTCATTGATATTTACACACTAAATTACAATTCTGGCTATTATTTAGATGATCTTATTTTAGATAATCTTATCTAGGTTCTTGATGTCAATATTGTTCATTACCATTCTTATTTACTTGAGTCTTTTAGTTCATATTCTCATCCTCCTTCATTTATAGTTCCTAATTTTTGTATTTTCCCCATTTATAGTAGGGTAGTGATGGCATCAATACCTCCAATTTTTTAGGAGACCCATAAGACTATGTTAATGGATCATTTTATGACCAGACCCTACTAATTTTTTAAGTTACCTAATGATCATAGTTGGCTTACTCCTAAGATTAGTGCAACCCTCCTTAGATCTTCCATAGATCCCACCCCTCCCTTGGTATATCTCACTATAGTTTAACCTCTTCCCAGTCCCACTAAAGTTGAACCTATTTCTACTCCTACTATTATCAAGCCTACCCTTGCTTCTCATCCTATTTCTCCTTCCATTAAGCCTAGTTCTATTCCTTCCTCATAATCACCCTCCCTTGGTGATGGTTTTCTTCCTTCACCTAAGATGGCTCTATTGCCCACTAAATGGGCTAATGAGTCCTCTCTAGTTTCTTTCACTCTTATTTTACCTCCTTCTATGAGTGATTTTCCTAGGCCCACTCATAAGCATATCTCTTAATTTTATAAGACATATAATCATTATCCTACCCATTATCACAAGTTGTAACAATATCTTGATACTTTACATCCTTCTTAACCATCATCAGATAAAGCTATACCTCCCCCAAAGGTACTTCCTAAATATTTTCCTTAATATGGTAAGGTATATTGTCTATGGCATCTATGTGGCACACATCACACTGATCATTATTGCATTCTCTAATAACATTTTAAGGATCACCTCATAGCCATTCCTAAAACTTATTTTATTCCTCCCATAGGTTGTTCTCAAAATAAGGCTTCTCCATCTTCTTGCATGGTTCCACCTCTTATGGATCCATTACCTCATGTGGTCCCTTCATCATCTTCTATGCCTCTACCCATGATTACTTTACTTGTGGACCTTCCCTCACGCATGGATCCTTCTTCACCAATGATACTTGCATCTCCTATAGATCCCACTCCCACATATTCTCACAAGCATCCTTTTCTTGGTTTCCCTCCTCAACATGATCCATCACATATTCCTACTTTTATAAGAAGGACATTAGAAGAAAAGTATTTTCCTAGTATTCACTAAAGATTAACAAGACATTAGTAGCACTTCATATTCAGATTCATATAGATTTATCTAATGTCTTGGATAATTGTGTGGATAAATTTATCAATATTTATGAGCATATGCACGGTGCTTTCTCATTCACATTTGGATTGGATATGTGTTCCAACTTTATCTTATCTATATGTGATATCATTTAACACTGTGTCAAATTCTTAACTATCTTATATCATGCTTTTTACCTTATGTATTATATTTTATCATATTTTATCACTTATATATTCACACATGGTTGTATTTTTTTATCATTAATTGTCCTTTTCCTTGATTTTTTTTCAAAACTTTCCTTCTTATATCTTTATGATTGTTTGATTTCTTATCTTCATTTTTCATAGATAATTTATCATGGTGACTTCATTATACCTACCCTATTCCCTTTGGTTATTATCTCATATTACCATGTGATTAGTTAGCAAATAATATTACTCATTATTATCTCCTTTCATTAGTTTATTTTCATCTCATTTTTCCTTTATTCCTTTTTCCACAAACTAAGCATATAGATAGTTGAGACTTGAGATCACATAATATTTCATTATTAAGCCTAAGTGTCCTAGTCAATTTTTGTCTTTGGTTACTTAGGTTCCTTTAGCCTTAGCCTACAAATCATTCATGTGCATCACTATCTCTCTCATGATTGGTCATTCCAAATCCATATGGAGGAGGAAAATTAAAAATACATCAAAATAAAGTTGAAAACCAAATCATTTAAATAAAATGCAATGGTATTTAAAGGCAAAAATATTTAAAATATTCTTAATAGTCAAAATCACACTAGAAAATGTGATTCAAAGCACATATCCTTCTTCTATTCAAATCTCAAACTCCACATTTGGCCTCATTATAGAGCTGAGGTTATTTGGAGTATAGTAGGATAGTAGATTAGAAGAGGAGAATAAAAAAATATTTTAGTGCTACCTACTTTCTCACGCAAGTAACCAATCTTCATAGTAGACTGACAGCTCTGTAAGGGGTCCTAAATAATAGAGAACACATTGTGGGAATGTAGGTCCATTTTAATTTTTCTTGTACCAATCTACTATCATGAGTTGATCTTAATAGCACACTTATTTTACTACAAAGCTTTGTGTCTATATCGAGCAAATTTCCATTGTACATTGATGGTCACTAGTCACTTAGTGTCTTCTCATGTCCTTAGTATACCTCTTTCCTCCTAAGGTCTTCTCATAATATTCTTAAGTATTTATTTTTACACTCCATTTTTCATTCCCTATATCCTTTATATTTCCTCTTGAGAAATATTGTTTTGTCTACTGATCACTCCCCTTGGGATTTCATTTGTGAGTTAATTTGTAAGACTTTGGATAGGACCCAATGTTCTTCACAAATTACCATATTTTCCTTCTTATTACCCACATATTTTATTACCTAATTTTTCTTATTTAATCCAATTCAGTGGTATTACCTTTATCGAGTTGCAATGTAAGACCATGGATAGGACCTAGCCCTCACAAAGTTTTCCAATACCCAAGTCACCATCCAAATTACATGTGTCAAATTTGAGATAAGATTCGATTGATTATGAAGTTACATGCCATTTTTCATGCTTTCCATCTTGAATTAGTATGTTTTATACTTCATTTTTTTACCTATTATCTTCTTATTTTTTAAGTACATGTGAGATTACAACCATTTCTTGAATTTCTCATATTCCCAGCTTGAATTAGTACGACAAATTTAAGACCAAAAATTTTCAATTTTATTTTTATTTCATGCTTCCTAGCATGATTTAGTGTGATTGATTGAATTAATTAATTTGTTTTTATACCATTTTTACCCACTTCCATTTCATTACATTGTTTTCATACTTCCCAACATGATTTAGTATGATTTTACTTATTTTAATTTGGTGCAAAAACCTTTCACTTTGCTTTAAAAACAAATTCCATTTTACCATCTTGTTTTACCATCGCTTGGTTCTTTATACTTAATCATTTTTTGTTATTAAACATTCTTATCTTGAAATAGTGTATAGTTCATTTTTTATTGATTATATTTTTCCAAGTCCTTTTTGCCTACTTCTTTTTAACCATGCATGTGTCCTACATAATGCTAGAAAATAAACCACATCTCATAAATTTCCTATAGCATATACATCAAAGCTAAATACATGTGCTAGAAAGAAATATATCCAAAGCATCCACATACACAACCATAATAATAAAAACATACACATCTAATATCCAATATGCCAAAATGATCTATCATATACATATCTCATGAGTTTGATACAATAATAATGCAACCATATATAGTACCCCAACTCTATGGCTGGGCTCCATCCTATCTATCTTATGTCCTAGCCAGACTTCCTATTGAGGCCTCAATCTAATTCATTTGAATGGTATGTTGTAACAAGGCAGTCCATGATCTCAATCCTTCTACCCATCCCTATAGGTACACTACCTGCATATATGACTCTACCAGCTAGGTATAGATATTTATCATCTACATCATAGTATCTAGATGCATATCTCTCTTATCTACTAGGGCCTACCATGCTCAGAGGTCCCTTTCACCCACCTTTTTTGGTGGTTGGATCCTCTCTCTCTACACCCATATCTACCTAACTGCCTCTCTAGCTAATATAAACTAGCTCATTAGAGTTGGAGTAGATGGTACACTTGAATCTTATAGTGTCATGGGGTTGTAAGACTATAGAGTCTCATCTAGGATATTATGGAGTGCTTCCCTCACTAGGGATCCCCATATCTCCTCCTTATCCTCAACTAAACCTAGAAAATCACACAAGATGGATATTAGATCACTATTATATCTCAAAATGTTTATATATCTCTACTTTAAAATTAAAAACTTAAATAATTCAACCATTTTATTACCTATGTATGTCTCAACCACTATGGTCTCATCATCTGCATGACCACCTAATATAGTCTCTCTGTATACATGACCTCCTAACACCTCCTTTATAGGTTGCCTCCTTATCTCAAACCCAATTGTCATGGATCGTGTCCATCACTACATGGGGCAACCCAACCAATTGGTACATAAAAAACCTCTCATATATCTAAGTTGTTATCAATATTATCAGTCCCATGATATTTTACCCTTTAACCAATATCTTGTACATATTATATAATAATTAGACCCAAATGATGGATCTTAGATCATTTAGAAATCACTCTTCTAGAATCATCTTGCTCAATGCTACCATAAATAGTGGTACCTTTCCATCTAACTTGTGACATAGCACTCACTGTGTCATAAGCCCTATCATAGCCTTATAGATATCTAAAACCTATGATTTATATTCCTTAAACATGATAGCTCTCCTACTTGGTAAGATTATCTTTGAGCCTATAGCCCACATGGTTAAGGTTTTCCTCTCCTCTAGGCTATCTGGTATCCATATGGTCACCTATGTTACTAATATAGGTAGACATAGGATGGCATGGATATACTCTGGCATGATATTCACCTCTACTAAATCCCCAACCAACTCTCATATGAAAGTGTTACTCAGTCATTCCTAACAACTAAGGAATAGGACTAATAAATTAGTACTAAGGGGGATCCAACGCACTTATGCTATCCTACCTAGACCTATAGATACTAATATAGCCATATCTCCATCAGATAATCTATCTAATAAATATGGTCTCTAAGATACATCAACCAATCACTAAAATCTTTATTGTCCCTACACTTAAAAAATAACAAAAGATGTATTAACACCTCCATGTCATGTATAATCACAATACATTCTTTTTACCATATTTGAATAAAAAATCCTAAACCACTTTATTTTAATCTATTTTCCCTATTTTTAGCCTACTTGGTCATTTTTTCCCTTAGTCATTTTGGACCATTCTAGACTTCTTTTAGCCTTTTTCACTTACTTTCATACCATTCTAGCTCTTTGGTCAAACTAGTTTGACCAAAATTTCCCTTTTTTTTGCCTAGTTGACTCAAAAATATAATTCAACCCTCTTATTTTCCATTCCTTAGTGCATATTTTCATTTTGGACCTTTCAAATCAATTTATATCTTGTACTAGGTCATCAACTTGTAGAATGTACACTTAATTCATTATAAATTTTAAAAATTGGTTTGAGATTCTTGGTTGCATACCTGTATGCACCCATTTCCACCTCTAGAGCTCCCCCTCATCTAGCCTATTGTATCCTTGCCATCATAGCTCATTTGGTCTCTAGAGATATCTATTCTCTCTTGCACAAGTCAAAATAACAAATGACTTGTCTTTTCCCCTATTTTAAAACACTTTTCAACATTCAAATTCTTTGAATTATTTTTTAGTAGATTTCTAATTTTGCTTATATCTCTATTTCTACTCATCTATTTTAAAAACTATAAAATGAATTGGATTCATGATGATGTATAGAATATTTTCCACTTTCATCTACCTAATTTCTAAAATTTCAATTTTTGGTTGTTTTTTGCACTAACTTTATAGGTTCATCTAGTGTTCTTTTCATTAGACACCTTCACATCTCTTACAGTCTACTTCTTTATCTACAAAACCAAGGTAAGTTAAAGGTAGGTGTTTTCAATTATATCCTTTCATTTATTTTATTTTATGCTTCTTGTACTTTACTTAACATCAACATTATGTGTCATCATGTTCTATCCCAAAGTACCATCATGTGTTGCACTTATGTTACACATGATGAGCTTCAAGTGGGGAATATGTATACACATAACATTTGTAAACTTTTATCTTTTATTGACACTTTGTATCTTAAAAGTAACCTATCAATTCTCAATCTCTCTAATTTTACACCTTAATAAGTACACTAGGAAAGGGGTGGGCAAACCACTAGTGCTTTGTAAGATTATTGTTCCTTTTACCATTTGCCATCTACACACTTGTCTCTTAAAACCATTTACCCTAAGCTTATTATTCTCTATATTATGCATTCCAATCATTTGTCATGCTTTATCCTCCTTTTCTTGCTTTAATTCCCTTTTGGTAATTTGGCTTTACTAGGTCGATTGGGTTGACCCTATACTATCTAGGGGTATTTTCACCTTTTGAGTTTATTAACCCTCAATCTGACCTAGCTTAGACCTAGTGAATTGTCCCCTAAAACATAGTAGGTTGACTAGGTCAACCCTGTACAATCAAAATTTTCAAGAGGATTTAGGGTAAGATCCACCTATATATATATATATAAGATCATTTCCCACCATTTGATAAGAAATAAGTGAAGAATAAGTATGAATGAACATATACTTATTGACCATTATACTTGAAGAATAACTTTTAGGGTTCCATACTTACTTTGGAGATATGGATCTTGTTTTTCGGATAAGTCTTTTGGATGCATCAATACGTTGTGTGGCCTAGAGCTGATTTATCTTTGTTATCCTTACAAACCATAATAATATCTTGAGAATCACCTTGGCCAAGGGATAGATTACGGCTCGATGGGTTCATATTCAAGGTACGTATTCCTAACTTTATTTCTCCTTTGTAAGAGTAGATAGACAATACAGTTGTGATTCTCTTCCATGCATTAGGATTTTATATACATTGAAATGAATATATGTCTTATATGCATGTTTAGTTTAGTATGTATTGTTTATAACCCCCACACTTTATTCCAAAAGCTTTGGTGTGCACTAGATTAGATTTACTTTCTTGTTATTAGAATAGATTGAACATTAAACCTTTGGAATCTTTTAGGATTATTGTGTGATTATGTTAAATTGTAGGCTTTATAACCCTTCCTAGCATGATATGTTGTGACAAGTGATCCCCTAATTAGGTCTAGCAGATCCACATATTGGTCATACTCTTGCTTAACAAATGTATTTCCAATTAGAAGTGTAGATATGCTCTATCTTATATGAGCCATGATTAATTCATATACATGATGCATTTTTGATTACATATATTCTAGTGAACCCAATGTGAACTAAACCTTGTAGGATTTATTCATCTTATTTTTATCATCTTTTTTATCACTAAAAACAAGGATAGATTGGTATGCAAGGGATATGCATAAGTTTAAGGGGTAAAATTTGAGAACTTTGCACTAGTAGTAATATTAGAAGCCATCAATTTGTTTCTAGCATATGTAGGATTCAAAAGATTCAAGGTTTACTATATGGATGCCAAATATACCTTTTTGAATGGGAATTTAGAAGAGGATGTATTCATAGAGCAACCTGAGCCATTATCACTATTAGATGACAAGGACTATTGGTCTAAAGCAAGCCCTAAAGCTTGGTATGCTATGTTGGATAAGTCAATGTTGGATCAAGGATTCAAAAGTGAAGTTGAAAATAGTAATATATACATAAAATTATAAGATTACCATCAATTGATAGTAGTTGCCTATGTGTATGACATCATTTTTGGTGGAAATAATTAGAACATGACCAAGGGTTTTGTAGAGGTGATGAAGAAAGAGTTTGAGATGTCCATGTTGGGATAACTATCATTATTTCTTGGGTTAAAAATCACTCAATTTGAAAAAGGTACATTAATTTCATAAGATAAATACATAAGAGAGATGTTGAAGAAGTTTGAAATGAAAGATTGTAAGGTAGTGTTGACCATTTTTCCCCACAAGCCAAAATGGGTCAACCCCCTATAGCCAAAATCTTGTATAGGGGCATTTTATAATGTCATAAAGAATATTTTAGAGACCATATGGGATGTTAAGAGTGATTGGAATGACTTAGGAAGCTCCTGGTATTCATCTGGTTCTTCATTGTATTCATCCTAACATCTTGGGTCTAGTGACAGAAAGTACAAGTGGGCAATTTTTTGAGGCCAAATCTCACATGTGTGGAAAAGTCAAGAGAAATTCATCATATGGGTTTGTTCACTTTTATACCAATCTCATATGTACCAAGTATTAGGTCCTTCACTCAAGTGCATCAAAATTTACAAAGGTCCAACGTTGGCTCCTTAATCACTTCTTGCTTGTTTTCCCATAGAGATTTTTAGGAAGGTTCTATTAGAGTCAAGTGAACAATTTCACAAAGTAATATCTCAAATGTGCAGTAGTTATAAGGGAAATTAGTCACATGGGTTTATTCAAATTGGTTCCAAGTTACTATGTACCAAGTCCAAGGTCCTCCATTGAAGCACAAATGGATTTATACATGTGCAAAGTTGGGCTCCTAAGCATTTTTGCTAGGTTTATCATAGTTATTTGAGCTTGACTATCACTAGGATGTCATGTAAGAGAAATTAGAATAGCCAAATTATACATTTAGTATCTTAATCAGGAATCCTCGCATGATCAACAGATCAAGAATAATTTTATATTTACATGTTAGGATCATCCTCAAATTTTTTTATATCTACACGAGCTTTCTAGCTCAAGAGATAAATCTTCAAAGATGGACTTGTGCATTAAGATGTTTGTGTAAATTTCAATTTTAAGCTTGAACAAACTAAGTCCTTTTGAACTTAAATATGATGGTTGTGTGACTGTCAATGATAGTCATACAAATGTTAAAAGACATCCCCTAAACTACCAATTTTAGTACCATGGACTAGCCATTAGCTTTCAAACAATGGGTCCTACCAAGATCAATGATATTCACTTGATCATACATCTCAATCTATTGGTGTGAGATTATTCAAATAGTTAGAGAGATCAAGGGCTGACACATGGCATAATCACATGAATCTATAGACTGATAGCAAGATCCTATGGATTAATGCACATTCAACCTGTGGCATAAGCAAAGACAAGATTGAAATTTCAAAGAAGATCTGATGGCTCACAGGATTCCATACACAAGAAGATCAATAGAGTGATTTGGATCAACTTGTTAATGAGTCAAGTCAGATTTTGATAGCCAATTAGAGTGAAGGTGAGCCCAAGGTTTTTGATAGAGGTTAAGAATAAATTTTTGACCATGGAAATCAAGAATTTTTAGGGTCTTCTTGATGCCATTAAATCTCATTAAACACCATGGAGTTGTCTAACTGATGTAATCAAGTATGAGGAACATAAGGAACCACCATTAGGGTTGAATATTGATCTCTATTTTGATAAGTTGTATTATGCAGGGTTTTTTCTCATGATTGGTTTGCCATTTCTAAATAAGGATCTATACATAATGAAATCTT
This sequence comes from Torreya grandis, assembly GCA_037957365.1. Lineage (NCBI taxonomy): Eukaryota > Viridiplantae > Streptophyta > Pinopsida > Cupressales > Taxaceae > Torreya > Torreya grandis. The sequence continues at coordinate 527,872 of JARHVA010008133.1, read as the reverse complement.
GGCTCTTATAGAAATGAAGTGGGTCTATTTAGACCTAATGGAGTCTAAAAGAAGCTATGGTATATAGTTCTATTTTACTATAAACACTATAGGAAAACTAATGTCCTTAGATTGGTTTTTTGACTATAGGTGGGGTCTATGATCCAAATATAGAAAAGGAATGAATATGAAATAAATGAAATGGTGCCCAACATCAACAAAGAAGGTACTTTTCCATGCAAGGCATGGCATGTTTGTTAGTATCAAGATTTGAGGATTTGATCCTCATGATCAAGGCAAGTGGACTTAGAGTCTTGATGTGGTGAGCTGGTACTTAGAGAGGCAATTAAGGGCATTTTTTCCATTTAAATAGACTTTGGTATTATGCATAATAAGCCCTTGTATTCTAGTGAGATACCCTAACCAATGAAAGGAGCTTGATGATTATTGATATAATAAGAAATTTGTTTGTTGAACAAGGCACACAAACATAAAGGAAATGAAAGGTTCCCACCTCACTTCTTGATCTAGAGGGATTTCTTCCATTCTCAAAGGCATTGTTCCCTCTCTCTCTTGCTCCCCTTTTCTATAAATATAGATTTAGAGCTATTGTAAAAGGAGTTACAATCCATGTATGGTGAATACTTTCTGGAATGACATCATATTTTGTCTTTGAATATTAATGAAAATCTAATTTTTTAGTTCTTAAACAATTTTTTGATTGTGTAAGTGATGTAAATTAATTATTCTCTATCCTTTCCTCCTTTATCCTATCTTGTTTATGAAGGATTTTCCATTCTAATAGTTCATATGTAGTGTTTTCAAGTGTATGAGCCTATATTTGAAGTGTAGAATGAACCTTAGTACGTGTATCTAGCCTATGGTTCACTTACCTTGGATAGATCTCATAAATCTCACCTCCATATTTAAATACTCATGTTAGAATCCATAGGAATTGGAAGTTCATTTGTGTGTCTTGTTTCTTAGTGCAGGAAAGTATGATGATCATATGAAATACATCTTGGTGTATCACCCCCTTAGATTATGTTTATTTCATGCAAATTCTAACTCTTTTCCCATAAGCAAGCATTAACATAGGTGAAATCACTTCAAGATACATTCAGGGAGATAGCCCTTAAAATATAGAGGCTCAGTTCCACTATAGGTACACCTACATATCAGAAGTGTTCCCATGTTGCCCAAATATAGAAGAGAATTGAAAGTCCTCTTCTAGGGTGTGAGATGTTAGGAATTAAAAACTTTAAACTATATTTAATATGACCATAAATCAGATCTAAATTATGCAATAACATGCATCATTGAAACATTCATCAAATCATAGATATTATGAAATCATAAATAGAGAGAATAAGATAAAAATACACACTACATATATCTACCATGGTTCACCCAATGTGGGCTACACCCACCAAGAAAGTCCTCAAATAAAATTTTAATCTAAAAAACAAGATTACAATAAACTCTCATAGAGATAGAAAAATCTCTTGTAGAAAATGCTACACAAATAAAATGCTACACTTTCACCTATATCTACACAATACTATATCTCACAAGCTACTATACCACATCCTATAATAAACACCTACACTTTGTAAAAACATCTAAACTTTGACTCTAATCCTCAAAGCAACACCCTAAATATAAATTGTCAACCTCTAAAGGCCACCACACACACACACACACACACACACACACACACACATATCAAATGAAGGAAAATACACAAAAAGAGGATAAATTGCACCATGCTTATCCAAGCTAAGCATCATCTACTAAGGACACCTTAGTTCCACCTCATCAATCTTATCTAAAAGCCCATCCGAGAAGGAACATGCCAAGATAGAGTCTCCACCTTTTAAGGCACATTTTATAATAACATGTGATCACAACCAACTCTTAGAAACAAGGAAGGAATCCCATTTTAAAATAAAAAAATAGATCCCTAAGATCAAGGAAGTCAACATGGGAAAAAGACATCTAACAACTAACTCCACAAAATATGGAAACACAGAAATTAAAAAATACAAAGAATATTCCACTCACATGTGGATCAAGGTTCCAAAAAAGGTGGAGTAAGGAAAACTATGCTCCACACATTTGTGGAGCTCTCTAGGCCCCAAAAATATAATACTAATGTCTTGTGATTTCACCAAAGGGATCCACACTCAAAAATCTCCCACTTAGAGACCATTTCTTTTGAACAAAATCTATCACTGCTCCATGACCACTAAGGCCAACCAAATTTGAACATAGTCTCAACTTGTCCAATGTGACCACTTTAGTCATCATATCCATAGGATTATAGCTAGTATGAATCTTCTCTAGCTTTACCAAGTTCTCTAAAGCTATCTTGATGAAGTGATAATGTAACTGAATGTGTTTCATCCTTGAATGGAAAGTGGAGTTCTTTGCCAAATCAATAACACTCTGACTATAATTATGTAGTCTCCCAACTTCCTGCTCATGCCCCAACTATCAAAACAACTCATATAACCAAATCATCTCCTTGATAGCGTCTATGGTAGAAACATACTTTGCCTCTATGGTTGACAAAGACATAACCTTTTGTATCCTAAAAATCCAACTAGTCATTATATCTCTAATAGTAAATATATAACCTATCGTACTTCTCCTGCTATCACTATCCCTTTCTATATTTGAGTCCACATATCCACACTAAGTGGTATTTGATCCACCATAACATAATGAAAAGTCCATGGTTCCTCTCAAATACTAAAGAATCCATTTAAGTGATTGCCAATGCTCATAACCTAGATCAATCATATACCTGCTCATAACTCCCACTGCTTGGGCAATATATATCCTAGTACAAACCATGGCATACATCAAGCTTCCAAATGCCGATGAGTAAGGTACCTTGGATATCTTAAGATTTTTAGCTTTTGTTTTGGGATACTACTCCTTTTATAATCTAAAGTGGCCTACAAAAGAGTACCAACAAATTTAGCATCCAACATGTTAAACCTTTATAAGACTTTATTCACATACTCTGATTAGGATAAGATGAACTTTCTCTTCTTCCTGTCATGAGTAATCCTCATACCAAGGATTTGCTTTGCAGCACCCAAATCCTCCATATAAAAGGAGTCACTAAGTTATTTCTTGAGCATATGAATATGTTGTATGTTTTTTCCTGCACCTAACATGTCATCAACATAAAATCATAATATAATAAATGAACCATCATCCAAATGTTTGATGTTCATGTAATGGTCAGAATGACACCTTTGATATTATTATTCTAACATAAAATAATCAAATTTCTTATACCATTGCCATGGAACTTGTTTCAAGCCATAAAATATCTTATTTAGTTTGCACACATAGTTCTCTTTCCCTTTGACCTCATATCCCTATGGTTGCTTCATATACAACTCTTAATTCAAATCACCATGAATAAAAGTAGTTTTCACATCTAATTATTCTAAGGGCAAATCCTCAACTACAACTAAACCAAGAATAGTGCCAATAGAAGTCATTTTTATAATAGGAGAGAAAACTCATCAAAATCAATACCTTATTTTTGTCCAAACCTCTTAACCACCATCCTAGCTTTATACCTTTTTCTCCCTTCATCTTATTATTTTATTATGATGTTCCACTTGTTTGGCAATGCAATCTTGCCCTTGGGTAGCCTTACCAAATCCCACGTTTGGTTCTTCATGAGAGATTTATGATCCTCATCCATGGCTTGTTCCCATTTCATCCTAACATCTAACTACTTTGCTTCCTCATAACACTCTGGTTCCCCATTGTTAGTGATTAATAAATAATTCAAATAAGGATAAAAATGTTCAGGTGATACTCTTACCATAGGAGTTTGGGGTCCTTGTGTAGAAGGTTCCTGAATTGAATCATTAGATACTTTCCCATCCATAATGTCATCCAATATTGTGTACTCTTTTTTTTTATGTTTTTGTTCTTAAAACTGATCCTTACGCATAACTTTTTCATTAAATACTACATCTCTAGACTGAAATATTTTCTTATCTTTAATGTTCCATAAATGAAAACCAAAGTCATCCTCACCAAATCCAAAAAATGTGCATTTCTCTAATTTAGCATCTAACTTGGTCCTATCCTCTTTCTTAATGAGATAAAAATCCTCACATCTAAAGACTATAAAAAAATAATAATCAACATTCTTACCAGACTAAGCTTGTTTAGGAATACCTCCATCCATAGGCATAAAAGGTCCTATATTAATTAGATATATTGTCATGCTAATTTATTCTACCCAAAACTATAAAGGGAACCCTACATGTAACTGCATGCTCCTAACATGTTCCATTATTATTTTTTTCATCCTTTCAGATACCCCATTCTATTGTGGAGTTCCTAAAACCATCCTTTGCCTACAAATTTCATTGTTAGAACAATAATCAAAGAAAGCATTACTACAATACTCACCTCCATTATCTGATCTGAGACATTTCAACTTGAGACCTATTTTATTCTCAACCAAGGCTTTCCACTTTTTAAAAGTGTTGAATACATTAGATTTATTTCTAATGCAATAAACCTAAACTTTCCTAGTTACATCATCAATAAAAGTAACATAATAATTGGATCCACTAATAGAAGATACCTGAGATGGTCCCCATATATTTAAGTGTACCAACTCTAACTTGTGATCTTTATTTATGGGTCTAACCTTCAAGAAATTAACCCACTTCTATTTCCCATACACATAATTCTCACAAAAGTATAGATCTAGATATTTTATTCCATGCAAATTCTCTCTTAAGATCTCCATGCCCTTATGGCTCATATGATTGAGCATGTAGTGGCACATAGATGCATCTCTATCTACAAAAACTAAATCAAGAGAATAAAATATAAATTACTAACTTTATTACTTATCAAGATCACAAGAGAACCTTTGGTAACTTTCCAATAATCTATAGTAAACAATACTGAACATGCCTCACTACCCAATTTCCCCATTGAAACCAAATTCCATCTCAACATAGGCACATGTTTGACATCCTTGAGTAGCAATGTGTTCCCATTCTACATCTTAAATTGAACACAACCTTTCCCTACTATCTCACATGGTTCATCATCACCAATATAAACATGTCCTAGATTATCCTAAACATAATCAATAAAATAATGCATATGTGGGGTGGCATGAAAAGAAGTCCCTGAATCTAAACCCCAAGACTAAAAAAAACTATCCATAAAAAGAATTAAGGCATCCTAACATGATTTACTTGATGCCAAATTTAAATTATTTATTTCCTCCTTGATGGAATTATTATCCTAAAGTGACCAAAAATCCTTCTTTGAGTATCCACTCTTCCCACAATGCCAGCATATCATCTTGGATCTAGATCTAGACTTATATCTACCTTTTGACTTTCCATGATTGCATTTCCTCTTGTCCTTTTGCCTCCCTCCAGTATAAATAGATAAATAATTACCTAAATATGATTCAACAATGCTTTTATTTTGCATCTCCTCACTAAGAATCACACCTACAACATCTTCAAAATTCAAGCTTCCCTTGGTAGGGACTACATTGCTCACAGCCATAACCAAACTATCCCAACTATTAGGCAAAGAACATAAAATTAGCAAAGCTCTAACTTCATCATCAAAATTGATTACAACTAAAGTGAGAATACTTATATACATATGAAAATCATGAAGATGATTAGCAATTGAACCATTCTCAGACATTTTCATGTTAAACAGTCTTTTCGTAAGAAACATTTTATTAGAAGCAAAGGGTTTCTCATATAACTCTCCAAGTTTATCCATGAGATATTTTATGGTTTTCTCATCAGAAATATTAAATTCAATAGAAGATGCAAGACATAAACATATGTCTCCCAATGCCTTCCTATCAAGCAATGATCAATTCACATCACTCATATTTACAAGTTATTTTACTTTTTCCTTTAAGGGGAGATGGAGCTCCTTCTGATATAGGTAATATTTCATCTACATTTTCCATAAACCAAAATTATTACCATCAAACTTATCTAATATAAATATTATCTCTTCTCCCATAGCTCCCACTCAAGATAATATCCTTCCTATGATTTACCACTTTAGCAAAACACACAACCAATGGCTTTGATACCAGTTGTTAGGAATTAAATACTTTAAACTAGATTTAATATGACTATAAATCAGATCTAAATTATGCAATAGAATTCATCATGGAAACATTCCTCAAATCATATATATTATGAAAGCATAAATGGAGAGAATATGATAAAAACACACACAACATAGATCTATCATGGATCACCCAATGTGAGCTACATCCACTAAGAAAGTCCTCAAATAAAACTGTAATCTAAAAAAAAAAGATTACAATGAACTCTCATAGAGATAGAAAAATCTCCTATAGAAAATCCTACACAAATGAAATGTTGCACTTTCAACTACACCTACATAGTACTGTATCTCACAAGCTGCTATACCACACCTTGCAATAAACACCTACACTTTACAAAAACATCTGCACTTTGACTTTGATTCTCAAATCCATGCCTTAAAAATAAATCATCAACCTCTAAAGGCCACACCACACTTGTATATATAGCAAATGAAGGAAATCCATAAAATGTGGATAAATTACACCATGCTTATCCAAGATAAGCATCATCCACTAAGGACACCTTAGTTCTACCTCATCAATCTCATCTAAAAGTCCATCCAAGAAGGAACACACCAAAATAGAGTCTCCACCTTGTAAGGCACATTTCCCAACATTTGATCATAATCGACTCCTATAAATAAGGAAGGCATCCCCTTTTCTTATAAAAAACTAGCTCCCTAAGATCAAGGAAGTCAACATGGGAAAAAGGAATCTAACAACTAACTCCACAAAATATGGAAACATAGAAATTAGAAAATACAAAGAATATTCCACTCACATGTAAAACAAGATTCCATAAAAGGTGGAGTAGGGAAAAATGTGCTCCCCACATTTATGGAGCCCTCTAGGCCCCAAAAATATACTCCTAATGTCATGTGATAGCCCCAAAGGGCTCCACACTCAACATGAGATTTGGTGACAAGTAGTTAGTAAACTTATGATCTCAAGGTGTAAGCTGAGAAAGGAAGATGAGTCTCCAAATTTTAATCAAACATCATATAGGTCAATGATTGAAAGTTCTCTATACACCACTACCTTTAGACCTGACATCATGCAAGTAGTAGGTCTTATGGGAAGGTTTCAAGAATATCCAAAATAAAATCATCTGTAAAAAGTCAAAAAGATACTCAGGTATCTCAAGGGGACTATGAAGTATGGGTTGTGGTATCTAAAGAGCAAGGAGTTCAATTTGATAGCCTATATAGATGCAGACTAGGTAGGAAGTTTAGATGATAGGAAAGGTACCATTTGAGGATCCCTCTTCTTAGGTGGGTGCCTAGTTTCATGGACAAGCAAGAAGAAACCATTAATATCATTATCCAATTGTGAGGTTAGGTACATTACAACATCTTCATGTTACACTTAGGTCCTTTGGATGAGACAGAATCTAAAAGACTACAAGATGGAGTATGATGGTCCTATCCCTTTCTATTATGACAACACACACACTATAAGTGTCTTAAATAACCCTATCATGCACTTAAGGACTAAATACATTCTCATCAAGTATCATTTTTCAAGAGAGAATGTAAGTGAACAAAGTTTTAAAATTGAATATGTTTCTACATAGTATCAGATTGTAGATATTTTGACCAAACCACTTCCAAAGGTAACATTTGAACATCTACTATAGGAATTGGGTGCAATTCCTAACCCTAAAAATCATTTAAGAAGTCAAGTACTTAGGGGGAAATAATCAAATTCATTATATCTAAGAATAGGTAAGTTATTCCAATAATGTATGCATGAAGATAGAGGGATCATGTTTGTATTATGTCTCATAAACTCATATTCTTGCGTGTTGATTATTTTGGTTGTAAGGAGTATGATATAAGGAGTTATATACATCACTTTATAACTTATGTCAAAGGGGGAAAAATAATAGAAAGGGGAGATAAGAATGATTAGTTTTTAGTATGTTTTTCCATCAATGACAAAGAGGGAGATTGTTTAACATTGTTCCTATTGTTGAGGTTTGGCATTGATGCCAAAGGTTCTTGAGAAGGTATTCATGAGGTCATTAAAGAGTGTATCTATGAGAGAGAATATTGATCAATTTTTTAGTGATTTTAAGAGTGTAATATATGATTGGTATATGTTTTTATGATTGCATGAGTGATGTGAAGGTCACTATATAAGGTCCTTATTGTTAACGTTGTCAAGTGCTTGAGCCTTGTGGTATCTTGAGAAGGTATGTGCATAAGATGCCTAGTCTTATATATGAAGGAACATGATGGCTTGGTGAAATTACTACACATATGCATGAGAGGTTTTATTAGTTTTCTTGATCATGTATATGAGGTATTTGATCACTCATGAGAGTCTTAGGGTAAGCCTACATGGGTAAGACATTTAGACCAAGTCAGCACATAGACCACTCCTAGACCCTACCTAGGTTAATGAGGTATCATGATCTATTTTCAAGGCATATGAATTATTTTTGATAATTTTTAATCATGTATGAGGTTTCTTGACTATGTGAGAGTGGTAGAGAGTGCATGGAAAGAGGCATGAAGGTTAGTTTTAAGGCCTAATGTGGCTTGCAAGGCAAGGTCTAAACGAAGAGAGAGAGAGAGTGGCCTAATGAGGTACCAAGATTAATTTTCAAGGAAAGTGTGAGTGGGGATCATTTAAAAAGGTGATTCAAGTTATTTTAAGTATGTTAATAAAATTTGAGTCAAATTTTGAAGGATAAGACATGAAAATGTGTTTTAAGGTCTCTCGAGTGCAAAGAATGAAGGGTTCTCTACCTGAGAAGGTTTTTCTTGTGATCAATAGATCATCAAAAATATACATGGGAACATAATATATTCATGGCATATTTATTAGGATCTTATCTCAAAATTATAGACATTAGTTTTTGGATTGAGGGGTTATGCTTTATGTACAAATTTTAATAGTGGATGTGTGTTTAAACCCTTTTAAAACCCTAATAAGGACCTGATGTTGAAGATATGATTCAAAAGTGATTAATATGGTTTGGAATTATTAGGTAAGTTTTTGGATCTTGTATTGAAATCTCCTAGGTACTTGCAGGTGGTGTTCGTTAGAGAGAGGAGAGATAAAATGAGAAGATAGAGGCTTATTTCTAAAAATGTTATTGTAGCTATAAACATTTATATTGGAAACAGTTTGAAAATGGATGTAGGATGAAGATTAATACCCATTTTTCATGTCCATAAAGGTTTATAGATAGGTTCTAACCCTCAAGTGTGTTAAACTAATCATCCAAATTAGCTAGTTGCTAACAAGGTTAATGATGCAAACAAATAAAAACCCAAGCAACAATGAGAATATGATTAGGGATGTGTTATCATGAAATAGTGATGAAACCAAGTGCATACACATGTTTTTTAGGACTTGTAAAACATGCTCATGTTTTTTAGAAATTTTTGAGGTCAATAATTATAGTGAAAAAGTTGCTCACAAGTTGACCTATCTGGTTCAGATGAGACAACGAGATATTAGGTAATGAGATTGGTTTGAAAGACCAATATTTCCATTTGACCATATTATATTTATATCTAATAATGGTTTAATAGTCTCATAGGATCATAAAAATGCATCATAATTCATTGAAGATGTATTAAAGGTGTTGGAGGTCTAAGTCACCTTGATTGGTTTTTGAAGAAAACTGATAGCTATGAGTAAGCAAGTTGTAAGAGTGTTTTTGAGTCCTTTTGACATATGTAACGAAGTCTAATGCTATTGATTATTTTTTTGAGGTCTTTTAGGCTATATATATGTGATTTATTTCATGGTGGTGTGGATAAATAATATATTATATTCATTTGTTCATGACAAACCTTTTTGTGTGTGTGAAGGCCTAATGTAAATAATATTAATGGTGTGCTTCAAGTGGTGGTTGGATCGAAAAGGCATCATGGACCTAATATGAGCTAATTTGGGGTATATTTTAGTGGTCCTACCATGTGTGGAGTTTAAAAAATTTTCCAAGAAAATCAAAGAGTAATGTGTGTTAATGAAGGCCTAATTGAATTAGGTCTCCTTAAGGCATAAAGAAAGATTTGGTCTATTTAAGCCATGACCAACCTAATGTAATGATTGATTCATATTTTTGGCTTGTATTAAGGCATATTATGTTTGAAATATAAGTGGTAAAGTGTATATGGTTGACCAAGAGGTGTATGAGCAAGAGCCTAGTATAAAAATAAGGCCTAATATGCCTAATTGACTAGTTAGAGAACAAAGGATATAACACTTTGAGGAGATGAATGAGGTCTTATAGAACATAAAAAGTGTGTAGATAAATTATCATTAATATCTAACATAGGTACTATAAATTAATAGCAAGGTGATATGATCTAATCTATCTTAAAGAGACCTAGTTGAGCGAAGAAGCCTAGAAGGCAATTTGAGAGGGATAGAAGAGAGAGAAGAGATGAATAAGGTGATCATCAAATGTTGTATGAGTAATAAGGTATTATAAAGTTTATCAGTGAAATTATATGTTTGATTTTGTGCTAAGTCATCTAGGGGGTTGGTGCCTCCCTTGCAAGTGGGTGCTTGGCTAGTTGAAGTTGGTGTTCCATGTGAAGTTGGTTCTTCACTAAACTTAGATTTTGTCTTATAGGATTGTAGTCCATTTATAGAGATCAAGGGGTTTTATTCCCATTAAATATTCCCACATATGTAATGTGTTTCATGATATTTTATGGTTGCATATGCTTTGTTAGATGTGTATGTTTGTATGAATGGTTCATGCATGCTTAAGTGGAATTGAATGAATGTTTTAAAGACACTGATTCACCCCCTCCTCTCAGTAAAAGTGATATCAACATGGTTATCCCAATCAATGAACCATATAAATAGACACATCTAGATAAGTGTTTTAAAGGCTAGAATGGTCATTGTTTGATCTTGGTTGGGCCCCAAGAGTGAAAGTTGTAGTTGTTCGAAGGCATCCTTTAAGAGAATTCACTCATCCTTAATTGTGCAAAATTAACAAACTTCCATTTCATGTTGTAAAATAAAAATTAAGGATAGAGAAAAGATGTCAACTAATACATGTGCATGAATTATTCCAATAAGAAATCCTAAGAGGATTTTATCTAACTCAAGATGGACAAGACATGGCAATGAGGTTTCTCTCATAGCCAAATCTCTTATAACAGGGCAAAAGTTGGTCAGTAGGGCCATATATTCTGACTCATCATCCCAATCGATGAAACATCTATGTGGACACTTTAGGATAGGAATTTTAAGGCTAGAATGGCCATTTTTTGGCCTTGGTTAGGCCTTAGGAGCAAAGGTTGCAGTTGGTCGAAGGCATTCCTTAAGATAATTCACTCGTCCCTAAGTATGTAAAATGAGCAAACTTATGTTGCATGTTAAAGCATAACCATGAGGGATAGACATGAGTCATTATCTCCTACACATACATAGATTATTCCTAGAGTAAATAATAGGAGGATTTTATCTAACTTGATATGGATGAGATGTAGAAATGAGGTTTCTGTAGCAGTGGAATCTCTCAAAATGAGCTAAAAGTTGGTCAACAAAGGCCATATAATTTGACTCATTATCCCAATAGATGAACCATCTATGTGGAAACATTTAGATAGGAATTTTAAGGCTAAAAATTAAATTTTATGATCTTAATTAGGCACCATTAATGAAGGTTATAGTTGTTTAGATGCATCCCTTAAGAGAATTCACTCATCCCTAAGTGTGTAAAATGAGTAAACTTATATCACACATTTCATCATAACTATGAGGGTTAGAGATAAGTTGTCAGCTCCTACACATGAAAATATGAGTCCTATAATAAATACTATGAGGATTTTATCTAACCTGAGATGGATGAGACGTGGAAATGAGTTTTATATCATAGCTAAATCTCTCAGAATAGGCTAAAAGTTAGTCAATGGGGGGCGTATATTATGATTCATCAACCCAATAGATAAAAAATCTACATGGATACATTTGGATAGGAATTTTAAGTCTAGAAAAATAATTTTATGATCTTGGTCATCCCCCATGAGTGAAGGTTGTAGTTGGTCAGAGGCATCCCTTAAGAGAATCCATCATCTCTAAGTGTGCAAAATGAGCAAAGTCCCATCATGCATTGCAAGAGAACCTTGAGGGATAATGATGAACCATTATATATTACATGTGCATGGATGAGTTATATAATAAATAATAAGAGTATTTTATCTAAATTAATATGGTGAGATGTGGAAATGAGGTTTCTATCACAACCAAATCTCTTAGAATGGGCTAAAAATTGGTCAGCAGGGGCCGTATATTTTGACTCATCAGCCCAATCGATGAATCATCTATGTAGACAAGTCCATATAGGCAATTTAATTATAGAACATTCATTATCCATTCTTTTTGTCCCCCAAGAGTGAAGATTATAGTTGGTTAGAGGCATCCCTTAAGATAATCCACTTATCCTTGAATGTACAAAATGAGTGAACTTTAGTCACACATTGTAGGAGAATCTTGAAGGATAGAGACAAATCACCAGCTTATACATGTGCATAAATGAGTCTTTTAAGAAATATTAGGAAGATTTTATCTAAATTGAGATATATGAGACATGATAATGAGGTTTTTCTTACAGCCCAATCTCTTAAAATAGGCCAAAAGTTGGTCAATAGAGGTTGTATATTTTGACTCGTTAGCTTGATCGATAAACCATCTACATGGACACATTTAGAGAGACATTTTAAGGGTTTAAATACCATTGTATAATATTGATTATCCTATAGGAATGAAGGTTTTAGTTGGTTAGAGTAATCCTTTAAGAGAATCCACTCATTATCGAGTGTGCAAAATGAGCGAACTTCTGTCACACGTTGTTGAGAACTGTGAGGGCTAGAGACAAATTATCAGATTATACACTACATATATGAACCTTATAATAAAGTTAGATAGGGTTTTATCTAACTTGAGATGGAAAATATGTGGTAATGAGGTTTCTCTAATAGCCAAATCTCTTAGAATGAGTTAAAAGTTGGTTAATAGGGGCCGTATGTCAGGGGATCTCTAGCTCTACCAATTAGAGCACAATTGATTACTTTCTTATATGCAATTAAACACAGAATTATACCAGAATGATAAAGTAGCTAGAAACTTGAGACAACAAAGAATTTGAGAGACAATACACACTCTTGTATTAAATACTACTAGAAGAAAATACAATAAGGAAGATGCCACTTCTTCCTCCACCTCAAAGGCTTGCCACACCTCAAGACCTTCTTCCCTCTCTCTCTTGCTCAACACAACTCTAAAGCCTGAGTTGCTATCCCTCCTTGAATACTTCAGCTGATCTCCTTGACCTTACACCTGTAGATCTCCTTGACCTTGCTTGCTTCAATGCTTTTACTTGCCTAGAATCAATTACAATACATGCCTTATGGGTCTATAAATAAGATCCCATGCTTACAAAAAATAGAACTCTAACTACTAAAATTAGAAACACAGCCCGCGACTTAAATTAGCACCTTAGCATGCAAACACTCGGTTCAACTAACTAACTGTTCGTGCAACGAACAGTTTTGGACCGCACAGGCGACCAACGCTGGTCCCTACTTGTCTGGTGCTGCCGACGTCGACTGACTCCCTGCCATTGCCAGTCTCCTTCTCCACTGCATTTGACCGACGTTGGTCATACTGCCAACGTCGGTGGCTCTGGTTCTTCAGCATCCTTCCTTGTGTCTGCAAATAGTTGAAGCTTTTAGCTCCACACCTTAACAATCTCCCACTTGGAGATAAACAGCTACAACTTGTACCTGTACCTGTACACCATCTATTTTGTTCCTTAGGCTCTGTATCCCTCTTCAATGTCACTCTTGAAGACCAACCACCACGTAAACTTGTGATGCAATACCTGTATCTTATGCCACAAGAATTTTGTTGCTCCCAAATTCTCCATGACATACTTCTGAACCAACTCTACCCTTAGCTCAGAAAACTCCCTGTATATGAAACCCTGCAACAAGTAACACAATACAGTAATAGGATAATGTAGCTAATATTATCCAACCTGGTAAAGATAAAATACAATGGTCAAACCTCCATTGTTCTGCAGCATAATCAAGACCATATACCATAGCCTTCTGTCTCATGTGTCCATCCACTCTCTTCTCTAAAACGAGAATCCATCCCTCTATCTAGTGCTTTCTTCCAGCTGACAACACTACCAACAAATACCTGTTTGGTTCTCCAAGGACTCACACTCCTCATCCATGCCAAGCTCCCACTGTTTCTGGATTTTACCTGCATTGCTTCTTCCATCCTCCTAGTTCATGACTATTAGTAAGCAATATAAAGAAGGTGAACAACGAATATGAGGTTCACATACCTTTCCTGACCTCCACATGGGTGTTTGAGACTTATTAATTCACCCAACATCCGTTCCAGTGACCGATCTAGGCCATCTCCCAGTCTGCTCCCGATAGATGTATGTTCCCTGCACTGACCCTGACTACCGACGTCATTTCCTTGGCCGACGCCGGTGTCCCTCCTACCGACGTCGGTCCTTGTGACCAACGTCGGACTTCTCCAGTCCAACCTACCGACCCTGCTGATCTGCACATGAACGATGTCGGTACCTGGATGACTGACGTCGATGCCAAGCTACTGACATTAGTGTCTGTGTGTTTCTGTAAGTGATGAAATTTTCATCTACGAGCTCTTCTTAGATCATACCTCTGTCTATGCTGCCCTGCTCAGATTTATTCAGCCCCTGTGACTGATCTCTGTCCTTCATCTCCTCCATAAACACCAAGGCTTCTTTGTTCCTGTCAAAAGCATCAAATTTCCTCTTTCTGTAATGAACTGTATCTGTGCTTTCCAAATTTGAACACATACCTTTTGAATCAAGAACTTCCATTCCCATCCTATTCTTGTGACCAAGCCTATTAGGCCACATCTTCGAATCTACACCAGAAGTAGAATCAGTAATACAAGTAGACAGATAAAGAGTATCTACTTTCTTACCTCTTGCTAGAACAAGTGCTCCCTTGGTAACCTTCCAAGAATCTGCTGTGAGGGTTATTGTGCATCCCTCATCTCCCAACCTTCCTACAAAAATCAGACTCTGCTTCAAAATTGGAACATGCATGACCTCTTTCAACACCCACGTGTTGTCAATCTGCAATCTCAGCTGCACTTTCCCTTTGCCAACTATCTGACAAGGCGTACCATCCCCTAAATAAAGAACTCCAAAGTCTCCCTGTTCATACTTGTAGAACAAATCTCTGTTTGGGGATGCATGAAAAGATGAACCAGAATCTAAAATCCATGATCCTACCTGACTATCTGAAGAAAGTATGAGAGCATCCTGCATCACAATATTTGCATCCTTTGCTTCTCCCATACCTGCATGTTGATTCTCTTTATCTCTCAACCAACACTCCTTCTTTATATGTCCTTTCTTTCCACAAAACCAGCAGGTAATACCTTTGGACTCGGATCTCCTTCCCGACCTTGATTTCCCTTGCTCAACCTTCTCCCTTTGCCTTTTCCTGCTTTCTGCACTTAGAGCATTCCCTGATGATTCACCTATGCTTCTCCTGCGTATTTCTTCATTCAAGATCACACTCACAACATCATCAACTTTTAAGATTTTAGAAGCAGATGCAGAATTACTTACTGCCATAACCATACCGTCCCAACTTTCAGGCAAAGAACATAAAATCAAGAGAGCCTTTACCTCATCATCAAAAACAATATTGACTAAAGCTAGTTGGTTTACCAAACCATGGAAATCACTGAGATGAGTATGTACCGATCCACCTTCCTCAATTTGCAAAGTAAATAGCTGCTTCATAAGATATACCTTATTAGAAGCCGAGGGCTTTTCGTATAAATTTGCCAAGGACTTTATCAACTCTTCTGTTGTCTTGCACTGTGATAAGCTGGAAATCACAGACGATGCAAGGCTCAACCTTATGGAACCAAGAGCCTTTCGATCAAGAACGTTCCATTCTTCATCCTTCATATTTGTGGGCTTGCATGCAACCCCACCCAACGGTAAGTACAAATCCTTCTGGTATAGATAGTCCTCAATCTGCATCCTCCAATGTTGATAATTCTTGCCGTTAAACTTTTCCATTCGTAGTCTACTTTCTTTTGCCATTGCTGAACTCCCACTCAATTAGAAAACCCTGTGAATGACCTGTAATCAAAAACAATACCCTGCTTCTTGCAAACCGTAGCTCTGATACCACTTGTTAGGGGATCTCTAGCTCTACCAATTAGAGCACAATTGATTACTTTATTATATGCAATTAAACACAGAATTATACCAGAATGATAAAGTAGCTAGAAACTTGAGACAACAAAGAATTTGAGAGACAATACACACTCTTGTATTAAATACTACTAGAAGAAAATACAATAAGGAAGATGCCACTTCTTCCTCCACCTCAAAGGCTTGCCACACCTCAAGACCTTCTTCCCTCTCTCTCTTGCTCAACACAACTCTAAAGCTTGAGTTGCTATCCCTCCTTGAATGCTTCAGCTGATCTCCTTGACCTTACACCTGTAGATCTCCTTGACCTTGCTTGCTTCAATGCTTTTACTTGCCTAGAATCAAATACAATACATGCCTTATGGGTCTATAAATAAGATCCCATGCTTACAAAAAATAGAACTCTAATTACTAAAATTAGAAACACAGCCCGCAACTTAAATTAGCCCCTTAGCATGCAAACACTCGGTTCAACTAACTAACTGTTCGTGCAACGAACAGTTTTGGACCGCACAGGCGACCAACACCGGTCTCTGCTTGTCTGGTGCTGCCGACGTCGGCCGACTCCCTGCCGTCGCCGGTCTCCTTCTCCACTGCATCTGACCGATGTCGGTCATACTACCGACGCCGATGGCTCTGGTTCTTTAGCATCCTTCCTTGTGTCTGCAAATAGTTGAAGCTTTTAGCTCCACACCTTAACACCGTATATTCTGACTCATCAGGCTAATTGATGAACCATCTGCACAAACACATTTAGATAGGAATTTTAAGGCTAGAATGGTTATTTCCTAGTCTCATTCAACACTTAAGTGTGAATTTTGTAATTGGTTAGATGCATCCCTTAATAGAATCCACTCGTCTCTGGGTGCATAAAATGAGTGAACTTTCAATGCACATTAGAGGAGAATCATGAGGGCTAGAGATAAACCATCAATTCCAAAAAATGCATGTATGAGTCCTCTAATAAATAGCAAGTGTATTTTTTATAACTTGATATGGATGAGACATGAAAATTAGGTTTCTCTCACAGCTAAGTCTCTTAGAACGGGCTAAAAGTTGGTCAGTGAGGGTTGTATATTTTGACTCATCATCCCAATTGATAAACCATCTATGAAGACACATCCAAATAGGCATTTTAAGTCTATAAATACCATTTTAAAGTCTTAGTAATCCCTTGAGAGTGAAGGTTTATATTGGTTGAAGGCATCCCTTAAGATAATCCACTTGTCCCTAAGTGTGCAAAATGAGAAAACTTATGTCGCACATTTTAGGAGAACCGTGAGGGCTAGAGATGAACTATTAGATCCTACACATGCATAAAAAAGTCTTATAATAATTCCCATGAGGATTCTCTCTAAATTGATTAGGAGGAGATGCAACAATGATGTTTTTATCATAATAAAATCTCTCATAATGGGCCAAAAGTTGGTCAATGGGGGCCATATATTCTAACTCATCATCCCAATTGATAAACCATCTATGTAAACACATCCAAATAAGAATTTTAAGGATATAAAGACCATTGTATAGTATTGGTCAGCCCATGAGAGTGAAGGTTATAGTTGATTAGAGGCATCTCTTAAGAGAATCCACTCGTCTTGTATGTGCAAAATGAGCATATTTCTATTATGTGTTGCAAGAAAATTGTGAGGGATAGAGACAAACCGTAAGCTCCTACATGTGAACAAATGATTCCTATAATAGATAATAGGAATATTATCTCAAAATAAATCAAGAAGAGATACATAAATGAGGTTTCTCTCATAGCTAAATCTTTCAAAACATGCCAAAATTTGGTTCGTGAGGGTCGTATATTATATCTCATTAACCCAATAAATGAACCATCTACATAGACATGTTGGGACAGGTATTTTAAGGTTAGAAATACTATTATCCAGTCTTGTAAGCCCTTAAAAGTGAAACGTGTAGTTGATTAAAGGCATCCCTTAAAATAATCCACTCATCCCTGAGTATACAAAATAAGTGAACTTCCATCACATGTTGTAGGAGAGCCATGAGGGTTAGAGATGAACCGTCAACTCCTAAACATGCATGGACAAGTCCTTTAAGAGAGACCAAGATTATTTATCTAAATTGAGATAAAAAAGATGAGGTAATTAGGTTTCTCTTTCAGCCAAATCTCTTAGAATAGACCAAAATTTGGTTAGAAAGGGTTGTATATTCTGACTCATCTGCTCAATCAATGAACCATCTATATGAACATGTCTGGATAGGAATTTTAAGGCTAGAATGAACATTATTAAGTCTCAATCAGCCCCTGAGAGTGAAGTTTATAGTTGCTTAGGGGAATCCTTAAGAGAATCCACTCATCCCTGAGTATGTAAAATGATCAAACTTTTATCATGTGTTGTAGGATAACTGTGAGGGCTAGAGACAAATTTTTAGCCCTAATTGTGCATGGATAAGTCCTATAATAAAACTTAGGAGGATTTTCTTAAATTTGAGATGGATGAGACTTGGTAATGAGGATCTCACATCCAAATCTCTTAAAATGGCCCAAAGGTTGGTTAGTGGGGGCCATATATTCTAACTTGTTAGCCCAATCAATGAACTATCTATGTGGACATGTTGGGATAGGGATTTTAAGGTTATAATGATAATTTTCTAGTCTCATTAAAAACCCAAAATTGAAGGTTGTATTTTATCAGAGGCATACCTTAAGAGAATCTACTCATTCCTCAGTGTGTAAAATGAGTGAACTTTCATCGCGCATTGTAGGAGAACTGTGAGGGCTAGAGATGAACCGTCAGCTCCTACACATGCATAGATGAATCCTCTAAGAGAGCATAGATAATAATATTTTTGTGTTTTCTTAAAAGGATAAATAGATAGAAGGTGAAAAATGGTTTGTTTAAAATAGATAACATTAATATGAATATTTTTTTAGCTTCTCTTCATTTCAAGAAGATACTCTTATCTATTCAAGGCACCAATCATGTAAAGGTGAAAAATCATCTGGTGACACTAACCCACATTAAAATTGTTAGTAAAATTTTTAAATAGAAATAAACACATAATGATAAAATAGTTGAAAATTAAAATACATTAAATCAAATAAATTTATTATATTAATTTGAAACACTAGATAAACTTACTAATTCAATCTAATGTACCTTCAGGGTCAACTCTATTTGTAAGTGTTTCAAGACACTCCATGATCAGATTTATAGACTTTCTATAAAATTATATTGTGAGGCTTTCTATGATATTTGATTATTTGAATATTTGTAGCAATAACCATGTTTATATAATAAAGCACCACCTTGTGTGTTTCAAAGTCCTCAAATAACAATTGTTTTATTTTTTGTGATAGTACTAATGAAGCTAGGTTTTGGTAACCACTACGGTTACACAAGGATAAATTAGTTCTTCTCCATCCATAACATTTGTGGTTAATTTTTTTTGCCTCTACACAATGACATAAGTAGTAGTTTTCTCCCTCATCATTATCCTTAGGTACAATGATTGAAAAAGCATGCCCTACACTTAAAGTGTAATCAAATTATAAACACATCTAGGAAAAAATAAAAATATCACCAATATATAACCAAGGTTGTATATTTAATTAAAGAATAAATTGTACCTAGTTATACAAGATTTGAGATGTATTCAAAGTCAATTGATGATGCCATTTCATGATCTGTCAATTGTTGGAGTGAATGGATACTCTACACGTGATATGGGTTTACAACACCATTTGTTAACCCATTATTTTAACTCACTTTCATTCCAATTAAATTTCATACATGGGGAACAAAAAAATGCCATATCCCTAGTATAAATAGTCCATGAACTTGAATTTGAGCTTTGAATGGAGTGAAAAACACTTGATCCAAGTATTATAATGCAATCTTCATGCATTGCCTTATGTTGTTCCTCTATTAAACAAAAGAATATTTGTACATGAGAATGTTTATTTGATTCACGATAAATATTTTCATTATACTAAGTCACAATAATTTCATCATCAATGAAATTAAAACCATCCTTGTGCTTTTCCTTCTCTCTTTTCAGGTATTTTTTTACACATGCACCTACACCATCATGTTCCCCTTTCCATGCCCAGCCTCAAAAAAGATCTAAAAATGTTGAACACCATTCCTCTTATGCATTCTACTTAACCAATAAAACATTCAAGAATTATTAAACTACCTTGAACAATTATCTAACCAAATTTAGTGTGTATCAAACATGATTTATATTGTATTCATATTTATATAAAATATCTCAAAAAAATCCTATACAAACTTTAGATAATGCAATCTATCATTACTCATATAAAAGTGGTACTCCCTCAAAATATTTCTATTGTGATATGTACCATCAAGTGCATGTCTGAATGTAATATGAACAAAAATTCCAACTTGAATTGAATTATAGTATTGGGATTAAACCTCATTATATGGTTGCAGTGTATATTTCTTAGCAAAGTCCACAACTGAAATAATAGTGCCAACTAAGAGGTTGTCCTTACATACTTTGAATTGATTATCTAACCATTTTGATTTGGGTGTGTGTCTTGGATATTGGTAAATAATATTCTTCTTGAATTCAAACATGAAATTAGATATAGAAACTTTGGTCATAACCAATTCACATCTTGATGACTCTTTTCCATATTTTAACACATACTTTACAAATTTGTACTTCTTATAATCAACTAGTTGCTTTCCAAGTTCATTTGAAATATATTCATGTATAAACTCATCAAATTTGATAAACCACCATAAATATTACATGTTACATCTAAACATTATTTGGTAAAAATAAACTATCTCTCAAGCCTTTGCAGAAAAGACCTTGGATTAATTCTCTTGATGTATTAGGTGGGGAAGACACTATATATTCCTGTAAAATCTTATTAGTATGTAAAGTACAATGTATATGATGAAAAATATCATAATCTATAGCAAATTCAACATGTACCTTAAAAAAACATGTGGTGTGTCCTTGGTTGATTTTAACATAGAAATGCTTGCACATCTCAAATGACCTTTGGTTGATTATCAATTAGCCATTAAAATTTTCAATAATTTTTTTATAAAATTATATTTGGGTCATACCTAAGAAATGTTTTGCATGTGGCTCAATTTTTTAGCCTTTTCTTATTTTAACAACATCTTTTACACTAGATGAGACCCCTTGTGTTGTTGTGCTGAAAGAATTCAATCAAATGTCTTGTTCCTTCAACTAATACCTTATCTTTTCATGGGAGTCTGCCACTAAACACCCAACAACCTATGAGTGAAGGGTTATCAAGCCTTGTTCTCATTTTTACATCATTTATTAGAGTTTTTCTATTTAAGTTCAAATATTTTCTTGTTTTACTAAGAATTCAAGCTTTAGATGTTGACTTACTCACTGTAGATTCCATTATTACTCATCTTACCACATTATTATCTTTATTTTTACTTTTATTGCCTATTGCCTTAAATGCATTAAATAGATGATTTACTATTATATTATTTCTTACCTCCATGTTGAATGTTCTTAACCCCAAATTATGCATCACAAGGCACATTTTTTGCATTTTCATTAATTGAACAAGTAATTGACATCATTTTGTATGGGTTTTATTCTTAAATGCATAGTCTCATACACAGAGCATGATGTTGAACTAATATTTTTGACATTTTACCTTCTATATGTTCTATTATTTTCTCATCTATTTCAACCAAATACCTTTGTGTTCAACTTACTATCTTTGGAGGTTTGGGTGTAGGAGCTATATTTTGTATTAAATTGGGTGGTGTTACTACTTTAACCATAGTAGAGATAGTAGAGGGTTGATTATCTACATTAGACCCTATAGATGAATTAAATTCCTCTTGATTAGGAGATACATGAGTTGGGGTCATACTTGATGTTGATTATCATAATACTCAAAAATTTCATTCTAAAAAGATATTTCATTATATTGTGTTTGTCCATATGTTTCATCATTCATTACAAATTCATTACTTATGCTCTAAGTTTTGAATTTCATCATGCAACAAAGATCAATTGGGTTCTCTTATCTTATTTTAAGACATATCTAAACTAAATTATATATAATTGGGCATGTTATTTTCATTTGAAATATTACTTGATGTAAAGGAAGTACCTTCAACTTGTCTAGAATCCCTTATGGATGCACTCCTACCTGCTTATCTTTTTCTTTCTTTTTATCTTTTATCTTCAATTCCTCATTTATTAGCTCTTTGATTGGTCTTTTGCAAAGACTCATCGATGCCATTATTTATCTTTACCAAAATAAGACAATTGTAGATTTAAAATTGAAAAAATTGTAGTGATTCAAACAAAGTGAATGAACAATTTACCAAATTGGCATAGTTACAGGAAGAAAACTAGTTTATAATTTGCAAATAACAAAACAAATGAATAATTTTCATGGAAAATCTAAGAGACATTCATGAATCACAAAGGGTGTGCATGATTTTGAAAGCATGCACGCCCTTTGTGATCTATGAAAAAAGGGAAAAAATAATTCATGTGGAAAAAATTGGTTTGCAAAGGACATATTCCCTTTACAAGTTTACAATTTTTTTTGCCTCTTTCCCTCCAAAATTTCCCCAGTTTTAGGTTTGGGTGGTCTCAAAATTGTTCCAAACTCTATCATGAACTAGCCAAAGAGATTTTTAAGAAATTTATGTATTTTTTTGTATTTTTCAACACGTTTGATCAGGTAAATTTTATTATTTTTTAATAACATTATATGGTTTTGTAGAGGGAAAGTTTAGTTTTAAAATATATAATTATTTTTAATGTTAGAATATTATTTATAATTATTACTTCATTAAAAAAACATTATGCCAAACATAACATACCTCATTATGGACTATATACATATCATCACAAATTATTTTTTAACATTTTGAATATTAATCAAATGTTTATAAAAATTATATCTCAACAATATACACATTGTCAACTATGGTTGTGTTCGTATACTTGCAATTTCAATTTTTTAGTTGTCTTGACTTGTAAAATTATTTATATAATAAAAAATTAATAAAAAAATATTTTCAACAATCTTTGACATTTAACCTATCTATATATGATGTTTCATACAAAAATTCAATCGTTTACTAAAAAAAAAGTGTGTTCATACACATGCAATCTCCTTATCTTTTCAAAAGCAATGACCAAACCTGTTGTCATAAATGCATCTATTTGGCACACTTTTATCATCTGGGTATTAAAAAAAATTATATATTTATAAACTACATTCAAAATTTTATAATTCATATTCTTATTTCATTGTCAAATTCCTTTTCAAAATGTCTTTAACATTCTCACCAAGTTCAACTATTATTATTTTCAGAAAAAGTGTCACTTTATAACCAACCCCGCCTCTCCCCGTTTTGTCCCCCATTATCCTACATCTATTTATACACAAATGCTTTTTTTTATAAGTAACCCATGTTTGAGATGAAATAATTTTAGATAAATGGGTTTTGAATGGGGAGCTAGCGATGCAATTTATAATAGCATGCTCAATGTTTTGAGCGAGTGAAAGTGTATTTTAAAGTGTTGTGACCTTCAGAGATAAACTTTAGACTTATTTTTGTAACTCCTCAATGGAATGCATCATAGTAAGAATATTATGTACATGAATTATGGTACTTTTAATATTTTCATTCAAATATTGATTCTTCTCGTTAATAGTTTCACTAGGTACACTTATTTTCATGGGTTGAGATTATTTAGATTTATAATATTAGAATCTAGACATTTCAGATTTGATATCCATGCAAAGTTATACTAGAATATGCACCCTACCTCTTCATGTTGAGATAGCATGGACCTTTATATCCAATATAATCCTTGGGAAAAAAATATGGGAGGGATGGTTGTTATCACTACCTTTGGGTTTGGGATAAGGAGAAACAAAATGAGTCATATATTCATTTTCTCATTGAGTAGTCACAGGAATAATCTTAGATTCAATATTCATGAAATATATGTTACTAAGAAAAGCTAAGAATTCATCATTAGTAATATCATCATTAGTTTTATTTTAGATAAATTTATTTGATTTTATTACATGAATTGTAGACATATTTTATATTTTAAGAAAAAAACATGAATCATGACAATCATAATCATAACTCGAATCACAAAATGTAAATTATTGGCATTTATTTCTATAATGCTAGGGTTTTGCCTATGTGAATAGGAGAAATCAAAAATAAAATCTGAAATCCAAACCTTAATACATGATAAATTCGAAACCATAATAGTAAATAATGCAACCCTAATGTATAAATACCAAGGATTGGCCACACTCAAGTTAATGATCAAGTCCATCAATTTTTATTTTTATTTTTAATTAATATATTTAAATAAGATAAAACTATGAATATTTAAATTTAGTAAAATAGAGAAATAATAATATAAATATGAATGTCAAAGAGATAGATTGATATTGCACTTACTATATTTGGAATTGAGAAAGCAACAAAGGAGGGATACACCTAGATAATTTTTAATTTAGCTTTTGCAATGTATTTTTTACAGTCCTTGAAATGACTCTAGATCTTATCTTTAAGTCCTTAGATCAGGAAATATGAGCTCAAATCCGAAATGGATGTTGTTAAAGAAACATAAAACCCTGTGGCCATTGGTATTGTCCAAGATCTAATAGTATTATTCCAAATGAATATGCAAGTGTCACCTTGAATCGCTATGCATGCATTTGTATTTAGATTTTTTATGTGTGCTCACCTTTGGTCCTGTGCACTAATTTCTATTTTTATTTTCCTTGCTTTGAAACTTAAATTGTACTTTTGACATAATAGGACCTTTGAAAAGTGGATATAAATATGGGTTTTACATCCTCAACCATTCTTGCTAAGTGACTAAACATTTCATACATTCCAATATTCTAAAAGGGCTCAAACTATACATATTTATCCCACTTAGTTGTGTATGCACCATCATAATCAATCTAGAATTTAATGAAATGTTTAGATTTCAAAAATTGATGCCATGCAAATTTGATATATATTTGTATTCATATTTAGATCTATGACTAATTCATTGATTTTTTTTTAGATATGTATGCCTTTTTGATAATGTCTCAAGAGAGTGTTAGTTGATTTCTCAAGTGATTGTCAAATTAGTCCCAGATTGATTATAACCTAATAATTTAATTATATTTATAACTAATTCTTTGATATTTTCCATTATGATTAACCCATGAAACATGTCTAAGCTAATTTAATGGAGATGTCCTAATTTGAAAATTAGTCATTGAGTGTTCTTAGACACTATCGATCGAGGTATATAATTATTACAAAATGTAACTATCTGATTGTTGTTGATACTATCTTGGAAGTGAAAATCAATGATATGAGATATGGTGACTGTCTTCTTAAGATTTTTTAAGGTTCTTGCATAGACTCAAGTGATTTAGAATATATGTATTTGGTAAATTGTGTTAGCCAAGACAATAGGTGGGTAAATAGATATGGGGGAGTATACTTGAGATTCAAATGTGTATTTAAATTTAAAGTAGGTCAACATGGGCCAAAGTTGATGTTCCCAAGTATCTAATACCGTATTTAGGTGTCTACACATTATTTCATACCAATGGGTTGTTCCCATTATTTCAGTAGTTAGGAATCTTGTCTCTTTTTTGATATATTGATGCCAACCACTCTTGCATTTGATTACTATGTGCCTTTTAGAATCCTTAATGCCAATTTTCATTACTAGAGAATTAAAGGTATTTATATATTGTTGCATAGATTGGTCATGCTTCTATTATATAAATTGACACTACATGTACTTTTCCTCATAGGCATTTTTTGGACAATACTCATTTTTAAAAGCATCAACAAAGTCTTTCCAAGATGGATATGTGATGACCATATAGTCATCCTCTATATCTTACTTAGATTACTCAAGGTGAGCCTCCCATTATTGTTGGAATTGGGATTCAACTTTCAATAGAGCAAAGGTTAATTTCTTTGAACATGAGAAAGTGTTTACAAAAAAATACAACTCTAATTTTGTGGTCCAATTTTGAAGGGCATATGCTAAAATTCTACCTTCAAACATCATGGTATCAAAATTTGCTTGTATTGTAAAGGGTGTGGACCCTTGGAAAGGCTACAATTTTAGCACTATTAACATGTGTCTTGACATTTGGTGAAGAATCCATGTGAATAGGGTCATTATTTTAGTGCTTTGCTTTAACAGGGTGTCTTCAAGTATTTTCATCACTAGGTCTTAGGAATTTGGTACTCTTTCAACATATATTTGTGGTAGTTTGCATCTATCAGGGAGAGATATGGATCTCTTGTTTCCAATCCAAAATTTTGATAACCTCAACTCATTCAATGAGACATGTTGGGTATAACTTGCTTTGCTATTATTGATCTAGATTAAGGCTTCAATCCAAGGGACAACACATTACTATCTAGAGATTAGTGTGCTATAACAAATCCAAACTCTTATACACTGAATTGACACCATTTTACAAGAATAATAATTAAAAATTTATTCCAGGATAATAAAATAGTTTCTAAAAGGAAAAGAGAAAAAATTGTAGAAGAGATATCCATTAGACACTCTAAATTACAATAAGGTAAATCCTTATCTTATAATCAAAAGAAAACTAATAATAATAAATTGTTTTAAAGTTAATAATATCCACTCAACATACATAAGCATGCAAATATGAGTTTTAAAGATAAATAAAACTAATAATATCCTTTTACCATGAATTGGCATGCGAATTTGACATCTCTTTATAATACAAGATATATTTAACAACTTTACTATTTAAATATATTTTAATTTTTATAATATAATATTTTTCTGAAATACATTCACTGAATTAATGTTTAGTAGGGAGACTATTTAAAATGGGAAAAAATATTTGAAAACCCTCAAACTATTTAATTAATTATTTTTATAGGTTTCAGATATTACAGGCCCCTACCCATTAAAAATAGAGATAAAAATAAATTACCCTAAATTGACAACATAGACCGTCAAGGCATAGGACCACCACCATATCCAAAAACACAGCCATTAGAAATAGACATTATATATACAAAAAGTTTCCAGAAAATAACCTTTACATACTAACAAAGAGAAACTTACATATTACAATTTATTCAACTATGCCCTAGCCAAGAATCTACGTATGAAAAACAACCACATTTTAGTCTAGCCAAATCACCTCGACCCCACTCCTGTTAGTAGCCAAAACTTCCATATCCATCATAGCTAGCTTAGTACCAAGGTCCCCCACATCTTTTGCATTTTCCAATTTCAGATCGGACGACACCTGTTCCACCACCTTAGTTATCTATTCAGCCTTACCAGAGGTCACTACTGAGAGACATCTGGCCATTGTCTTCCGTCTCTGGCGATCCATTACCGCCTTCCTCTTAGACCCTTTCTTTGCAAGCCAAGGAGGAGCAGGAAAATGACAATGTGCAAACTCTCGAATCAGAGCTTTCACTCCCTCAATCTTCTCTGTCTCCTTATGAACTGTACGCCACTTGACCAGCTGAGGCAGGGGAGCTTTAAATTCTTCCAACTGAGGGAGAACCACTCGTCGCTCTTCCTCCACAGCTTCCTCACTGGAACACAAATTATCCAATTATTGTACAAAATTCAATAGATCTAAACGTAACATTCCTCTAAACCCCTAAACAGAGAAAGAGGAATATAACCCAGACCATCTTTCCCCAAAAAGGGGAGCTCTTCAAAAGGGCCAGCCTTCACCTTATCAATTTCCTCCAACAATATTCCCCAACAGTCTGGGCAAATAAAGGAGACGAGATCTTTCATCTAAGATTTATCTGAAGGCACCATCAACGGATCAATAGCAAAGAAAGCTGCCAAATCTAAACTGACCTTTATCCTTCTGCTCACCACCAACAATTCCTCCCTCCCCCTGCCTTCCGCTCCCTCCTAGCACCTTTCCACATCCTATGCCATCTCCTGAGTCGGAATCCAAAAAAACATTCCTCAATCGGATTCTTAACACCTTACCTGCAAAACCTATCTCCCTTGCATCTCCTTCATTGAAGCACAACGACCAAACCAAGGTTTCTACCAACTCAAAATCCATCGCCAAGGCTACCAAAATCAACTCCGCACCCCTCGTTTCACAAAATGAAAGCGTAAAATAAGCCATCCTCCCAAGCCTCCACACAAACGAAAAATCGCCGCGAAAGATTACCACACTCAATCATAAATGCTCTCATCATTTTTATTATCTCCTTCTCCTTCTCCTCCCACACTAGACGAATGGACCGCTTACAATGGATCCATCAATTCAATTTTTTATATCACCTTATTTTATTTTGAAAAATCATATATTTTCAAAAATAAGTCATATATCAAGTGCTTTGTAGTCTAATGGTGAGATGATAGTGTAAAAGCTGCTGCCTAATTTTTCGTCAAAATACAAATCTTAAAAAATACAAAAAAAAAAAAAAAAAAAAAATGAGACTGAAAATGTGATCATTCAAAATTTCAATTAAAAACATAAACCATATTCTTAGTCTAATTAATTGTCAATTTTACACTAATTCCTAAACCAGAAAAATCGCATTTACCTTAATTTTTAATGTCTTTACCAGAAGAAGCAGGTGCGTTCTGCTAATTAAAATAAAAAATTCATATATTTCCATATTACAGTCATTAAATGAGATTAATTTCAGTCATTATTAAATGATGATGTTTTTAAAAAAAAAAAAAGTGTTTATTTATAAAATATGATTTGAGACAGTTTTGCAAATTTTTATATAATTTTTTATCTTAATCAAATTTGAAATTTTATTTCTTTTATAATTATTAATAATTTTTTTTGGGATTTGTTTTTAATATATGTTAATAATCATAAATATCAATATTTCTCTCTCTCACACATATATATTTAAATATTTTTTTATATAAATTAATTATTTATTAAAAAAATTATATTAAATAAATTTCATTACTTTATTAAATATGTTAATAATCAATTAAATATATATTTATATATTTTTAAAATATTTTAATTTATTGTTATGAAGTTATACCCAATAAATTTTAATATTTTATAATTATTTTAAATAAAATATTACAAAATTATTTGGATAAATATTTTTTTTATTTTAATTAGAATTTTTTTGACAAGATAATATTTTACCAATTTTAAAATTTAACATTCAAATATTAACTATTAAAAAATATTACTCTACACATTTCATAAAATATTCTATTTATTATTATTTTTATCTTAATTTTTCATATTTAATATATGAAAATTATTACACAAAATTTTGTTTATTTATATTTATTATATTCAATTATGTTTATTAGGGAAGAAAAACATTTAACATATATAATTTGGTTAAGAATTTTCTTTTCTTTTTAAATACTTAATTTTTAAAAAAATATGATATATATAAAAGTGATATATATTTTATATATATTTGATAGTTATATTTTTATGATTGTTATATAATCTTTTATTTTTTTTTACTGTTAAATATTTATAAAATTTATCTATAAGTAATACATTTATAATTATATGTAGAGACTTATATGTCCATCATTTAAAGAGTGTCCAATATTTTTAAATGTAAATTTCCTATGTTCCATTAATACATTTATAATTATATTTGGAGACCTACATGCCCATCACTTAACGAGTATTTTTCTATGGCAATCACTTAGATAATATAATAATTATTAAAATTATTATAATTTCATCTATCTTATTTAAAGTTAACGTTGTCCTTTTTTAATTTTAAAGTTACATTCGAATTTAATTTTGAACAAGTCAACAAACTACAAAAACTTACAATCAAAACAAGGATAATATAACTTTCACCCCTACCAATAATATTTTCTTCTTAATCATTAAATTTCATTCATTATTATGATGAACTTATATTACACTAAACGCTATACCGCCCTTATTATTTATAAAAATGATTTTGAAATCACTTTAATATTTAATTGAAATTATTTTAATTATTAAATTATACATAATTTTTTTCCCCAAAACAGTGGTTAAATTAGTTGTTTAAATGTAAAAGCAATATGCATTCCTTCTTTTAATTAAAAAATATATAAAATCATTTTAAGGCCAAATGCCATGTTTAACACTTTGATTTTGAATGAGTAACAGGTGAAAGAATGTTGCCGCTTACAAGTTTTGGCTGAAAGGGTGGCAGAAAAAATAGCCATAGAAGCTGTGAATCCAGAGGCAGTAAAAGCAGCAATAGCCGTGGTTGCAATTGTAGCATTTGGTTACACCGCTGAAAAATTATTTAGCAACTGCTATCGTTATATAGACTTAAACTACTGCCCAAGGAAACTCAAACTATTTGCTGAGCTTTGCACACTTCTATTAATGTATGTAAACATTTATTCTGAGTTATTATTGTAAACAATTATATATCCATCCTTAATAATATTTGTGCAATTATTAACTTTAGTATGGAAATGGCTGTGCAGGATGGTTTTACGTGGGTGCATGGTGCTGGTGCTTGTGTACGGAGCACTGTGCGTTGTTAAATTGCTACATAAATGGTAAAAGAGAAAATTGGGCTATCTTTTGCAAGGATCTGGTTGATTGTCAATGTGAAATTATTGATTTTGATATGATTTTGCTTGCAATGAATAGCAAGACAACTTTGCGTGTGAAATGTTTAATTTTTTAATACTTCTTCTTCTCAAAATTTTGAAGTCTAATATAATGTTAATGTTATGGTATTTTAATTCGTTGTCTAAATTAGGATACATAATTAGTAGGACTTTTTTATCTTCAATCTCTGTATAGTACATAATATAGAAAAATATTTTTTCTCTTAATATAATATTTTTAGATTTCATTAAATTATGGCATGTTTTCAAATTTTTTGATGAGTATGGATATTACAATATTTTATTTTGAGACATGAGATCTATTATATAGGATCAAGTTTAAATATTTAAATTTGGCTAATATAGTAATGATAAAGAACTTGGATATTGAAGAAAATGATTATCACTTTTCTTTTATTAAAGAGAAATGATTATTATTTGTCGATAACGTAAATGAAAAAGTATTCAAAATAGTTTTTACATCCACAATTTTATAATAATGAAAGAATTTTTTATAACAAAAAGAATAAGTCACATAAAAATTTCAAGTATAAATATATAAAAAATCAAGTACATGCTACAATTATAAATATATCTTCTATCTTAATTAACAAAAATTTGAGTGTTTCAGCTCATAACATTATTGTCAATTATAAAAACTCTTTCCAATAAAATTATTAGACAATACAACATACTGAGACTCACTTTATAAGTCTATTATGAATCACTCTCAAAAGCTTGTAATAATAATGTACATTTTATAAGAATATGTACATAAATATATTCCCTATCATAAATTTATTTCTAGATTATATTTTTGTAGGATTAAAATATATGTTTTCCAACTTCATTACAACTTTATAGTAGAAAGTTGAAACCTTAAAAAGGATAATTTGAATCTGGACTATAAAGATAAACAAAATTATAATTTTGAATATTAAAACAAATTTGAAATTCTAAAATAACTGTTTTAAAGTTTTTAAAGATGTGATCATATGTTTTCAACTACTACATTTAAAAAAAAAAAAAATCCTTATGCTTTGATGGATGTCCATACTTTATTCCAAAATCTTATTTTGGCATGTTTTGGAATATGGCAGTTGGACATCTGTCTGTTGCTAACAATGAGGATGCAATTGCAAATCTTGTCAAAATATTTAGAGGTTTTGATTATTTCTATGCACACATAATTGTGGAACTTGGGAGGTAAAATTGTTTTCCCCTCTTCTGCACTTATTTCATTGGGTATCCCTATTCAGGTTAGGCCCATTTGTGTTCCTTGAAATATTGTGTCTTGCATTAATTTATTAAATAATATGATAGATTTAGGCACCATCATTGCGGTAAATGGTATTTGGTATGTCGATCTGGGGGCATAGCTCAGCCAAATAGGAACATGAAGGCCGAGGTGGGAAGTCACTTTGGAGAAGAAAGTGTAAAAGGAATGTTATTGTTTTCACTGATTATTTTTAGGCACACCATTAGGTGTCAGGTAGACAAATATAGAGGTTTTAGAAGTTTGTTGAAGATGGGATGTTTTAATTTTATAATGTAGATCATTCAGACAGTGAGGTTTTTATTGGTTATTTAAAGATACAAACTTTATGTAGACCACTTGTGGTTTAGTCTAAGGATTGGAAATCAACTTGCAGGATTCTACATTGAATTTGTATAAATTAGGTGTGATTACAAAGTATTTTCTTTGCTTGTGGGTTTTTTTTGTTATGATATTTTACTTGCGGGTTTTTTAAAAGATAATTTACTTGCAGGTATATATTTTTTAAGATAATTTACTTATGGGTATATATATATTTTTTGAGATAATTTACTTATAGGTATACTTTTTTTTAGATAATTTACTTGTGGGTATACCTTTTATCCAACTCTAGTATTTTGTATATATAGGATGTTATCAAGGCCACTATGGCATAGTTGAAGGATTAATATTTTTTTTCATAATTGTTGGGTTTTCTAAAAAACATGGTAGGTGAATTGATCCTTGCATTTGGTGAAATAATCTCAATGTTTTGTGAGGTTTACTTATGTTTTTATTGGGAAATGTCTCAACTTTGCATGTATCTATAGAATGGTTATTTTTTGCAAGGTTGGTGTTGTGTAGAGTGTTTGTGCCAACCCTTGCACTAGATGTTGTATGGGTTGATTACGCAAGGAAAGATGACCATGCAGATTTTTGTGGAGACTTCCTAGTACAATTCTAATATTGTCAACATGTGAGAATGATGGTGGAGCTACACAAAACGTTCACGTAGTTTCATTTCAATGTGAAAGGTTACAAGGTGGAGCATAGTGGTTGAGTCACTGTAAGATGTTGGGAGGAGTTGTGTAACACGTCAAGCAATGGAGGATATCTTAATGCATTTTCATACACTTGTTTTATTGCATTTATCAGACAATAAGTCTTAGAAACATCTTGGTGGTGCTTTGACACAGAGATGTTGAGGACTAGCACATGTTGATCACTTGGATCAATAGTTAGTGAATGTAGACTCTCTTGTTGTATGAGCATTACAAAGTGGGTGCCAAACAAAGGCATGATTATTATTATGAAGGAGAAGTGAGAATAATTTATTTATTGAATGCATGAATTTTGAATACACATGGTCAAGTACATGTACTGAAATATACAATAAAGCTATATATGAAGGTCACATAAACATGTGACTTGGTGTAGCATTGTAGAATAGGCCAGTTTATGTTAAAATCAAGAAGATTATTGTTATAGATTTTTTTCTTGAAAAGGTTTCCCTAGGTTAAATCACACATATATGTGTTTATCCTTATCTTTGTATGTTTAAGGTTCACATAACATCTCTCTCCCTTGTATTATTATATCATGCATAGGATTATTCCCAATAGTTGGTATCATATCTCGATTGTAAGCTTTGTATAAGTTAGAATAACTTGCGATAAAAGGCTCCTTGAAATGGGAGTTCTGAAGAGGAAGCTTGTATGAAGAAAATAAGTAAAATATTAGGATAGAGATTGATAAATTCAATGGTCAAAATTTTGAGTTATGGAAAAACAAGATGGAAGTTCTCTTGGTGGACTAAGATTAGTGGATTGTTGTAGTAGATGCATAACTCATAGGAATGAAACCAAAAGAATGGGAAAAAACTGATAGGAAAGCTATAAAGTTAGATTATGTTTGTTGGATTTAGTGATATATAATGTTTCAATTGAAAAGAATGAAAAGTTTCTTTTGGATAATTTGGGAATTTTGTACCCATGTAGGTTGCTAATAAATAAACTATTCCTATGAAAGAAAATATATTCATTATGAATGAATGATGGTGACTTAGTTGCAGAGCACCTTAATCCCTTCAACACTATGTTAAGTTAGTTGTCTTATATGGATGTCAACATGTATGATGAATAAAGGTGTATCACATTGATGTGATATTTTACATATTCATGGGACAATCTAGTGATGGATATCACTAGCAAAACATTGGAGTTAAAACTAGAAGATGTAGTTGTAGTTTTTTTAGTAGTTTTTTTATTAGAGGAGATGGGGCATAATTCTATGAAAAGATATCAAACAAATGATTCCGAGTTTGTGTTGGGTCAATCATAGGACATAGGCAAGCATAATATTGGGGTTGAGTGCTCAAATTATAGATGTAGATCTAATACTCTGGATAGATCCTTAAGGAAGTACTAGAATTATAGCAAGATAGAGCATGTCGATAAAGATTGTAAAATGATAAAGGTGAAAAATTACAAACCACCAAATGTTCTGTAATACTCAAGTGAGAAGGTCTCTAGTGATGGAGATGGAGATGCATATCATGTAGCCTTAAAATTACATGTATGTAATGATGTGTGGTTGATTGGCTCTAGATCTTCATATAGTATGACTCATGCAAGGGAGCGATTCTGCCAATATGAAGAATATGATGGTGGTGATATTTTTATGGGAGACAAATAAACCTACATGGTTATAGATTGAAAAATATTGAAGTTAAAGTTTAGAGATGGAAGGATCAAAACTCTCCCTAGTGTTATGCACATTCTTGGCCTTGCGAGGAATTCAATCACTAGAAAAATGAATGATGTCAGTGTCCACATCTCATTTAACAAATATGGATTTAAAATGGTGTGTAGAGCCATTGTGTTAGCAATAGGCATGTCGATAGGTAATTTATTCAAGATATATGAAACTCTAGTAAGCAACACATGTAACAACACTATTGTTTCTGATACTAAGGCTGAAATATGAACTTTTGATTTTATTTTAGTAGATAAGATAATGATCTAACATTAGAGGTTGGGCCATATTGGTGGAAAAGGTTTAAAAATGTTGTGGACTAAATATATGGAAAAATGGATGGATAGTTCTCCCATAGACTTCAATTTTTTTTAACATTACAATGGAAAGAAGAGTTAGGTCATATTCCCTACAAATGTTATGTAAACAAGTGGAATGTTGTAGGTGATCCATAGTGATGTTTGTATATCATTAGATGTCCCATCACTAAACATGCCTATCTTCAATTTGTCTTTCCTAAATGACTACACTTGAAATACCTAGTTATACGTCATCTTGAATAAATATGAAGTTCTCAGTAAATTCAAGGAGTTCAAAGCCCTTGAGACCCAAATGAAGAATAGGATTATAGTGTTGTGCATGGATAACCAAAATGAGTATTGTTTCAAAGAGTTCAATGAATTCTATATATATAATGAAATTCAAGGGTAAAAGACAACTCTGTACACATTGCAGTAGAATGGAAAAATTGGTTGAATAATATGTTATGTTATGGAGCTAAAAGCTTCACTGATGCAAATGGAGGAGGTTACTGAGTGTCAGAGCAATCGACGTCGGTCTGATCAACCGACGTCGGTCATCTTCAGTGTATGCAATAACTGACATCGATTAGGGGTCAGCCGACATTGGTCAGACAAGAACCGACATTGACAACCTCTGTGTGTGTGTGCGTTTGCATGCGCTTCCAGAACTGGTCTAATTTTAGATAGATAGTTAGTTTGCATGTAAAAGGCTAATTTTAGTCTTGAGTCTATGTTTCTAATTATTGTAATTAAGATGTCTAATTATTGTTTGTATGGGATCTATTTAAGAGACCCATGGGGCTGTATTGTAATCAAGGACAAGGAAGAGATCCTTCCAATTGTAAGATCAGTTGATCTGTAGGTTGTGCAAGATTAGGGGAGATCTACATGGTAAGTAAGATCAGTTGATTTACAGGTGTGCAAGATTAGGGAGATCTACTTGGAGTACTTTGAGTACTTGGTGGTACTAGTAGTATTGTTACTGACTGGTAGAGGGAACAACTCTGTGTTTGAGTTGTGGTTGTAATTGGTTGAGTGAGAGAACTCTTGAGGGAGAATTATTGGTATGCCCTAGAGGTGTGGGAAGAGTGTGATTTATTCATTGTATTTTCTTCTAGAAGAGTGTTAATACAAGATTGTATTGTCTCTCATATTCTGTGATGTTTCTGAATTCTAGTTACTCATTACTTCTGGTTAAATTTTGTGTTTAGTTGCTTATACAAAGGTAATCAATTGTGCTCCTAATCATAACAAGTGGTATTAGAGCGAGGTTACAGGTTCATCAGAGCCTAGTTCAGAGCAAGTTAGAGTTTATTGATTATAGGTCACTCATAGGGGTTTCTGTTTGAGTGGGAGTAAAGCAATGGCAGAAGAAAGTAAGCTAAGAATGGAGAAATTCAATGGCAAGAATTATCAATTATGGAGGATGCAGATAGAAGATTATCTGTATCAGAAAGATCTGTACTTACCGTTGGGTGGGGTTACATGCAAGCCCACATATATGAAAGATAAAGAATGAAATGTTCTTGATCAGAAGGCTCTGGGATCTATAAGGTTGAGCCTGGCATCATCTGTGATTTTTAACTTATCACAGGCTAAGACAATGGTAGAGTTAATGGAATCTTTGGCAAATTTATATGAAAAACCCTCAGCTTTGAATAAGGTATTTCTTATGAAGCAATTATTTAATTTGCAAATGCTGGAAGGTGGATCGGTACATAGTCATCTTAGTGATTTCCATGGATTAGTAAATCAGTTAATTTTAGTCAATATAGATTTTGATGATGAAATTAAGGCTCTCTTAATCTTATGCTCTTTACCTGAAAGTTGGGATAGTTTGGTAATGGTAGTTAGTAATACTACGTCTGCTTCAAATATCTTGAAAGTTGATGATGTTGTTAGTGTAATCTTGAATGAAGAAATTTGCAAGAAAAGCACAGGGGAATCATCAGGGAATGCTTTAAGTGTTGAAAGCAAGGGAAAGTAAAGAGAGAAGGTCAAGCAAGGGAAATCAAGGTCAAAGATAGGTAGGAGATCCAGATCTAGGTATGGTAGTATAATCTGTTGGAATTGTGGAAAGAAAGGGCATGTAAAGAAAGATTGTTGGTTGGTAGAAGATTAGCATGAAGGAAATGAAGAAGTAGATGTTACAGGTATTGTTGTACAGGATGCTCTTGTATGTTACTTGGATAAAGTGGAATCTTAGGTTTTAGATTCTAGTGCTTCTTTCCATGCAACCCCAAATAGAGAATTTTTCCATGATTATGTCCAAAGAGACTTTGGAAAGATTTATTTAGGGGATGGTAAACCTTGTCAAATGGTTGGAAAAGGGAAAGTGCAGCTAAAATTGCAGATGGGCAACACATGGGTGTTGAAGGAGGTCATGCATGTCCCAGTCCTAAAACAGAATTTGATTTCTGTAAGAAAGTTGGGTGATGAGGGATGCACAGTAACTCTCATAGTGGAATCTTGGAAAGTTTCCAAGGGTGCACTTGTTTTAGCAAGAGGTAAGAAAGTAGGTAATCTTTATCTATCTACTTGTATTACTGATTCTCCTTCTAGTTTATCTACTTCAGATGTAGATGCAAAGATGTGGCTCTGTAGGCTTGGTCACATGAGTAAGAAAGAGATGCATGTTCTTGAGTCAAAAGGTAAGAGTTTAGATTCAGAGAGCATAGATCGAGATTTCTATAAGCAATAGAAGAAAGTGAGGTTTCTTGAAACTCATGCTACAAGAAAGGATCCGGTTTATTGCATAAAGAGGAAATCTAATGTTTTTGACAAGAACAAGAAAGTCTTGGTTTTCAAGGAGAAGATGATGGATAGAGATCAGCTCAAGGGGCTGAATAATTTTGAGCAGGGAAATTTGGACAAGTTTATGATCTAAAGTGAGCTCGTGGGTAAAAAGTCATCACTCACAGGAAAACACAGTTACTAACGTCGGTCAGGTGGAACTGACGTCAAAGAAGCAGGTACATACATCGATCATGTGTAGACCAGAGTCAGTGGTGTCAGGCAGGTGGATACCGATGTCAATCAAAAAATTGACGTTGGTGACTAGGTGGACATTAATGTCAGTCAGGGAACCGGCATCGGCGATCAGGTGGAATCGACATCCATTGGGTGCAGACCAAGGTCGACCAAAAAATGGATTTTGGGCAGATAACAAGCTGTCAAGGAGTCTCAAACGCCCATGTGGAGGACTGAAAGGGTAAGTAAGCCTCAAATTTATTATTCCCCTTCTTTACACTACTTTTTGCTCACTGATGGTCAAGAACCAAGAAGTTTTGAAGAGGCAATGTAGGTAAAATCTAGGAAACAGTGGGAGCATGGCATGAATGAGGAAATTGATTCCTTGGAAGAGAACCAAATGGGAGATTTGGTAGAGTTTCTAGCCAGGATGAAAGCACTAAAAGACGAATGGATTCTTAGGTTAAAGAAAGGAGAGAATGGACATGTGAGATAGAAGGCCAGGTTATATGGTCTTGAGCAGGCTACAGGACAATGGTGTTTAAGGTTTGACAGGTGTATGACAAAGCATGGCTTTAGTCAATGTCAATGTGACCATTGTGTTTACTTTATTAGGTTGGATAATATTAGCTACATTATCCTGTTACTGTATGTAGTGTCTATGCTTGTTACATGGTCACACATGCAGGGAGTTGCTGAGCTAAGGGTAAAGTTAGTTTAGAGGTTTGCCATGAAGGATTTGGAAGCAACAAAGAAATTCTTTGGCATGAGTATTTCTAGAGACAGGGAAAATCACAGGTCGATGTTGTCTCAGGATGATTATGTGAATAAGGTAGTGGAGAGGTTCAATATGCAGGATGCAAAACCGGTTAGCACACCTATGGATGGACAGTTCATAGAACAGTGTCCCAAATCACATAATGAGGTTGAGTGCATGGTATGTACTAGACATGATATTACCTAAGTAGTGGGAGTTGTCAGAAAGTTTGTGGCCAATTCGGCAAAGAAGCACTGGAAAGCAGTTCAGTGGATTCTCAGGTATCTAAGAGGGACCAACAACAGGTTAACATGCTATGTAGGGTCAAGCACTTTTCTACATGGGTATGTAGATTCAGATATGGCAGGTGACTTAGATGACAGGAGGAGCACCATAGGATATGTGGTGGTTGGTCTTCAAGATTGAACTTGAAGAGGGATACAAGCCAAAAAACAAAATTAGATGATGTACAGGTACAGGTGTAGCTGTTTATCTCCAAGTGGGAGATTGTTAAGTTGTGGAGCTAAAAGCTTCACTGATGCAAATGGAGGAGGTTGCTGAGTGTCAGAGCAACCAACGTCAGTCTAATAAATTGACATTGGTCATCTTCAGTGTATGCAGTAACCAACATCAGTTAGGGGTCAGACGACATCAGTCAGACAGGAACTGACGTCGGCAACCTGTGTGTGTGTGCATTTGCATGCACTTCTAGAACTGGTCTAATTTTAGACAGACAATTAGTTTGCATGTAAAAGACTAATTTTAGTCTTGAGTCTGTGTTTCTAATTATTGTAATTAGGAAGTCTAATTATTGTTTGTATGGGATCTATTTAAGAGACCCATGGGGTTGTATTGTAATCAAGGACAAGGAAGAGATCCTTCCAATTGTAAGATCAGTTGATTTGCAGGTTGTGCAAGATCAGGGGAGATCTACATGGTAAGTAAGATTAGTTGATTTTGTAGGTGTGCAAGATCAGGGAGATCTACTTGGAGTACTTTGAGTACTTGGTGGTACTAGCAGTATTGTTACTGACTGGTGGAGGGAACAACTCTGTGTTTGAGTTGTGGTTGTAATTGGTTGAATGAGAGAACTCTTGAGGGAGAATTACTGGTACACCCTAGAGGTGTGGGAAGAGTGTGATTTCTTCATTGTATTTCCTTCTGGAAGAGTGTTAATACAAGATTGTATTGTCTCTCATATTCTGTGTTGTTTCTGAATTCTAGTTACTCATTACTTCTGGTTAAATTCCGTGTTTAGTTGCTTATACAAAGGTAATCAATTGTGCTCCTAATCCTAACACAATACATTGATGTACAAAGCTTGAAGTATCTTAAGTGGTGCACATTTGAAGTATAAGTTTGGGGCTGAATCAATGGCCATTGATTGTTACCTTGTCAAATGATCACCCACATCAATGTTAATTGACAAGACTTTGTTGGAAATATTATCATTGATGTCAAAGTAATAGTTCATTGATGTCAAAAGTATGATTGATGTCACAGACTGCATGCACAAAATAGAGTCATTGATGTCAAAAGAGTCATTGAAGTCACAAGGTGATGTTGGAGATATTGTCATTAATATCAAAGGAGTTGTTGATGTCAAATAAGATGCAAAGAATAAAGAACGATTTTGAATGGAGTTTTCAACAAAATTATGAGTTATGGTGATGTAAATAAATAACAATATATATAGCAATGCAAAGAACAAAAATCAGAGGGTTGAGTATATGAAAAGGAATGTCTATACATGAGTAATAAAATGATGTATGTGAGAAGTAAACAATAGTTATAGTGAGTAAACATAAATCATCTAATGAATTTAATCATCAATTTAAGTGAAGATAACATATCAAAATTTATGAAGAGATTATCAACAATGTGATGAAGAGCATAATCAGTTTTTAGAAAGGACATGTCAGCATTTAAGAAAGAGAAGGGAAGCATTTTTTATTCAAGCATGTGGCGCTAAATTAAAGGATCAACGATTTCATTAAAGGGGCCATGATTTGGCTAAGGAGGCCTACAATTTACCTCAGAGGGCAACACTTATGTTTGTGGGGCAGCATTAATTAATTATGGATTCATTAAGTGTATGGGCAACATCATATTTAATATGGGTTGACTTATATATTTATAATGATTTAATTAAGTGTGTTAATTAATCAAATGAAAGGCTGTGAAGTTTAAAAGGTGTGTCTCTCTTTGAAAGGACATGAAGTGGATATAAAAGGGAGTAGAAAGGATTGAAATAAAATACATCATTCGAGTCTAAGGAAGAGAAGATCAGAAAATGAAATAGAATATCTCTTAAGAAAAGAAGTGTGAAGGGTAGATTTATCTTAATGAAGAATATCATTTGAGAATTGTGAAAGAGAGGAGAGCATAAAGTATATAAGAAAATCAGTGAGAGAGAAAGTGTAAGAAAATCAAAGTCATCATTTATTGAAGAAACAATCACAGACTATGGAATTGATTTGGCTTGGGGTCAGTGCCTCATAGTCTAGGAGTTGGTGCTCCTGTGGGTCGGTGTTCACGAATTGGCTTAGTCGATGTTTGGCGAAGGGGATCGGTGTCTCTTGTGGGTGGGTTCTCATAAATTGACCTAGTTGGTACTTGGTTGGGGATTGGTGTCTCTAGTAGGTTGGTGCCTACAAACATTATAAAAGAGTTATATATATAAGAAATATTTTACCATGGTTTTCTCCCGAATGTTAAGGTGTGGAGCCTAAAAGCTTCACATATGAGTGCATTACCAAAGTTGCAGGTTTACACAGTCACCGGCATCGGTCAAGAGCGACCGACATCGATCCAGTGCAGTTGAAGAGACGCCAGCGTCGGTAGATGATCGGCCGACGTCGGTCACATGCAAGTAGGCAGGAACCGGCATTGATTACCTGTGCGTCCAGAATGCTATTTTCGAGGACAGAAGCGAGTGTTTGCATGATGAGTTTAAGTCTTAGTCTTAAGTTCACGTTTCTATTATTAGTAAGATTGTTTTTAGAGCCCTTGTTCAAGAGGCTTAACTGTTGGTTGTAAGTGCATGCTCAAGTTTCCTAATTCTATATGTAGAATTAAATCTTCTTAGCTTAGTGTGATTATTGTAGTAGTATGTGAATGTTGAAGAACAGTACAGAGTTGTATCAATCCAAGTTGTTGGAGTTGATTGTACTTGAGAGAGAGAGCTCTTAAGGGATAGAGATCTAGAGAGAGATCTTGTGCATCTGAGAGAGGTGTGGAAGAAAGAAGTTTCTTCAATTGTATTCCTTTTGTAAAGAGTTCAATACAAGTTTTTAGGGTGGTTTCTTGTATCTCTTGTTCTTT
Source organism: Torreya grandis (assembly GCA_037957365.1). Lineage (NCBI taxonomy): Eukaryota > Viridiplantae > Streptophyta > Pinopsida > Cupressales > Taxaceae > Torreya > Torreya grandis. Next base: position 485,524 of record JARHVA010008133.1, on the reverse strand, counting down.
GCTATTATCTGATTCTAGTTACTTATCTATCTGATTTAATTCCGCAGTTTATTGCTTTCATAAGTGTAATCTATTGTTGGTTGATCCCCAACAAGTGATATCAGAGCCTTGGTTGTAGGTTTAGAGTTTGATATCCAATAATTGGTATCAAAGCTCAGGTTCACTAATAGGTGGTTCAGATCTGTGTAGTGTGTATTGATTACAGGTTGCTCACAGGAGTTTCTACAGGGATTTTTGTTTGAGTGGGAGAAGCAATGGCAGATGAAAGTAAACTGAGAATGGAGAAGTTCAATGGCAAAAACTATCAATATTGGAGAATGCAGATAGAGGACTATCTGTATCAGAAGGATCTATACTTAACGTTAGGTGGGATTGCAAAGAAGCCCACAGACATGGAGGATGAAGAATGGGAAGTTCTTGACAGAAAGGCTCTGGGGTCTATAAGACTGAGTCTAGCATCCACTGTGATATCTAATTTATCACAGGCAAAAACAATGGTAGAGTTGATGACTACTCTAGAAAATTTGTACGAAAAACCCTCAGCTTCCAATAAGGTATATCTTATGAAGCAGCTATTTAATTTGCATATGCAGGAAGGTGGATCTGTATCTAATCACCTGAATGATTTCCATGGTATTGTAAATCAATTAAGTTCAGTCAAAATTGTATTCGATGATGAAATAAAAGCTCTTTTAATATTATGTTCTTTGCTTGAAAGCTGGCATAGCTTAGTAATGACAGTTAGCAATACTGCATCTGCATCAAATATTTTAAAAGTAGAGGATGTTGTTAGTGTTATCTTGAATGAGGAAATTTGCAGGAAAAGCACAGAAGAGACATCTGGGAATGCTTTAAGTTTTGAGAGCAGGGGAAGGAAAAAAGAGAAGAGCAAGAAAGGGAGATCAAGATCCAAGTCTAAGGGGAAAGGCAGATCCAAACCCAGAAATGGCAGAAGGCCACAATGCTGAAATTGTGGAAAGACGAGGCACATAAGCAGAGATTGCTGGTCAAAGCCTAAGGAAGACAATCAGCACGAAGGAAAAGAAGAAGCAAAGGTTGCAGGTATTGCACAAGATGCTTTAATATTCTCTTTGCATAATAATATAGAATCTTGGGTGTTAGATTCTGGTGCATCTTTTCATGCTACCCCTAATAGGGAATATTTCTATGACTATATCCATGGAGATTTTGGAATAGTATATCTAGGGGATGATGAACCCTGTAAAATTATTGGCAAAGGTAAAGTGCAGCTGAAAATGCAGAATGGCAACACATGGGTGTTGAGAGAAGTTATGCATGTTCCTAGCTTGAAGAGAAATTTGATTTCTGTAAGAAAGTTAGGGGATGAGGGTTGTACAGTAACTATCACAGCAGAATCTTGGAAGGTGACCAAGGGTGCACTTGTTATGGCCAGAGGTAAGAGAGTAGGTACTCTCTATTTGTGTAATTGTGTTACTAACAATTCTCCTTCTGTATTATATACTTCAGATGTGGATGCAAAATTGTGGCACTCAAGGCTTGGCCACATGAGTGAGAAGGGGATGTCAATTCTTAAGTCTAAAGGTAAGCTTTCATATTTGAAAAGCATGGATCTAGAATTTTGTGAGCACTGTGTATTTGGAAAATAGAAAAGGGTTAGTTTTCTCAAGACTGGATCTACAAAGAAGAAGCATAAGTTGCAGCTTGTTCACACAGACGTGTGGGGACCGGCTCAGGTAGCTTTTATTGAAGGATCATAGTACTATGTTTCATTCATAGATGATGCTACAAGAAAGGTATGAATCTACTGTATTAAGAAGAAAAATGATGTATTTGAGATCTTTAAGATTTGGAAAGCTATGGTTGAGAATGAAACAGGCAAAAGATTAAAGTGCATGAGATCAGACAATGGTGGAGAGTTCTACAGTTATAAGTTCAACTGGTATTGTTACATTCATGGAATTCGTAGGCAAAGGATGGTTCCAAGGACACCTCAGCAGAATGGAATTGATGAAAGGATGAACAGAACAATCATGGAGCGTGCAAGATGTATGAGATTGCATGTTGGTTTGCCCTTAGAGTTTTGGGCAGAAGCTGTTGACACTGCAGTGTACCTGATTAACAGAGGACCCTCTACAGCTCTGGATGGTGGAATTACAGAAGAGGCTTGGACAGGTAAAAAGGTAGATCTCTCTTTTCTCAAAGTTTTTGGTTGTGAAGCCTTTGTGCACGTAGATAAGGAAAATAGAAAGAAGCTCGATGCTAAGTCTATGAGGTGCACATTTATTGGCTATGGCTCATATAATTTTGGTTTCAAATTTTGGAATCTAGGAACTAACAAGATAATTAGGAGTCGTGACATTATTTTCAATAAAAAAGTGATGTATAGTGATCAGCTGAAGAAGCTGAATCAATCTAGGTAGAGCAATAGTGAATTGGACAAGGTGACGGTCCAAAATGAGCTCATGAGAAAAATAAATAATCACTTGCAGGAAAACACAGAGATCGACGTTGGCAGGATAGGAACCGGCGTCTACAGAACAGAAACCGATGTCGGTCATACAGAGACCGATGTCAGCAGGACAGGCACCGGCGTCAGTCAGGCAAAACCGGCATCGGCCAGTAACAGGTCTGGAGGTGATCGAGGTCAGTCACTGTCAGAGAATTTGGGTGGACAGCGTGTTGTGAACGAGCCTCAGACACCCATCAGGAGGTCTGAAAGGGTAAGTAAGCCTCCAATTAGATATTCTCCATTATTCTATTTATTGCTAACTGATGGTGGAGAACTAGAGAGTTTTGAAGAAGCAATATAGGTGAAGTCCAAGAGTCAGTGGGAGCGTGGCATGGTTGAGATGGAGTCCTTAAGAGAGAACCAAACATGGGATTTGGTTGAATTGCTAGCTGGTAAGAGAACACTGAAGAACAGATGGACCTATAGGTTGAAAGAAGGTGAGAATGGACAGATGAGATATAAGGCTAGATTGGTAGTGAAAGGATTTGCACAAAAGCTAGGTATTGATTTTGGTGAGATTTTTTCTCCTGTTGTTAAAATGACTTCTATACGGATTGTATTGTCTTTGGTTGTTGTTGAGGATTTGCATCTTGAGCAGCTAGATGTTAAGACAGCATTTCTTCATGGAGATTTGGATGACGAAATCTATATGGAACAATCGGAAGGATTTGAGGTCAAAGGTAAGGAGAAGTTAGTGTTCAGATTGAAGAAAAGCTTGTATGGCCTCAAGCAAGCTCCTAGACAGTGGTATTTGAAATTTGACAGGTTTATGACTGAGCATGGCTACAATAGGTGTCAATCTGACCATTGTGTGTATTTTAAGAGATTGGATAATGGTAGATATATTATTCTATTGTTGTATGTAGATGATATGCTGGTTGCAGGATCACACATGCAGGATATCTCTAAGCTTAAGGTGAAATTAGCTCAAACGTTTGCTATGAAGGATTTGGGAGTAGCAAAGAAAATCCTTGGCATGAGCATTAAGAGAGACAGAAAATATCACAAGTTGATAATGTCTCAAGAGGATTATGTGGACAAGGTGTTGAAACGGTTCAATATGCAGGATGCTAAACCGGTAAGCACACCTTTGGCTGGACATTTTAAATTGAGTAAAGAACAATGTCCTAATTCACATGATGAGGTAGAGTACATGAGTAAAGTTCCATATTCTTCCGCAGTAGGGAGTTTGATGTATGCAATGGTGTGTACTAGACCGAATATTGCCCAAGTAGTGGGAGTTGTAAGTATATGGCCAATCCAGGTAAGGAACATTGGAAAGCATTTCAGTGGATCCTTAGATATCTGAGAGGAACCAGCAGTAGGCACTTGTGCTATGGAGGTTCAGATACTTCTCTACATGGTTATGTAAATTCAGATATGGCAGGTGATTTGGATGGTAGGAGGAGCACTACAGGATATGTTTTCACTGTAAGTGGAACGACGGTTAGCTGGATATCTAAGTTGCAGAAGGTTGTTGCCTTGTCAACTATAGATGCAGAGTATATTGCAGCCACAAAAGCTAGCAAAGAGATGATACAGATGACACGGTTCATGGAAGAGCTTGGAAGGGAGCATGGGAGTTGCAGATTGTATAGTGACAGTCAGAGTGCAATCCATCTGGCTAAGAATTTAGCTTTTCATTCAAGAACAAAGCACATACAGCTAAGGTACCATTTCATAGGACAGGTATTGGAAGATGGTGATTTGAAGCTGGAGAAGATCCATACAGATAGGAATCCTGTTGATATGTTAACCAAGCCAGTTACAAAGGACAAGTTAAATCTTCATTCAACTTCTGTTGGTATTCATGATTGAGTTGAAGATGGAGGAGCTAGAAGATGTTGCTGTACAGGTACTAGTGCAGCTGTTTATCTCCAAGTGGGAGATTGTTAAGGTGTGGAGCCTAAAAGCTTCACATATGAGCGCATTACCAAAGTTGCAGGTTTACACAGTCACCGGCGTCGGTCAGGAGTGATCGACGTCGATCCGGTGCAGTTGAAGAGACGTCGGTGTCGGCAGATGATCGGTCGACGTCGGTCACAGGCAAGCAGGCAGGAACCGGCATCGGTTATCTGTGCGTCCAGAATGCTATTTCTGAAGATAGAAGCGAGTGTTTGCATGATGAGTTTAAGTCTTAGTCTTAAGTTCGTGATTCTATTATTAGTAAGATTGTTTTTAGAGCCCTTGTTCAAGAGGCTTAACTGTTGGTTGTAAGTGCATGCTCAAGTTTCCTAATTCTATATGTAGAATTAGATCTTCTTAGCTTAGTGTGATTATTGTAGTAGTACGTGAATGTTGAAGAACAATACAGAGTTGTATCAATCCAGGTTGTTGGAGTTGATTTTACTTGAGAGAGAGAGAGCTCTTAAGGGATAGAGATCTGGAGAGAGATCTTGTGCATCTGAGAGAGGTGTGGAAGAAAGAAGTTTTTTCAATTGTATTCCTTTTGTAAAGAGTTAAATACAAGTTTTCAGGGTGGTTTCTTGTATCTCTTGTTCTTTGCTATTATCTGATTCTAGTTACTTATCTATCTGATTTAATTCTGCGGTTTATTGTTTTCATAAGTGTAATCTATTATTGGTTGATCCCCAACACCGAAAGGGTTTCCACATAAATCCTATGTTCTCTTATGTTATTAATTGCTAGATATTGAATGTTTATGGTTGTTATGATGGATTAAATTTAAAATATTAAAATATTATTGTATATTGATTCACCTCTTCCCTGCCCCTAATATAACCCTGTGCTTAACAAACTTTGCAAGAAGTGTGGATTGGTAAGAAGCCATTCTTGGGACCCCTGTAAGTTTTAGGTTGTGATGCCTATTCTCACATTCCAAAGGATAAAAGCTCAAAAATTGACTTCAAGATTATGATGTGCATATTTATTGGGTATGAGAGAGGTGTCAAAGGGTGAAATATTTGGAATCACAATAAAATAAGGTGGTGTATTTATGGATTGTAGTCTTTGTGCAAGAAAAACCAAAAAAGTAGTCAAAAGAAGAAACAAAAAAGGTGCATGTTGATGTAGATGTTGAAGATCTTGTATTGGAGTATAATGAGATGGATGAATACTTTTAAAATTCATAAGAATAGGAGAATACTATGATTCCTACTTTAAGGAGATCATAACAAGTACATATAATGCTTGAAAGTTAGCACTCACAAAATTTTCATTTTGTGTTCATGTTATTAGTAGGTGAATACATTTTGCAGACATTTTTCACTAGAAGGCATGATCTTATTATGCAATCAGTAGTTGAATACATTCTCCATACATTTTTCACTATAAGGCATCACCTAAAGAGATGGATGACAGTATCTCTTTTATTATAAAATATAGACTTCATTATGATTTCCATGTTTTAATATATATTTTAGTTGGTAGGTTGCAATAAAAATGGATTAAGTTTTAACATAATTTTATTATGATATCCATGTTTTTATATATATTTTAATTGGTGGGTTGCAATAACAATGGATTAGTTTTCTGGTTAAAAAGGATTAAATTTAGTATTTCAAAATTTCATTTTTTTAAAATATGAAGTTGATGTTTGTTGAAAGGTCTATTATCAATTTTTGTAAATGGGAGAATCATTTCCTATATATATATATACTTTTTAAGGAGAGATGTTGGAGATCCATCCTTGATTCATATTAAATTTTGAATTAATTAATTATATTAATCTCCACATGATTGTTATAATATTTGGGTTTATTTTTATCATTTCCATCCAAATAGATTCCATACATTGAATAAATTTCAATGAAGAATACAATTTTAACTATTCTAAAGTTTTTCAGTAGAATTTTTTTAAGCAGACTTTTATTGATCTCATTCGAACAAGTATGATTCTAAGATTAATATGTTTTATCCAAAGTATTCCATGATGATGCATCTAAATGAATTTAAAGGGTTGAAATGCTCCCTACATGTCCCCAAATCTGATATATAGTTGTCTAACATAGTCCCCAAAACTTGGAATTTATTTTCCTCCTAAAAAATTCTTTCCATATTCACACATAGGCAGCATATCTAGGTAATTTTTAAGGATTGTCTATGTACATAAGAGGGAAAGAGGACTCATGTTATTATTTAGAGAAGCATGTTAATTTTTACACTTAGAGATGAGAAAAAACATATTTTTATTCCAGAGATCTGGATTTGCAGTTTTAAAGTCTCTTTTCTTGAAATGATTTCGGGAATCGTTATATAATTTTAAACTATTGAGTGTCATTTGCATTTGTTAATTTCTATTTCTTATAATGTGTGTCCATGGCCATATAAATATATCCACTTAGCTTTAAGCTTGCTCTTGAGTTTAATCATATATAGTTGATGTATGGAATTTAGTGTCATATATAAATATAAATTTATATTTTGACATAAATCATAGATAGCTAATCAATAGTGAATATGAAATATATATTTTATAATATTAAGGAATTTATTAGTATTGGGTCTATTATTTTTTATATAAAAATTGAGGAATGTATTGGTTAATGGGTATATTATGCATTGCATGCAACAATTTATAATACAACTCATTTTCAAATTTACATGAAGTTAAATGTGTTCAATATTTTTTTATAAGTTTTTAGATGGAAAGTTTTAGTTATTTCTAAATATAAAATTATATGAATTTAAAATAAGTATGATGATGAAAAGGTAATATGTATTTGGAAAGATTTAGATTGTGAAGTGACTTACTGTCATTTTAAGGTTTTATCATGGTGATTGATGAGATTAATTATTTAATTATTTGTATGATATTTTGGTTATCTTTTTCTTTTAAAATATTATGTATTATTTTTTTCTTTTTAGAAATATATGAAGGTTAATTTGATGAACATGATGATCTTTAAGAATAATAGTATTTTCATAGTCTATTTAGAATTATAGTAATAATGATTTTGGATTCAAATGTGTAACAGTTTTTACATCAATTTTTTTAGATCATTCTGTGATCTATCATTATGAAGATAAAATAATTAAAGATCATAAAGTGTGATTTGAAACTTTGATCCAAAAATTATTATACATTTAAATCTAAAACATTATTAATATAATAATTCTTATCAAAATTTAATTATTGGAAAATAATTTTACAAACCCGAATTTAAATAATTTTGAATTTACTTTATATATAAATTACACTTTATTTTTGAAGAGTGTAAGAATGTACCTGTTACTTAAAACATAACTAATGATCTTGTTTAATTTTTCTTATATTTTCTTATGCTTATGAATTAAAAAGAAATATTAATATAGTATAATTACCTCCTAACACATGCCATTATATAAAAAAGTGTTTAGAATATTACTACCCCAATTTTATTTCAATCCCTTAAATATTGATTACACATTTTTAACCATTTAAAATATACGTGGATGCATTTTGGAAGAATTGTTAAAAGGTATCTGCATGTTTGCTAAGTTCCTTGGTCCTTATGATATTGAAGAGTTGCTAAGTTCTTTGGTCCTCATGATATTGAAGAGTATCGTATGTATTGGATTTTAGATAATTTTAGTTGACATTAACACTTAAAATTAATTAATATTGATTTGAATTTTATTTTATTTTTCACATGTTAAAGGTTTTATGAATTTTGTAATTATTAGATGGAAAAATGTTTTTTTAAGGTGTATAAATACTAGCAATTATCTTAAAGGTACAAAGAAAGTTGGAGGAATTGTATATTTTTATTTTACGATTATATCTAATATGTATTAATATACAATATTTCAAATATATATAAATATTACCATATATAATATATATAAATATTATGCTCAATGATCTCATAACTGTTGAGATATTCACATAATATTTGTTGATTTATTTTCATTTGACTTGGCACCAGTTTTGTTATCACCAGTTGTTACGATGGCTACTTCACAACTCTGCTAATTATAAATCTGTCTAATGAGACAAGGTTCAGTTCAATAATAGTTATTTTAAACAACCATGACATCAAATTGCTGATATGGCGGTAATAGATGAGAGAGGACAACATGGATGAGAATAGTGGCAGCACAACCAAAGCACAAGACAACTACAACCTTAACCTACAAATGAAAGACAAAAGAATGACTTCCCTGCAATGAATCTCATAACAAAGAGAAGCAACAGAAAAAACTCAATGACTACCTTTACATACTTTACTCTTTAGTCCCTATAATATTTTACATTATATTATATATATATAAAATAGTAACATCAAATATAATGTTTTAATAAATTATTATATACTTTATATTTTTTTTATAATTATAAATACATATTCTAATAATATACATAGTATAATATTAAAAAAATAAAAATAAATAAATAAATAAATAAATTATAAAAATAAATATTTTTTAATTTATGAAATTACAAAACCATTTACCTACCAGAAAATGGTATATAAAATATAAAAATAATATCCATAAAAATAAAAATATAAAAAATAATGATCTAGTTTTAACTTGTGCCCTTACCAACATAACGTAGATCCAATGCCTGATGCAATGTTTTTAACTTGTGATCTTATATAAAACAAATCAAAACACAACCAAGAAGAGGAGTACTACGAGTAGGGTTCTGAATAGGTTGAGCCAAGTCTGAACTGAGTTGTAGGCATGTTGGAGAGCATCATAGCAGGCTACAGAGATCTGTGGATGAGTTCTTCAATGCAGAGCCAAATAAGACACTACAAATCAACCCATATCCCATCAATAATGCAAATCTTTGATTCTACTACCCAACATAACATAGACCAAGCACGACCTGCAAAACATTGCCACAAATTCTCAGATGCAAAAATGAAGGGTTTTCAAAAACTGTCAATGATGTCAAAACTGGTAATTTGCAAAACTATAGTTTAAAAAACCATCCTTTAACCTTTCATGACAGTGCTAGAATGGTGAAATCGGAATATGCTTTTTCTTTGTCTGTTATTGAAATGAATTTTGGGACCTTGCCCCACAGTATAAGTCTCCAGCTTAATAAGATAGATGTTCTACTTTCCCTCCTATTTGGTTATTGTGTTGTAAATATTATTTGGTTTGAGTAAATGATATAAGTGTAGTAAGGTCTAAACAAACATTTATTTTTATGTAATTTTAATTTAAGATTTTGAAATTAATTAGTTTTTTTAAATTTTGAATGTTTTCATTTTATTTTAAATTATGGAGAATTGTTTCGAACTATGTTTATTATATGTTTATATTTGATTTTGGGTATGATTTTAAATATAATAAAATTAAAAAAAAACTTCTATTTTTATAAATTTTTATTTAAAGTTTATAAATTAATTGATTTGTTAAATTTTAATTTTTTATTTTTTAATTCTATTACAAGCTTTTGTGAAAATAAATTTACTGTATTCTTGAGATCTGAAATTGATACTTTGTTTATGGGATTCAGTCTCTTGATATAAAACATTTAGAGGTTGCTAGTTTTTTAATATATAAAAAGAAAACCTAGACAAAGAAAAGATGTGAATTTTTTTTCTTCATTTAAATGTAGAAACTATTTGGATCTTACTTTTTTTTCAGTGATTTTATTCCATGCAAACCTTGCAGTTTCTTTACAAAACATGTGATTTTTCTTCTATATTTATTTATGAGTGTATCAATCATAGGATTTGGTCTCTTAATAAATATAGGTAGAGCCCGTCAGGTTTTTCTAGATGATGAGAACGAAGCTGACAAATAAATGGTGTGAACATTTTGATAACCTTCAAAACAAATAAAATCAAAATTAACAAATAAAAGGATGAAAAAGAATTATATGAAATTTTTATTTTAAAATAAATTCATATGGTAAACATAAGTATTTACATAGTAATCTATTTTATAGGTAAACATTATAATAATAAAATGGCCATCATTAATATGAAGATATTTTTATATTTAATATATTATTTATTTTGATGTCAATAAAGCATAGTCGGGAAATTGAGTATGGTAAAAATATGAAATTACACATTTTCATATGAGGATGAAATAGATGGTGGTAAAGAGGATGCCCACTGAATGTTTTGTATGTATAAAATATGAATAATAGAAATAACTTGATGAGATATGGAAGGTTATGATGTCCCCAACAATAAAACAAGGTAGGGAAGACTTGTCCCTACATAACTAAGAGAAGATGATTTAGTTATGTCACCATAATAATATATAGCTGCCCCCAAAAACAAAACAAGGTAGGGATATGGAAGGTTATGCTGCCCCCAACAAAAAAGTAAGGTAGGGACAACTAACATGTCCTAAATGTAGTAAATATGCCCTTAGTATGGCTAGATTAAATAATGAAGCACATACACAAGTAGTGTGCCTCTATAGACGCATGGTAATTACTATGGAAACATATGTATGAAGAATATTATTATTGTAAATAATAACTTTCATAGGTAAGATCATAGTACCTAACCAACATAGTAGATGCATGATATAGATCGTGGCTATAATCATAGAATATATCATAAGAATCACACACAAGTATGTAGCTATATATAATGCAAGGACACAACTCATAAAAACATGATGACATGACAATGACAAGTAGAGTATATTTTATAGGAAGGGACAAAACAAAACAATATGCACTCAAAACATGCACAAACATACTGATGTAAGCAATCGACCAAACAAAGACAATGTTGGGTATAGTGATCTAAGTAGTTATGTTAAATTTAATAAATTTTAGTCATAGTATAGGTCATGCATCTCATGTAGAGATACTTCCTTTAAAATTAGTAGATTCAATGTAATTTAGTGTCTAGAAGTAATTAATGTTTCTGTTAGTGATGTGGTGAGTCAAGTGTTTGGTTTGTAGTTTAGGCCATTAGTTCTTGTATGTGAAAGCTTACAAAAGATTGATGAAGATAGAACAATGTAGCATAAATGATTTTGTTATGTAAGATTTTTTTATAAATAAAATAATATATTTCTTGTTCTATCAGTGGTATCAGAGCCAAAATAAAATTGGCTTATAAGATGGATGGTGGATGAAAAAACATACATATTAGTAAAAGTGAGAGCTCGAGAATCCTACCATATGATGAGAGTAATATTTTTGTAAAAGGTTTATATTTGAAGAGAACCCATTTATTTTATATTTGCAAGGTTTGATTGAGAAAAAGACTTCATAAAAGATCTTCATATAATAATTTATGTTCTCCAGAAAAAGAGGTTTTTAATATCTATGGATTTTTTTATATTTTTTCTTTGAAAATCATTGGTTTGACTTGTTGCTGAGGAAAAGTGTTGCAAAATATTTCTTAGCATCCTACCAACAAGAAAGAGTATTGCAAATGATTTGGAATGTTTGGAACAGTTATTAGAAATTTTAAATGAATATTCAATAAATATAATTTTTTTGAGAGAGAATACAGAGGTGGTGTTGGAAAGGATGAAAAAAATTACCTGAAGCATTATTACTACCATAAATGCATTGGAAATGGGCATTGGGATTTTTTTGATAATGTTGGAATATGCGCATAAGTGTTGGAATTTTTTTGATTACCCATAAGCATCTCAAACTTCTTTAAAAGAGTTGTTTTGTCTCCCAAAAGCATTGGTCACACCTATTCATGTTTTTACACTCATAAAAAAGTGTGATAACTTGCATAAATGCATGATTATCTGATACTTGCTGAAAATTTTCATATTTTTTCAAAAGAATGATTTCACGCTGAATATTCCTATTTAGAAGCACTACAAAATTACTTGAAACACCACGACTTTGCTCATTTTTCTAAATGGTGTTTAAAAGTATTGATGCCATTAATCGTTAAATATATATGCTGAAAAAAGGTCCAGAAAATGTGTAAGAAGTTATAATGGGGCTTGGGTAAAAAAATATGATTGTCACATAGTTTGACAATGAAATGATTTATTTATTTATTTAAGGCTAACTTATGCTTGGTTAAATCAATGTTGTTTAAAATTATATCTCAAGTAGAATTGTATTTTTGATGGTCAAAGATGGATGTGAATTCATTGAAATCTTAGAGGTCTAAGCTTTAACTTTCACTTAACTCATAGTTTTTTTTTCTTGAAACATAAACATGTAATGTTGAGCTATCTATTAGTTTTAGACTTTATATGTCAAATTATCATATATAATAAGTAGTAGGCAAATGATAAGCCCATGCTCACCTAGGATGTCAAAAATTCCATTCCCATGAAGTGAAAAATCAAATATTTAAATCTTATGAATAAGTTTTTTCGAGAACTTCACTCGAGAGGCTTGGAAGGCAAAGGGAATCTTTAAGAATGTAAACATGTCACCATGAGAGTTCTATTAATAATCATAGGCATAAAACCAACTTAGCTTAGGGTTAAAAGAGTGTTTGTAACATCGAGTCTTATCCGATTGGATATTAGATCTTGAAGTAAGGCATGAGGTTTTTAGATATTCCATAATATTCTTAACCATCATTGCCTCTTCAAGGATGGTGAAAAAATAATCATTAGCAAAATGACCATTGATGAGTTGGTTTTGAGGGGAATTAGGAAGGAATAATCCCTTCACCAATCCTCTAGAATCATAATCCTCATCCAAAAAATTTTGGAACTAAAACATAAAGTGAAGGGGATAAGGGACATCCCTATCTAACAAATCTAAACAAGCCAAAGGTCTTATATTTATGCACATTAACTATGAGATGAGCATAGACATATCTTAAAAGGGTCATGAAAATTGCATAAATCTAGATCCAAATCCAAGAGCTTGTAACATAGCAATGATACAATCCATTCAAATCTATCATAAGATTTATCAAAACAAACTTTAACCAAAAAATTATTGGGATGTATAAGCCTATTCCATCCCCTCCCAAGAAACTATAATATTTTCAAGAATATATCTATCTTGAATGAAAATTGTTTGTTTAGGTTTAACTACTAAGAGTAAAATATACTTGATTTGCAAGGTAAAAACTTTAGTAATGATCTTGTAATAGACATTGATAAGGGTGATGGGTCTCCAATTGATGTTAATATCATAATCTCTAGCTTTGGGGATGGATTTAGAGTTATATTTTTTAATGAGCTTTCCCAGAGAGCGATTGGTGATGGCTTAAGGTATTTTTTTTTGAAAATATGATGAAACATGGTCCCAAAATATTTGATATAACTCACAATAAAATCCGTTAATTCCTAGTGAATTTTTATGAGCCAAAGAATTCATAGAATTTTATAGCTCACAAACAAAGAGGGGCCTCTTACAAGCCATGATTTGGATAGGGGAGACCTTAAAGGGCACCAAACTTATACATTTCTTTAAAGTAGCATCCATTTCACAATTAGAGGCTTACTCTAAAACATTTACTTATAGTGATTGAAAAATAGTTACATAATGTCTGAAGATGAGTGAGTTGGCCCCTGTAGACACTATTTTATCGATTATATATCACCTTAATCATGTACACTTGGAAAATTCAGTTCTTGGTTGTTCCTTTTAGTTTTAGACATTTCCCACTTTTTGAAGTTTTGCATCTACTCTATCTTATGCCCTTTGACCTATATTTTGGGCCGACCAATCTCATGTTAATGACACAGACGTTATATCTTACCCATAATGCTTAAAATCTATGTATCTTCCACCTCTGCAAGTTTTAAGTCTGTACCTAATTTCATGTTACCTAGACACTAGTGTTTAAGATATGTTGGGACTTGTTCCAAAGTTTTAACATTAGGTTAGATTTTTTGGTAGGTTAATAAATAATATTGTTAATGGGGCATGCATATTTTAGTAAAGACACCCCCATAAAATAAAGTTACTTAGTTTTAATTTTAGGTAGTTTTCATGTTTTGTATTTATTAATTATAACTACCTTATGGGTTGTTTTTCCATAAATAGTTGGTTATAGGATTAGTTGGTTTTACTGGTCATGGGTAAAACTCTATATAATCCATGTATGCAATGTAAAAGGGTTAACAGAGTAAAGGCACCCTTATGTACTTATTTTTTTTGAATATTAATAAAATACTTGTGCACTCGCACTAAGCGGGGACAAGGTTCAAACTATTTGTTCAAGGAGTTATCAGTGGTATCAGAGCATGGTTTTGTCCAGCACGGTGAATTTTGGGAGCATTGGTGAATTTGAAAGGAAGGCAAGGTGAAAAGTCAAATTCACGTGAAATCAAATGGCATGAAATAAGGTATGCCATATAATGAAAATATCTTATTGGTTTAAATGTAATGTCAAAAATTTGAAAAATTATTAAATTATTATTTTTACATTTAAGCCTATATATTTCTCATATACCACAATTTGGTCATTTTGGCCATTCATACTCCATTTTACTGTGTTTAAACTCCTCATCTGGCATTTAAAATGATTTTTTTAACATTTAAATGTTATTAAATTCATTATTCTTTTACAAAAATGAACTTGTACGGCCTGTTTGCATTGTAAAAAAATTTGTATTTTTCATCCATGGTTGCCATTGTTGATTCAATTCATTCTCAGCCCTCTTAAAATCCAAAAAGACCTGCAAATCTTGTTAAAACCCCTATTTTGCATCCTCAAAGGAAAATATGGAAATTTTTTGAGTTGTATGGCCTATGGTATAGCCTTCCAATGCCCTGGTTGTAATTTAAATCCATTTCCAACAAAAACTACTTCAAAAATTTGCAAAATCTCAGCCAAAATTCATTTTTATCCTGCCTGTATGGATTTGTACAATGTCCAGTAGTAAGAATAGGTGCAGAGAAATTTACAGAAGCAACCATGGCGTCCCAGGCAAACATGGCACAAGTTTAAACTCAAGATTTTTTTTTTTCATGTTTCTAAAGTTTGATAACAAAAATTTGCATTGGATGGGTCCCACATGAGATAACCTAGAAAGAAAAGATTAAAAAGGGAAAATTTTTGGATTTATTTACATATATGTTATTTTTATTTTTATTTTTTCCTTCATAGATAAAATCTAGAATAAGTATAAGTTCCTGAGTATCATATTTTGAAAATGCTCTTAGAGTAATTGGTTAAGCTTATTTTGTAAATAAGCTTGCAAGGAGGAGGTCAAGGGTTCAAATCCATTCTTTTTGGAAGAATTTTTTTTGCTTTAGAATACACTTTTTGTAAAAAGAATATTCTCTTTTAAATCTACTTTTTGTATGCCTTGAATGTTTTGAAATGCATACTTATTATATTGTGTTGTTTTTAAAATCGAAAAAGGGGAATTAAAATTCTATTTCTTTTACATTGTTGTGGTGATATAAGGGTGTAATTGGTGGAATAAGGTTATAATTTGGTGAAATAAGGTTGTAATCATTGATTTTTAGTGATTTTAAGTGCAAAACCCATCAAAAAATCTTGTTTTTATTTTGTGCTCTACATGGAGGTTAAGTGAAAAACCCCATAGAAGTAGTGTCTTGTGCAATGAGTGTGATATTTGTTTCATCTCTTTTGCATTTTGTCATACTTTTCTCTACTACACTTGCTTTTATTTCAAGATGCTGAAGATTCAAAATTTACTTTTAGATGGTGATAGATTAATAATTTCTAATTATTCTAATTGGAAACAATTGATGGAGGCTTCACTAGTTTTTAATGAGTTATGGGATATTGTCAAGAATGAAAATACCACATTGCCAACAGAACAGGCTAAATTAGATGTATTCAATTTGCATGATTCTAAGGCCTTAACTCTCATTAAATGTTTTTGTACTCGTGATACTTATGTTCATATTGAAAATTCTCCTCATAGTTATACTGCATGGAAAACATTGTCAAATTTGTATGATAAGAAACCTAAGCATAAGAAGATAGATATTCATATGCAATTGTTTACTTTGTCATTAGATGAAGATGGGGATATGGGAGAATATATGTCTAAATTGAAAAATATCACTACTGAGTATACTAAAGCTAGGTTTGGAAAACTAGATGATGACCTCATAGTCACTACTACTTTGAAAGGACTACTTGGGTCATATAGAAATTTTGTTGAAATGTTGCATGTCTCTGACAAGATCACATGCATCACTTTTGATAAGTTGGCTGAGTTACTCATCCAACATGACCTCTCTCTACCTAATAAATCCAAGAAAACTGAAGAAGCCCATGTTTTAGAGTCAAAGCCTAGTTCATCTTCATCTGAGCATCAAAATAATAGAGGAAACAATTATAGAGGGGGTTGAGGTTACATAGGAGGCAGCTATCAAAATAGAGGTAGGGGTCATTAAAATAATCAACAATCTAACCAATCACATTCACATGAAACAAGTGATCGAGGACATGGTCACAACTCATATAGGGGCAGAAGTCGAGGTAGATCAGACATTTAGTGTCATAGATGTGAAAAATTTAGTCGCATTGCCTCACAATGTAGGATTCCTTTTGATAAAATTTATAGGCCACAAAAAGTGACTAAGTCTAACTCTGCTCAGTATGTTGATCATGACTATGATGAGTCCAGTAATGTTGCCCATGAATCTACATTCACTACTTTGGGGCACATTGATTATATTAAATATGAGGCTAGAGATGAGCTCAGAGATGTATGGGTTTTAGACATAGGAGAAACAAAACATATGACATTTAGGAGAGATTTCTTTTGGTCTTTTTAGGAAGCTTCTCTCTCTCTAGTTTCCTTAGCAGATAAGTCTATGCATACACCACTAGGACTTGGATCTATTTGGATTCTTCTTCTTAATGGGTCTATAAAATACTTGGAGGGTGTTTGGTATGTTACCACATTGAAGAAACACTTACTTTCTTTGGTAACTATTCGAAAGAAAGGATATCAAATAGTGCTTGAAAATGGGCTCATTTACATCAATTCAGTGAAAGATGATTATGAAATAATGTATATAGGATATGAAGATGGAAAATTGGTTAGATTGCATTGTAAAGTGCTTCCTTCCACTATAGAACTTGTGGCAGTTGTTAACATAGGTACAGGTACTATGTCTACACAATGGTTATGGCATCTCCACTATGGAGATTTGAATATCCATTCTTTAGTGGATTTGTAGAGATATGGTATGGTGAGTGGGTTTCCCACTTTTTGCAAAGATAATATTCTTTGTGAATCATGTGTTTTGGGCAAACAAAATTGGGAAAAATTTCATAAATAGTCATCTTGGAGAGCTAACAGATGTTTATAGTTAGTTCATAATGATGTATGTGACATGAAAAAGTCATCCATTGGTGGGTGTAGATACTTTGTCTTGTTTATTGATGACTTTTCTTAGATGACTTGGGTATTTTTTATGAAAAATAAATATGAAGTTTTCACTAAGTTTGTTGATTGGTTACACTTAGTCGAAAAAAAAACAAGTTCACATTTGGCCACTCTTCGTTCAGATAATGGAGGTGAGTATACCTCAAATGAATTTTTAGATTATTGTCGAGAACATGGCATTCATCGACAATATAGTAATGCTTATACTCCACAACAAAATGGAGTATCTGAACAGATGAATAGAACTTTAGAGGGTACAACATGTGCCATGTTGCACTATAAATAGCTTGATGATAAGTTTTGGGCAGAAGCCAATGGTACTGCAGTGTATTTGAGAAACAGGTCCCCCACAATTGCACTTTTGGGACAAACTCCATATGAGGCATGGTATGGGTTTATACCCAAAGTTAAACACTTGAAAGTGTTTGGATGTATTTGTTTTGCTTTGGTTCCTATTAAACACAGAACTAAGTTGGAACCACGAAGTCAAAAATGCATCTTTCTTGGTTATTCTGAAGATAAAAAGGGGTTTCATTTGCTTGCATTGGATACAGGCAAATTCATAGCGAGTCAAGATGTTATATTTAATTATTTTTGACTTTGTGGAATGCATCTTTCTTGGTTATTCTGAAGATATAAAGGGGTTTCATTTGCTTGCATAAGATATAGGCAAATTCATAGCGAGTCAAGATGCTATATTTAATGATTTTGGGACTATGAACACTGCAGAGATTGTGTTAAGGTGTGGAGCCTAAAAGCTTCACATATGAGTGCATTTAACAGTTTCGGGTCTACATAGTCACCGGCGTCGGTCAGGAGTGACCGACGTCGGTCAGGTGCAGTTGAGAGACGCTGGCGTCGGCAGTGGATTGGCCGACGGCGGTCACAGGCAAGCAGGTAGGAACTGGCGTCGGTTACAAGTGCATCCAGAATGCTATTTTCGAGGACAAAACTGAGTGTTTGCATGATGAGTTTAAGTTGTAGTCTTAAGTTCACGTCTCTATTATTAGTAAGATTATTTTTAGAGCCCTTGTTCAAGAGGCTTAACTCTTGGTTGTAAGTGCATGCTCAAGTCTCCTAATTCTATATGTAGAATTAGATCTTCTTAGCTTATTGTATTGGTATGTAGAAGAACAGTATAGAGTTGAATCAATCCAGGTTGTTGGAGTTGATTGTTCTTGAGAGAGAGAGAGAGATCTTGAGGGATAGAGATTTAGTGAGAGATCTATACATCTGAGAGAGGTGTTGAAAAAAGAAGTTTCTTCAATTGTATTCCTTCTGTAAAGAGTTTAATACAAGTTTTTCAGGGTGGTTTCTTGTATCTCTTGTTCTTGCTATTTATCATTCTAGTTACTTGTCTATCTGATTTAATTCTGTGTTTATTGCTTTCATAAGTGTAATCTATTATTGGTTGATCCCCAACAAGTGGTATCAGAGCTCAGGTTCACTAACAGGTGGTTCAGATCTGTGTAGTGTGTATTGATTACAGGTTCTCACAGAGATTTCTGTAGGGATTTTTGTTTGAGTGGGAGAAGCAATGGCAGATGAAAGTAAACTGAGAATGGAGAAGTTCAATGGCAAAAATTATCAATATTGGAGAATGCAGATAGAGGATTATTTGTATCAAAAATATCTCTACTTACCGTTAGGTGGGGTTGCAAAGAAGCCCAAAGACATGGATGATGAAGAATGGGAAGTTCTTGACAGAAAGGCTCTGGGGTCTATAAGACTAAGTCTAGCATCTACTGTGATATCTAATTTATCACAGGCAAAGTCTACGGTAGAGTTGATGACTACTTTAGCAAATTTGTATGAAAAACCCTCAGCTTCTAATAAGGTATATCTTATGAAGCAGTTATTTAATTTGCATATGAATGAAGGTGGATTTGTTTCTACTCATCTGAATGATTTCAATGGAATTGTGAATCAATTAAGTTCAGTCAATATAGTGTTTGATGATGAAATAAAAGCTCTTTTAATATTATGTTCTTTGCCTGAAAGCTGGCATGGCTTAGTAATGGCAGTTAGTAATATTGCATCTGCATCAAATATTTTGAAAGTAGAGGATGTTGTTAGTGCTATCTTGAATGAGGAAATTCGCAGGAAAAGCACAGAAGAGACATCTGGGAATGCTTTGAGTTTTGAGAGCAGGGGAAGGCAGAAAGATAAGAGCAAGAGGAGATCAAGATCTAAGTCTAAGGTGAGAGGAAGATCCAAATCCAGAAATGGCAGGAAGCCACAATGCTGGAATTGTGGAAAGATTGGGCACATAAGCAGAGATTGCTGGTCAAAGCCTAAGGAGGACAATCAGCACGAAGGAAAGGAAGAAGCAAAGGTTGCAGGTATTGCACAAGATGCTTTAATATTCTCTCTGCATAATAATATAGAATTTTGGGTGTTAGATTCTGGTGCATCTTTTCATGCTACCCCTAATAGGGAATATTTTAGTGACTATATCCATGGAGATTTTGGAATAGTGTATCTAGGGGATGATGAGCCTTGTAAAATAATTGGCAAAGGTAAAGTGCAGCTGAAGATGCAGAATAGCAACACATAGGTGTTGAGAGATGTGATGCATGTTCCTAGCTTGAAGAGAAATTTGATTTCTATAGGAAAGTTAGGGGATGAGGGTTGTACAGTAACTCTCACAATAGAATCTTGGAAGGTGACCAAGGGTGCACTTGTTATGGCCAGAGGTAAGAGAGTAGGTACTCTCTATTTGTGTAATTGTGTTACTAACAATTCTCCTTCTATATTATCTACTTCAGATGTGGATGCTAAATTATGGCACTCAAGGCTTGGCCACATGAGTGAGAAGGGGATGTCAATTCTTAAGTCCAAAGGTATGCTTTCAAATTTAAAAGGCATAGATCTAGAGTTTTGTGAGCATTGTGTATTTGGAAAATAGAAAAGGGTTAGTTTTCTCAAGACTGGGTCTACTAAGAAGAAGCATAAGTTACAGCTTGTTCACACAGACGTGTGGGGACCGACTCAGGTTGCTTCCATTGGAGGATCACAGTACTATGTATCTTTCATAGATGATGCTACAAGGAAGGTATGGGTCTATTGTATTAGAAAGAAATCTAATGTATTTGAGACTTTTAAGATTTGGAAAGCTATGGTTGAGAATGAAACAGGTAAAAGATTGAAGTGCCTGAGATCTGACAATAGCGGTGAGTTCTGCAGTTATAAGTTCAGAGATTATTGTTATATGCATGGAATCCATAGGCAAAGGATGGTTCCAAGGACACCTCAGTAGAATGGAATTGCTGAAAGGATGAATAGGACAATAATGGAGCGTGCAAGGTGTATGAGATTGCATGCTGGTTTGCCCTTACAGTTTTGGGCACAAGCTGTTGACACTGCAGTGTACCTGATTAATAGAGGACCCTCTATAGCTCTAGATGGTGGTATTCCAGAAGAGGCATGGACAGGTAAAAAGGTAGATCTCTCATATCTCAAAGTTTTTGGTTGTGAAGCCTTTGTGCACATAGATAAAGAAAATAAAAAAAGATGGATGCTAAGTCTATGAGGTGCACATTTATTGGCTATGGCTCAGATGATTTTGGTTTCAAACTTTGGAATCTAGAAACTAACAAGGTAATTAGGAGCCGTGATGTTGTTTTCAATGAAAGAGTGATGTATTGTAATCAGCTGAGGAAGCTGAATCAATATGGGTAGAGCAATGGTGAATTGGACGAGGTGAAGGTCCAAAATGAGCTCACGGGAAAAATAAATAATCAATTGCAGGAAAACACAAAGACCGACGTCGGCAAGTTAGGAACCGGCATCGGCATGACAAAAACCGACGTCGACCATACAGAGACCGACGTCGGTAGGACAGGCACCGACGTCAGTCAGGCAGAATCGACGTCGGCCAGTAACAGGCTTGGAAGTGACCGAGGTCGGTCACTGTCAGAGAATTTGGGTGGACAGCGTGTTGTGAACGAGTCTCAAACACCCATCAGGAGGTCAGAAAGGGTAAGTAAGCCTCCAATTAGATATTCTCCTTCATTATTTTATTTATTGCTTACTAATGGTGGAGAACCAGAGAGTTTTGAAGAAGCAATACAGGTGGAGTCCAAGAGTCAATGGGAGCATGGCATGGTTGAGGAGATGGAGTCCTTAAGAGAGAACCAACATGGGATTTGGTTGAGTTGCCAACAGGTAAGAGGACACTGAAGAACAGATGGACCTACAGGTTAAAAGAAGGTGAGAATGGATAGATGAGATATAACGCTAGATTGGTAGTGAAAGGATTTGCACAAAAGCTAGGTATTGATTTTGGTGAGATTTTTTCATCTGTTGTTAAAATGACTTCTATACGGATTGTATTGTCTTTGGTTGTTGTTGAGGATTTGCATCTTGAGCAGCTAGATGTTAAGACAACGTTTCTTCATGGAGATTTGGATGAGAAAATTTATATGGAACAACTGGAAGGATTTGAGGTCATGGGTAAGGAGAAGTTTGTGTGCAGATTGAAGAAAAGCTTGTATGGCCTCAAGCAAGCTCCTAGGCAATGGTATTTAAAATTTGACAGGTTTATGACTGAGCATGGCTACAGTAGGTGTCAATCTGACCATTGTGTGTACGTTAAGAGATTAGATAATGGTAGATATATTATTCTATTATTGTATGTAGATGATATGTTGGTTGCAGGATCACACATGCAGGATATCTCTGATCTTAAGGTGAAATTAGCTCAAACGTTTGCTATGAAGGATTTGGGAGTAGCAAAGAAAATCCTTGGCATGAGCATTAAGAGAGGCAGGAAAAATCACAGGTTGATATTGTCTCAGGAGGATTATGTGGACAAGGTGTTGAAACGGTTCAATATGCAGGATGTTAAACCGGTAAGCACACCTTTGGCTGGACATTTTAAGTTAAGTAAAGAACAATGTCCTAATTCACATGATGAGGTAGAGTACATGAGTAAAGTTCCATATTCTTCCGCAGTAGGGAGTTTGATGTATGCAATGGTGTGTACTAGACTGGATATTGCCCAAGTAGTGGGAGTGGTAAGTAAGTATATGGCCAATCCAGGTAAGGAACATTGGAAAGCAGTTCAGTGGATCCTTAGATATCTGAGAGGAACCAGCAGTAGGCACTTGTGCTATGGAGGTTCAGATACTTCTCTACATGGTTATGTAGATTCAGATATGGCAGGTGATTTGGATGGCAGGAGGAGCACTACAGGTTATGTTTTCACTGTAGGTGGAATGGCAGTTAGCTGGATATCTAAGTTGCAGAAGGTTGTTGCCTTGTCAACTACAGATGTTTCTACGCTAAATCACTTTTTACATTCAAAAGATAGAGAAATGAGAAACTTAAATAAGATGGACGAGGGTTTGTACGTACCCAGATTGTAGACGTTGTGCACCAGAATTTAGACGATAGAACGTACTCCTCTTTGGCTGTGGAGGAATGACACCTGAAAGAGAAAGACACTAAACACGAAGAATGTTGGATGACAAAAGAGTGGACTGCCAAGCAAGAGCTTGGTCCTAGAAGCGCAAAGGCTTCTTGGAGGATGTCAGTCCACTGTTAAAATAAAATGCTGATTAGAAACAAAAAATGATAAATGATGGAAAATAGAAAGAAAGAACTTAAGACAAATGCATACCTGTTTAGAAGCTGTCTGCCTTTGCACAGTTGCCAAGGTCAGGGGTGTTGCCAGCGTCAGTCAGGAAGGTCACCGATGTCGGTTATACTGCCAACGTCGGTAGGGGTACTGACCGAGGTCGGTCGGGGAAGTAGTCAGAGATGGGTTGGGCCAGGTTTCAGGACTGTGGACAGGGTCTATGGACGCGCAGGTTGGACTGTGGTTTTGTCTGAGGGTCAGGGAGGTCTGTTCAGAGGTCTGAAGGATTTCTTGGAGGTCTGAGGAATTTGTCTTGGGTCTGAAGGATTGAGAGTATTGTTTGGGACTAGACTGAAAGGGTGACAGGGCAAAGGGAAGATGGACGGGAGACAGGGGTTTGAAAAGGCTTTTCAGCCTCTCAGGGAAAGGACAGGGCTAGTGGTAGACAGTGGATAGAATAGATAACTGAAATCAAATGAAATAAAACAATGAAATTGCTTACCTCTTGCTTGTTGACTGAAGAATGGAGGAGCCTATTGTTGGAGCTGTGGAAGACTTATTACAAGAAGAAATGATTGATGTAGAGTGCCTGTACCTACTGCTGCTGCTGTATGAGGTTGAGAGAAACGAGAATGCGGATGCCAAAGTGCCAAGAGGATTCTGTTCATGGGGGGGCAGAATGGTTGCAAAAAACCATTTTGAAGGTTGCTGACGGTGGCAGAACCGCCAGCATCAGCCGAATAATGACCGACATCGGCGAGGTTAGAATGGGCATAGAGGCTAAAATTAGCATCTGTCCTTTCTTGCACGCTGCCGGGTCAAGGGGGCATGGGAAAACGGTCGAGGAGGACATAAATGGATGCGGGAGGAAGGATAAAGGGGAGATTTGGGTAATAAAAGCTAGGAAAGAGGTGGGGGAATCCAAGGAGGGGATCCAAGGTGGCAAGGGTGAGGTGAAAGAGGGGCCACTAAATCAAAATACTTAAGTTATTTTAATTTAATGAATGGAGGGGACTAGGACAAGGGGTTAGGACATGGGTTGAGGTGGACAAGGGGGGAGAATGAAAGATGACCAAGGTGCAGACACATTTTTGGTGTCTACATTTGCCCCTTTTTGTCTTGTTGCTTGTTCATGACGAACTGCAAGACAAAAATAGGAGTTGGTTGCCCCAGGTGTGGGATGAGGTGTTCCCCCCTCAAAGCGAGAGTCGAGGGAAGGGAACTGGAGATCGAGTGTCGATTGGATAGAGAGATGGATAGAGAGAGGGTGAGTGAAAATGCTGCAATAGTCATGATTGCATGTATACCACTTCACGGGATGGTCGGGTCAAATTGTTGCATGTTGAGGGTCGAGGAGTGCCAAAATTGAAATAATCAGGCCCCAACATTTAGTCATCTGCTGATCGGGTTATTCAATCTAAGCTGAAGCTCCAAATGGTCGTCATGTTCCAGGTATCTCAGGCTCAGGAAGTGCTCCCAAAAACACGAAAATGCCACAAGTAGTGGGGATCAATTGGCTTGCGATCCTATACTTGTGAAGGTCAAAAATAGTCTGCGCATAATTTTGCTAACCATTCATGGGGTAGCATACATGTAAAAACAACCAAGACAACATTGTCTTGGGAGTGGTCATGGTCGAAGGAGATAGGCATGATCTCCAATGGTCTTTGGTCAAGGTGGATGGATGGACGAAAGGATGTGGCCGAGCTAACCTCAGAAGACGTCATGTGATCTGAGTGCTGCCTACATAGCCCTTGTGTGAAGGGCCTCAGGCCAATGTAGTTCTCCCTAAAATGGGAGGAAGGGTCAAAGGGATGGATTGGACTTGGTCGAGGTCAAAGTCATGGTCAAAGAAGAGAAGGTTTGTCCATCAAAGGGATGAACAAATGAGGGTGGGTGAGCTAACCCGTGTCATCTGAGTGTTGCCTACATAGCTCCGGTCATAGGGCCTCAGACCAATGTAGTTCGAGCAAGGAGATAAAGTGGTCGATGATTGGTCTAGTCATGAGAATGGTCTAGCACGTCCATATGTCTGAGAGAATATGCGTGAAATGATGAGAAAAAGTCAAGGTTTTTCACCCCTAGCAATTGCCCATACTAGGTGATGGACATATGCCAAAAATGAAATGAGTCTATTTATGCGCCAGTAAGTAATGGTTTATGCTGGACATAAATTGAGTGGTCTATAGTTTCCATGTGTATTGGTGTCCATAGAAACTAGTATGAATAGGTTAAGGTGAGTGGTTGGAAAAGAGGGTTGAGTTGATTTGATAAATGACAAATGATTGAATGTGACCAAAGTGTAAAAGAAGTGAAAGGCATAATCACTCTTTCATTGACAAGGACCAGAATGACAGCATAGATAGGGGTTGTTAGAACTAAGAGCCCCATTCATGCATTACGTCATTGACCAGAGGTTGTGTTAGAGCGGTAATCAAATCACTTTGACATTAAAGTGAGCTCGAAGTCCCTTGAGCAGGTGTTAGGATAGGAGGATACAGGGTAACCCGTTTTAAGAGCAGAGATGCCTTTGCCCCTTTTTATAGGAGACCCTGAGACAACTACAAGCCAAGTCCATGACTCATTTTTTTTTTTTTTGGTGTAGACTGATCAATGCGGGAAGTCTACATAGAGATGTCATTTGCTTGGTGGTCATTTGTGAAGCTGATCGATGCGGGAAGCTTCTAAGAAAGGTGCTGTTTGTAGCAAGATTTAGTCATAGCCATCCTTCGAGGGAGTGGTCTATATTTTTGCTTTATATAATGTTTGAATAGCTATCCTTCGAGGGATCAGTCTATTAGCTACAACAATGATAATACAGCTGTCCTTCGAGGGAGTAGTCTGTCTTTTGATTTGTTTTTGTGACCTTGAATATGTTTTGACATCTTTTTTTTTTTTGACAGAATTTGGAGTCATGGACAAGACTATAGAAGTTCAAGGGCTCCCTTTTATTAGGACAAAGCATCCATGTGTCATAAAAGGGTTTATAGAGGATTTGTTTAGGGGAATAGGGTTGAGTGGAATGAGGATTAGAAGGAGAGGGATTGCTCAAGGGATGAGCTCAAGTTAAATGTCAAGTGGATGAGTACTCGACTAACAGAAGAATGGTCGCAGATGCAACGCATTGAGAGGCTCAGGTTCTGGCCATCCATCAAGAGAGGACAGACGATAAGTCCCTGACCCATACTTGTGCGTGATGATGAAAGGTTCGAGCTAATTAGGGGCAAATTTGCCTCGTTTACTTCACTCCATATTGGTCGTGATGATTGATGATGGTTTGAAAAAGTGATAGGTGCTTGGTTGGTTAACGTTTGATGATTGAAGTTTGGTCGAGGTTTGGTTGCTACTGGTTAGGGTCATGGTTAAAAGGTTGGTTGATGATTGGACTATGTGTGGTCGAGGTCTAGTCGAGGTCATGGTTGATGTCATGGTTAAGGCTTGGTTGATATATGGTTAATGTTTGGATGATATTTGGTTAAGATTGGGTCGAGGTTATGATAGTCGGTATAAATTCGAACTCCCCCCAGTCATTTTGTGGTAGGAAGAATGTCTACCACCCAGTGAAGATGACCAATGGGATGGAGAGGAGATGAGAAGGAGAGCCTGGGTACCCCACCTAGTTGATAGATTTAGGGGACCCAAGTGAATGACATTTAGGCAGGGAAAAGGTTAGGAGGGATGGAAACCACCGACTCCGTAGGTGAAGGAGGAGGAATGGGTGAGCCAGGAGGAGATTGGTCAATGGTTGGCTCAGGACAGAGGTCTGCAGGGGCCTAAGTGGGGTCGTGATATCCCAGGCCATACCATTTCTTAGCATCGTCATCATTGAGAGGCTCAATAGGCTGATGGGAGCCTTGCTCATAGCATCTGAAACCAAAACCCTTCCCTGCACACTTGTAAAGGTAAGTGTGTGCAAAGGTGGGGTTGCCAAGAAATGAGAAGTCTGATGTGAAAGGTTGAGGTGAAGAGAGAGGATTGCTATAGTAGGAGCTTGATTGAGCCCCCCATAGACAAGATTGGTTCGGAGGTGAGGAGGACCATAAGGCATGACCATCCCGATCCGATGGTCGTAACTAGGATTGAGATGAAGGCGTCCATACTCTTGTGGAGTTTGGAACATGTCTAAGGCCAACAAGTGATATTCCCCAAGTGAAAGTCGTTGGAAGATGTCTTCCATGGGGTCTCGGGTCGTCGCTTGAAGAGGAGGGGTAAGGGCGACTACCGGTTGCGAACTAGTCGAAGCTTTCACGGATGGAGGCAGCGCTGGGGTTGATGACTTGATAGGAATGAGAATGTCATTTAGACGGTAGGTTGTGTTACAAGTTTTGAAGGGTGAAGGGTCAGCAAGAATGGTGTGGACTTGCCCATCATGCTCAAATTTCACACAACGGTGCAGGGTGGAGGGGACACAGGCCATGGCACAGATCCAGGGTCGGCCCAGCAACATGTTGTATTGAAACTCTCCTTCGATGATATAAAAGAGATTTGGGACTGTGCGTGGACCAATGCAAATGTGAAGGATGACTGTGCCAATGGTTTTGGCAGTGGTGTCATTAAAGGAGTGCAAGATTGCGTCAGTTTTAGAGACGCAATTCTTGGGAAGATCCAACTGATCAAAGGCATGAGTGGAGATAATGTTGATGCTAGTACCTCCATCGATCATAACACATTTAATTCATGTCTGATCAACATAGGCAGTGATGAAGAGGGCGGCGTCCTGATCTTTTGTGTTGGATGTGAGAATCTCAGAATCACTGAATGTGATGGAGGCAATAAGGGCTAAAGAGTGGACGAGGGAAGCGAGTGGTTGGGGGTCCTCGGGTTGGACCTCTGCTGCATGTAAGGCTCTGATGAGGTCTTGACGATGCTGAGGTGAGGTTTGGATGAGGTCATAAAGGGACATCTTCACAGGCATCTAGTGAAGTTGTTTCAACATGGAGTCATGAATCGGCCTGGAAGAGGAAGAAGAAGAAGGCTGAGATGCGCCAAGGATAGAAATTTTAGGCTTGGGTGCTAGAGGTGGCTTGATGAAAGGGTAGGTCCAAGGAATGGCAGCTTTTTCTTTCGCCTTGTCCTTTTGCGACCTAGTGGTTATATGGATAGCATTGATTTCAAAGATAGGAGGTGAAGAAGGGGTCATGGCCTGCTGGTGAGATGTTGATGTGGTTGAAGAGGTTGGATGGGAAGGTGTCAAGGTTTGGTCAAGAGTGTCCTCAAGGAGAAGAGTGTCCTTCTCCATATAGCAGCGAATAATGACCTTGAGGGCATAGCAAGTCTCGGTATCGTGTCCTGGTGTACGATGGTATAAACAAATCTTCGTATCGTCGAACCAGGAGGGCTTAGACCCGAGAGGTTGGAAGGGCTTGATGGGTGGAAGGGTTATGCTAGAAGTCTACAAAAGTCAGTGCAATATCAATGAGTATGAGCCCACTAAAGGGTCCATGCTAGTTGATGTGTGCGATGCTAGTGACTTTTGCTTAGGTGGAGTTGGTGGAGGTTCCTGTACCACCTTTTGGTTTGATGGTGCGGTGACAGGCGGAGACAGCACTTTCTTCATGAGAGGTACCGCCTTTTTAGGAGAGGGTAGGCTGGAAGTAGGCAGAGGAAGTAAAGGAGGCAATTGGTTTTGATTAGAGGTCAGAGTGGGAATGACTCTAGTCAGGGTTGAAGGATGGGGGCCTAAAATGGAAGGCAATGGTGACAGGGGAGGAGGCATTCACTTCTATGGTCTAGCAGTCTTCTTCGACTTGGTTGGAAGACTACTACTGGTCAAGGTCTAGTCTAAGTCCACCTTCACTTGTGGGTGAGTGAGGGTAGAGACAAGGCGAATGCCAAGTGATTTGATAGGTTTAGATGGGGTAGATGCAGGTTTCAGTTTTGATGGGGTTGGTTGAGGTTTTGGAGTCTGGTTTTTGTTGAGAGTCTTGGGAGATTTTGCCTTGGGAGGATTGGCAGCATGAGACGAGAGGGCACGAGCATGTTGAAGGGCTTTAAGACGCTCCCACAATACCTGATGCATCACTTTCCTTGAAGGGAGAAGTTTAATTTTCTCTACTAATCAAGAAAATAGCTGAGAAGATGATGGATGAGATTTGGGTTCTTGAGAAGATGTTGACGGTTGCGAGGCCGAAGAGGAGATGGGGGTATTAGTCTCGGTCCCATGGCATGATGAAGTTGTGATAGATTCATCCTTGGTTGGAGATGAAGGAGAGGCAGGTTCTTCCCTGGGTGGAGAAGAAATTAGAGAATGAGGCTCCTCAAGTGGGTAAAGAGCAGGGATGATGGTGCCCTTCACTTGCGGTCGAGGAGTAAGAAGGGTTGGGTCCTCCATTGGCAGCAGGAAGGAGGATGGTGAGATCGGTGGTGCCGGTAAGGTTGAGGCATCCTCCAAGATGAGAGAGGTTGATGGAGAACTAACCAGGGAAAGAGGTTTGTCCACGCATGATGGACTGATAGATGGACTAACCTCTTGAGGTTGGTCAGGGATGAAGGGCAAGACCTAATTGACTGTTCGAATGTTGTGTTCATGAGTGTCATCAATTAAGGTCCGAACATTGTTTTGGGTCGGTGGATGATTGGGGAATGGTTGCTTGAAGATGTCGATGGCCTGATTAGGAGGTGAATTAGGATTGTCTAAGATGAGGTCACCCTTTTCAAGCATGTCTTGGATTATGTTTTTGAGGGTTTTACAGTTTTCCATGTCATGTCCTTTAACACGGTGGAAGTTGCAGAAGTCATGTTCCCTATACCACGCAGAGATGGCGTGTGAGAGATCAAATTGTGGAGGTGGTTGGATCTGGGGGAGATTGAGAACCCCCTATTTAACAAGTTTTTCCAGCACAAATGCGTATGATTCTCTGAGAGGAGTATATCATCGTTGTACGTATCTCTGCTGGAATTGGCAGGTGGCACTCTAAGATGTGGATGGCTCACGCTGATTGTCTAAAGGTGAAGAGGATGAAGGTCTAATGACCACAGCGTTAGTTGAAGCTTTAGACTTAGGATTGGATGATGAAGGTTTAGAAGAAGAGGAGTCATTGGTCTTAGAGTTGGGATTCTTGCTCTGTAACTTGACTTTATTCTCCTCGATGGCACGCAATTCAAGCTTGTGGGCCATCGTGAAGGCTTCATTGAAGGTGTGGAAGGTCTGAACCCTCAAGGTGGAAGAAATATGTCTGGCACAGGCTTGGGAGAAAAGTTCAATAAGTTCGGGTTGGGGTAAGGAAAAGGAGAGTTGATTGATGAGGCCTCTCCATCGGGCAACGAAGTCAGCTATGGATTCATCCTCAAATTGGCGGATAGAATAGAGGTTCGTAATCGAGACCTTCTTGGTGATGTTAATGGAGAAGTGATCAAGAAAGAGCTGGGCCAATTGTGTGAATGTGAAGAGGGAATGGTTGGCAAGGGAGCTGTACCAGTCAAGCGTAGCACCAGAGAGGGACATAGGAAACGCGCGTAAAAGCAATGCATCATCATGGGTGATAAGGTAACAGGCATGTCTTAATGCTCGTAAGTGCTATTTTGGGTCTTCCTTGCTTTGAAAGCGAGAAAAATTTAGAATTTCCCACTGGCTGGGATATGGCCTGATCAGGACAGAAGGATGAATGGGCTCATTGCAAATTTGCTCGTATGAGAGAGCATTGCGTGAGCCAGAAATGGAGGTCTCTAGGCTAGACATCTTGTCCATCAGCATTTTGATGATATCTACTGATGGATTGGTAGGTGGAGTGCCCCCTAGGTTGTAGGGCACTTGGAAGAGGCTAGAGGAGGCATACGACGTAGTTGGTTGTCCCTATAAGGGCGCAATGTAGGGATAACTAGTCGTAAGGACAGAAGAGGAGAATAAGGGTGGTTGGGTGGAAGGCATAACTAGGCTTGATGTTGCCACGAGAGGTTGGATTGTGGTAATAGGGGCCAATGGATAGGAAGCCACCCTATTGTTGATAGGAGCAATGGTAGATGGAATAGAGACGACTAGATTTTGGAAGGAAGTAGAGAGCGGTTGAGTGGGCTGAGGTTGATAGGGGGCCGAAACCCCTATGAAAGTGGGCCCAAAGATGGAGGGAGAGGCCACACCTGGAGGGTTGGTCAAAGTCGTGTCATTGGTTGCGGTGATAG
Source organism: Torreya grandis (assembly GCA_037957365.1). Classification (NCBI taxonomy): domain Eukaryota; kingdom Viridiplantae; phylum Streptophyta; class Pinopsida; order Cupressales; family Taxaceae; genus Torreya; species Torreya grandis. The sequence goes on along the minus strand of JARHVA010008133.1, from coordinate 454,139 downwards.
CTTGGGTGTCTAAAGGTTGAACTATGAACGTTGTCGATATGGTCGTAGTCGCAGCAAGAAAGGTCAGCATTCCATAAATTGGATTGCCCAAGGAGTCTCACGTTCGACTATGCGTGAGATAGTGTTGCAAGGCTTTGACATTGAGGTCCAAGAATCATGCAAAATCTTGGTCCCCTTCTAGGACAATAGGAGTCTGGGGTGGGGTTGGACGAGTAGGAGTTCTTTCAGTCTCCAAGTGGAACTCCATTATAGGACTAGTTATGGACGGGGTAGACGGAAGCGGTTGATGCCTCGCGTGGTTGACTAGAACCTTGGCTTGACTGCGAGTCAGAACCATTCAAGGCAAGGAAGGTCATCCTCACAAGCTCAAACAAGCAGATGAGAAGAAAAAAGATGAAGAGCACAAGCAAATCCTAAGCGTTAAATCCCTAGAAATTTATTAGGATCATGGTGGCTTATGCCTTAGAAATGTGTGTAGGAAGACTTGGCTTTTGAGTCGAGTCCTAGAAGAGGTAGTCTATGGATGGTTTCAGGTTTTGTTTAGGTGCTCAAGAAGTCTGGGTTAGGTTCCGTACATGGCCTGGTGCTAAGGAGCAAGCTCCCCTCACTTCACGAGTCCAGTGATAAACTGGTCCCGCTTAGCCAAAATATACTTTCCCTATAGTTTAGACTCTGCCAGAGAACAGAGTTGGCTTTCCCCTTGGTGATGAAATCCAAGTAGGATCGTCGGGACGGGTAAGGTATCTGTTGGGGGATGAAATCTCAGTCGGGCCTTGCCTCAGGTAAGTTTGATGTTTAGATTTAGTGCAAGTGGTTTAGGTTGTGTAACATCAAGTGATCTACGATTAATTCAATATGCATTTTGTTAATTACTAAGTGTGGACTAATGCAAGCACAAGCAGAAATAGAATGCAAAGTGTTTTAAGCCCCAAGTCGAAATGTTAAGTTCGGATGAAAGCAAGTCGAGAAAGGGTTAAAGGATATGATTTTTGACTAGTCTAGAAATGCAAGAAAAGAAAAGAAAAGTTCTTTTTATTCTTGCTTATAATGTCATTTAGAAAAGAAGGAAGAGGTGAAAAGGGAGGATCCTAATGCACCCTATATGAAAAGAAGGAAAGAAACCCAAGGGAGACCCTAGGGTCCCACCAGGCGTGCTAGAATGTTTCTATGCTAAATCGCTTTCTACATTCAAAAGATAGAGAAATGAGAAACTTAAAGAAGATGGATGAGGGTTTGTACATACCTGGATTATAGACGTTGCACACCAGAATTCAGATGATAGAAGGTACTCCTCTTTGGCTATGGAGGAACGACACCTGAAAGAGAAAGACACTAAACATGAAGAATGTTAGATGACAAAAGAGTGGACTGCCAAGCAAAAGCTTGGTCCTAGAAGCATAAAGGCTTCTTGGAGGATGTCAGTCCATTGTTAAAACAGAATGCTAATTAGAAACAGAAAATGATAAATGATGGAAAACAAAAAGAAAGAACTTAAGACAAATGCGTACCTATTTAGAAGATGTCTGCCTTTACACAGTCACCGAGGTCAGGGGTGTTGCTGGCGTCGGTCAAGAAGGTCATCGACGTCGGTTATACTGCTGACGTCGGTAGGGGTACTAGCTGAGGTCGATCGGGGCAGTAGTCAGAGACGGGTCGGGCCAGGTTTCAAGACTCTGGACATGGTCTATGGACGTGCAGGTTGGACTGTGGTTTTGTCTGAGGGTTAGGGAGGTCTGTTCAGAGGTCTGAAGGATTGCTTGGAGGTCTGAGGAATTTGTCTTGGGTTTGAAGGACTGAGAGTATTGTCTGGGACTGGACTGAAAGGGTGACAGGGCAAAGGGAAGATGGACGGGAGACAGGGGTCTGAGAAGGCTTTTTAGCCTCTCAGGGAAAGGATAGGGCTAGTGGTAGACAGTGGATAGAATAGATAACTAAAATCAGATGAAATAAAACAATGAAATTGCTTACCTCCTGCTTGTTGACTGAAGAATGGAGGAGCCTATTATTGGAGCTGTGGAAGACCTGTTGCAAGAAGAAATGACTGATGTAGAGTGCCTGTACCTACTACTGCTGTACGAGGTCGAGAGAAAGGAGAATGCGGATGCCAAAGTGCCAAGAGGATTTTGTTCGCAGGGGGGGCAGAATGGTTGCAAAAAACCATTTTGAAGGTTGTCGATGGCAGTAGAACCACCGGCGTCGGCCGAATAATGACTGACGTCGGTGAGGTCAGAACGGGCATAAAGGCTAAAATTAGCATCTGTTCATTCTTGCACGCTATCGGGTCAAGGGGGCATGGGAAAACGGTTGAGGAGGACATAAATGGATGCGGGAGGAAGGATAAAGGGGAGATTTGGGTAATAAAAGCTAGGAAAGAGGTGGGGGGATCCAAGGAGGGGATCCAAGGTGGCAAGGGTGAGGTGAAAGAGGGGCCACTAAATTAAAATACTTAAGTTATTTTAATTTAATGAATGGAGGGGAATAGGACAAGGGGTTAGGACATGGGTTGAGGCAGACAAGGGGGGAGAACGAAAGATGACCAAAGTGCAGACACATTTTCGGTGTCTACAACAGAAGCAGAGTATATTGCAGTCACAAAGGCTAGCAAAGAGATGATATGGATGACACGGTTCATGGATGAGCTTGGTAGGGAGCATGAGAGTTGAAGATTGTATAATGACAGTCAGAGTGTAATCCATTTGGCTAAGAATTTAGCCTTTCATTCAAGAACAAAGCACATACAACTAAGGTACCATTTCATACGACAGGTATTGGAAGATGGTGAGTTGAAGCTGGAGAAGATCCATACAGATAGGAATCTTGCTGATATGTTAACCAAGCCAGTTACAAAGGAGAAGTTGAATCTTCATTCAACTTTTGTTGGTCTTCATGATTGAGTTGAAGATGGAGGAGCTAGAAGATGTTGCTGTATAGGTACTGGTGCAGCTGTTTATCTCCAAGTGGGAGATTGTTAAGGTGTGGAGCCTAAAAGCTTCACATATGAGCGCATTTAATAGTTTCGGGTCTACACAGTCACCGATATCAGTCAAGAGCGACCGACGTCATTCAGGTGCAGTTGAGAGATGCCGGCGTCGGCAGTGGATCAGCTGACAACAGTCACAGGCAAGCAGGCAGGAATCGACGTCAGTTACCTGTGCATCCAAAATGCTATTTTTGAGGACAGAACTGAGTGTTTGCATGATGAGTTTAAGTTATAGTCTTAAGTTCGCGTCTCTATTATTAGTAAGATTATTTTTAGAGCCCTTGTTCAAGAGGCTTAACTGTTGGTTGTAAGTGCATGCTCAAGTCTCCTAATTCTATATGTAGAATTAGATCTTCTTAGCTTATTATATTGGTATGTAGAAGAATAGTACAGAGTTGAATCAATCCAGGTTGTTGGAGTTGATTGTTATTGAGAGAGAGAGAGCTCTTGAGGGATAGAGATTTAGTGAGAGATCTATACATCTGAGAGAGGTGTGGAAGAAAGAAGTTTCTTCAATTGTATTCCTTCTGTAAAGAGTTTAATACAAGTTTTTAGGGTGGTTTCTTGTATCTCTTGTTCTTGCTATTTATCATTCTAGTTACTTGTCTATCTGATTTAATTCTACATTTATTGCTTTCATAAGTGTAATCTATTGTTGGTTGATCCCCAACAGATTGATTCTCAACTTGATAGATTAGAGATGAAAAATACAAAAAGAGATAAGGGTTTGAATAATGGGGATAATTAGTTGTGGTATGAAACTCAAATTACTTGACTTTCCTCTCCTTCATCTACAAGTTTATAGGTTGATGACTTAGAAATTGTTGAAAATTCTCTAAGTCCCCCTTCGAATGATGCACATGATGATAATTATGGAGTCCCTGATTTGAATAATTTGACTAAGTATCCAAAATGGGTTCAAAGTACTTTTTCTAACTTGAAATTAGATGAAGTTGGTTTAATAAGACCCAAGTTTTCTTGAAAATAGGTAAACTATGCTATGGTTATTACTACTTCTTCCTCTGAGCCATCCACTTTTGAGGAGGCATCTACTGAACATGTTTGGCAACAGGCAATGAAAAATGAATATGATGCCATACTTAGCAATAATACATGGGTTTTAATTGATCCTCCTCCACATGTTAAACCCATCGGATGTAAATGGGTTTATAGGACTAAGTATAAATCAAATGGCTCCATTGATAAACATAAGGCATGACTTGTTGCAAAAGGATTTGCGTAACAAGAATGTATTGACTATGAGGAAACATTTGCATCAATTGCCAAATGGCACACTATTCGTATGGTGCTTGCCTTAGCAACAAAAAATGGTTGGAAAGTACATCAATTGGATGTTAAAAGTACTTTTTTCAATGGTGATTTACAGGAAGAAGTATATATGAAACAACCTCAGGTTTTTGAACAGGTGGGTACTGAACATAAAGTGTGTAAATTGATAAAAGCTTTGTATGGGATCAAACAGGGACCCAGGGCTTGGTATGAGAAAATGGATTCATACTTGAAATCCATTGGTTTTCATCATAGTGAATCTGATGATACTCTCTATTTTTGAGTGCAAGGTAAGAAAATGGTGATACTTGTTCTCTATGTCGATGACTTGTTTATCATAGGTAATGATGAAAACCATAACAAGTCTGTGAAGAATGAATTAAAAGATGGGTTTGAGATGATAGATCTTGGACTTCTCACTACTATCTAGGCATAGAGGTAACTCAGAAAGATCATAGTATTTTCATTTCACAAACTAAGTATATTTATGAGTTATTAGATAAGTTTGGCATGAGTGATTGCAAACCTGCCCTCACTCCCATGGAAAGTAATTTGAAATTATCTAATGATGATAGCAGTGCCTTTTTTGATGTTACCACATACAAACAATTGGTGGGAGGTTTGATATACTTGATGACTACTAGGCTCGATATTTCATTTTCAGTTGGAATTTTATCTAGGTTTATGCATGAGCCTAGAGAAAGTCATTGGCATGCTACAAAATGAGTACTTCATTACCTTCAGGAAATGAAAACATATGGCCTTGAATACCGCTGCAACAAGAACTTCAAACTTTTTGGATATTGTGATGTAGATTTTGGTGGATGTGTGGATGATAGAGTGTCAACCATAGGATACACTATGCATATGGGTTCAGCTGCCATTGCTTGGTGTTGTATGTAGGATACAATGGCAAATTCATTAGCAAGATCAGAGTATATTACAACATGGGATGCTTCTAGAGAAATTGTTTACCTTCATCAAATTCTTAAAGATCTTCAGGTTTCTCAATTTGCTCCTACACAGTTATACATTGATAATCAAAGTACAATCAAAATGTCCAAGAATCCTGTGTTTCATGCCAAAAAAAAACATATGGATATCAAATACCATTATCTGTGAATGCTGGTGGCAAAGATATCTCTTGATCTAATATATTTCCCAACTGCCGATCAAATAGCTGACATCTTCACAAAACCCCTTGATAGAATCAAATTTGAAAAATTTAGAAAAATGCTTGGTATATGTCCAAAGATCTGACTTTGGATCATAGGGGGGATTGTTAGGACTTGTTCCAAAGTCTTAACATTAGGTTAGATTTTTTGGTAGGTTAATAAATAATATTGTTAATGGGTCATGCATCTTTTAGTATAAACACCCCCATAAAATAAAGTTACTTAGTTTTAATTTTAGGTAGTTTTCATGTTTTGTATTTATTAATTAGAACTACCTTACGGGTTGTTTTCTCGTAAATAATTGTTTATAGGATTAGTTGGTTTTACTGGTCATGGATAAAACTCTATATAATCCATGTATGCAATGTAAAAGGGTTAACGAAGTAAAGGCACTCTTATGTACTTTTTTTTTAAAATATTAATAAAATACTTGTGCACTCACACTAAGTAGGGACAAGGTTCAAACTATTTGTTCAAGGAGTTATCAAGATAGACACCTATGTCAATGTAGGTGTTTTGCTCTGATACAAGTGTCTAGTTCCCTAAAGACATCTAATTTATAAATGAAAAGTATCTTAATAGTCAGCCTAAGTGCTTTAATTTGAGTTATTTCTCCAAAGGGTTGATATAAATACAATATCAACCCTCATTCATTCCTCACCTAGAAACTTCTTACCTAATCACTAGGTAACTTATAAAAGGCATTCAATAAAGCAATCAAGTGAACAAAGCTTCCCCATTTTTATATCATTCATAGGGACAATGCATACATAGGTCTCAAGTATTGAAAGAGTATCCCAAGAGATATATTCTCTAAGTTACAAGATATATCATTGTGGTACTAACTTTGCACATATTTCATGATTCAAACATAAGACAACATGTAGGGAAGAAATTCATCAGTATGAGGCCCTCTTCAAAGTATTGGCTATATAGGTAGCATTCATTAATAGATGGGTCCTTAGAGATAACTCATCATTATGTGCCCACTAACCCATTTTTACCCAAGGTCACCATGAAGATGAATAACTATGGTTTTATAGTTTCATAAGGAGTGAGAGTCCATGACCCATATCTGATTTCACCAAAGTGAAAGAGAAGACAAACCCATAAGAATATAGGTGGTTCCATTCTTTTCAATAGGTATTTTGACAAGACACCTACATCAGGTTCAAAAAATAATTTCAATGCAACTATCCAAGGGTAACCCTAATGTCTGAGGCTCTAGAAGCACCCAATATATAATTTGATGATTGTTCTATAATCATCTTCTAGTTTACCTTCTACCTTTTCTAGATCTAGAATTATGTCAACATCAGAACCAACTAAGTATATTACTTCTTTATCATTTCCATATCTAACATAGTTATGCTTTTTATTTTTAGCATATATCAGTTTAACGAATTCAAAATACATTTATATTAGAGTTTAACATTTAATTGGCCTAATTTAGAGATAATTTATCATACTTGTGCCCTAGGCTATCTCTACCTATTTAACCAAATATAACTCAAATTTAGATATCAATTTAGGTTTAAGCATTTGGTAAACTCGATCTTTGAACATCAAACCTTAGGAAAATTAGGGTTTTTTGATTTCTCATATTTACTATAATTTTGTAGACACTATAATTTCATATGTTATATATAATTTATTTGGTTTCACAAGGCCCTTTATTATCTTAAATACCTCCATTCTAAAGTTTAAATTATTTACCATTAGCCATCTGGTAATTTGTTTTTAAAAATTACCATTTTACCTCCCTAACCACCTAAATCTATTTATAACCTATGAAATACTAACTCTATAAACAACTTACCCATGCATAACTCCATCATTAACAACTTCATGTATATAATCCCAAAAATTCCCATAGTTGGAACAAACCAATGTGGATAAATCCACTCTCTGCTAAAAAGGGTGAATCATTACCGATTCTCTCGATCGGCATCAATCTATTTATATGCATCCAACCCTTTGGATTAGGACCATGAAATTTGAATCTAAAAATGTTTCTTGTATTTTATTCAGAGAATTATGGAGACCTTAGCATCAATATTCCAAAATTATATTACACCTAATCCACATCCATCATCGTGAACCAGGAAGATTGCTTGTACCTATGGGAAGAATTTATTCTACCTGCAAATTTGGTTCAAGGTAAGCATAGTTTATTTATTTCATTTATTGTTTATATCCCTATGATTTTTTGCTTATCCCACTCTTAGCACATAACATATATCCTTGTTTTTCCTTATCAATATCCTATATCACCTTGTAATCTTAGGTTTTAATTAGGTATAGTCTAGATAGAATTGATGGTAGTTTATCTAAATCAACACCATTTCTATAGGATCAAAATCAATCTACTGCACTTTATTTTTAAACTCAAGTCTTTAAAATCTTAGAATTCTATCTTCAATCCATTTTTATTTTCTATCTTTTCAAACATGTCATTAATGTGTAGATGACTCTACTCAAAATTGTGCACGATGTCATTAATATTACTAATCTACCCATTTTATCTCAGCCCTTTTTCACTGACCAGAGTGATATAGCCTTCGAGTTAGCACTTTATGCCATTGTTTCTTCTCCCTCAGTTGAATCCACTTCTAACTAATTATATGTTATACAAGAGGATGTGAATGCTGCTACAACTTATTAGGATGAATACTTTGGTTACATTGATAGTTTAAATGAAGATTAATTCATAATCATTATTGTTATCACATCTTTATCTTTTATAATTTTAGTGTTTATTTATCCACTTGATTGTGAAAATAGTGAGCTAACATCCACTTGAGGAATTTCATAACTTCTTGGGACTAGTTCTTAATCAGGAAACTCACCTATCTATCTATTAATTTATTTTATCCAAGTTGTCTTCTTGTGTGCAGGTTATTCTTCCAAGACAAAAAGAAGTTCCCTCATTCAATGGATTCAAGTGGTGCACAACCATATTTGTATCTCTAGGTATTCTTCATAAACCCTAAAATTTCATTAAGTTTTTAGTAAGTTAATTAAATTAAAGAATACATGAAAAAACTACTATAACAACTTTATTAAAAACATTAAATTTTTCATTTGTAAAATCAATGGAAAATGTTAATGCAAAAATGTGATTCCAAATGGAAGATAAAGAGATCAATAATAATAAGAGCTTAATGGATGTATTTTTGTATATTACAAGAGATGAAATAAATAAACATGATAAAACTAAGGCTACTTCACCTAATGATTCAAGTCCTTAGAAGGTACTATAACTGATTCCATACCAATCAATTTACTTACATATAGTGGAGGTATATATTATATTTTCCAACAATTATTTCCTAAAATTACTATTGCTAAATCTATTATGGAATCACTAATTGTTTCAACTCAAATCCTAATTTTAATGTCTATTACTACTCAAACCATGTTTACATCCCCTTTGGTGACTACTCAACTTGATACTCCAAATCCCAATGTGTCAACAATTCAAAGACTCATTCAAGTAATAGATACCTTAGAGGACAAGGTTATAAACATTAAACAAAATGTTTTAAAATATCCTCATGTTATTTATTTGCAAGATGTGTTGCATAACCCTATTACACTTGAGATATATTTATACCCTTTGCCAACTTGTTTTTTTTTCACTTAAGTTCACATTTTATGATGGTGAGGGTGACCCTAAACAACATCTTCGAACCTTTTATGTAACACACCTTAACCATGCCTTCAATGATAATTTTTTAGCCAAATTATTTTCAAGAAACCTCAAAGACTATGATTTGAGGTGGTTCTATGATTTACTTCTACAATCCATGAAATCTTTCAAACCTCTTGTAGATCAATTTTTAACACACTTTTCCATTAATATTTATAAAAATGTTTCCTATGCTCAAATTGGAAAAATAAAACAAGGAACAAATGCACTTATCAATGAATATGTCTTGATATATAAGATAATATTGCTTAAAATGACCAATGCTATGAAAAATGAGTTACAAAACATATTCAAGCAAAGTTTACTTGCTCCTTTACATGATTCTATTTTTTTGAAGAAGTTCAAATATTTTGATGAATTATGCCATGTTGTGAAAGGCCATGAAATGAAGATTATTTCATTGAATAAGCTCAATTATGTATCAAACACATTAGTTTCATCTAGATCTAATGCCAAATTTATAATCAAGACAAGTTATAAGTGAAAACCTCCTAAGACTAAAAATGAAACAACCACCACAGTTAATATAGTTTCATAGTAGCCTAATTATCTTGTCTTATCTAATGCATAAAGAGACAATTTTCATGCTTACATGAGTCTCCTACCTCAATAATCTAGTGGTTAGTAGAGTGTTAGCTTATATCTCTCCCTCATCTTATAGAGGTCGATATAAATAAACCACCCAAATGATATGATGTAAATTCTTATTATGATTATGACTAGGGATAGGACATTATATGAATATATATTTTACCTTGAATCATAAGATCCATGACCTTATTGGTGGCCAAAATATTACATTTGATGATCCTCCCAAGGAAATAGGTTAATAACTTGGTGAACACCATAAATAGAAAATATTTAACAATCATTTACAAGACTATTCTAAGAAGGAACCAAAAGTGAAAATGGAATATAATAAAACCCTTCTTTCATCACATTATGGTCACCCATTATATGTGATTATTGGTGTAAGCACCTAAAATTGGCCACTGATAACCTCCAACCAAGGTTTTGACCAATTTCCACCAAAATGCACAATTTGGCCTAAAAATAGTAAAACACATTAAATGAGTTGAAATTGATGTATTAAAGTGCTGATTTTTGCTAGAGTATCATTAAATGGGGTAATTCATTTTATGGGTTAGCTAAGTTTGGTCAGATCATTTCAAATCAAAATGCTAATTTTGCACCTAGGTACCCTAGATTGCTCTTTTCTGCCAAATCTCTTACATGAGACATGTGCCTATGTTATTTGGTGTTGACATCATCCTCAATGGGATAACATATTAAACACATCTAACATCACATCATAATTTCAATCCAATCAAATTTTGGGCCAATAACAAGGCATTCTAATCAATTTGAGTAATTTGTGCACAAAGTTCTTAATCATGCTTAAGATGTAATTAAATGAAATTAGAGCCTAATTAATAATTATATAGAACTTGTTGAATAAATTATTTTTGGAAATGAATATTGAATAGATGCATCATCAGATGACCTCATTTCTTTAGAAGACATCCCTAGGTCATAAATGCCACAAATATCAAGCTTCATGCCTCCCATGCCTCATCAAAGCCCTTTCGTGCCTATTCAATACCCCTTTATCCCAAATATTAATGGAAATATTTTTATAATGAATTTAATATTTGAATTTATATATGGCCACACATCTCAATCTTGAGATGGATGGTCATGTTTGATCCTCAAACCATTCCAAATGTCTATAAATAACAAGCCTCAATGCCATAATTCTAAGCTTGGATAATGAAAGTTATAATGTTGAATTAGTTCTAAAATATCATGCAAATTAGTGTTATTATGCCCAAATATTGAGCCAATCCAAGCCAAAGCCACAAGGTGCCAAGGAGAGATGGAGGTAGCCAAGCTTCCATTGATGCAGATTTCATGAGCACAAATCCAACAAGCCACTACAATAAGCATTTTAGAGTATCCAAGCAAGGTAAAAGAAGGTTTCCTTTGAATTTTAGTTGTATCTTCCATTATAGTATTGTTAACTAAGCTCTCCCTAGTAACTAGGCCTAGATATGTTATGCTAGTGTATTTATTTTATTTTGTTTTCATTTTGGGACTAACACAATACTAACCATCCTCTCTTAAGTAAAATTCTTATTTCACCTAATGGCACACCTGATCGGACTTCAACCCATAAATTTTCTCATAAAGCCTTTAAAATAAACCTACTAACCATTGTCATGTGGGATCTTGGAGTATGAAAATAAAGAAGGAAAAAAATTGAGAAAAAGTCCATTTTTATAAACCATGATTTTGTTCTCAACACTGTCAACTCAGCCCAACTTGACTTTAGATCATCCTGACTTCGCTCTGGATCACCCTGACTCAGTTCTAATTCAGCTTGACTCAGTTCTGGTTCATCTTGACTTAGCTCTGGATCATCTTGACTTAGCTCTAGATTGGCCCAACTCAGCTCTGGATCACCCTGACTCAGCTCTGGATCACCCCAACTTGACTCTGGCTTGACCCAGCTCAACTCTAGTTTAACCTAGCTTAGCTCTGGATCATCTTGAATCAGCTTTGGTTCAGCCCAACTTAGCTCTGGTTTAGCCTAACTTAACTTTGGCTCACCCTAACTCAACTCTAGCTCACCCTAACTCAACTCTAGCTCACCTTGACTCACCTCTGGCTCACCCTAACTCACCTATGACTCACCCTGGCTCACCTCTAGCTCATCCCAACTCACCTATCTAGACCAACTCACATATCCATCTAACTCACATGTCTAGCCTAACTCACCTGCCAACCCAACTCGTCTATCAACCCAACTCACCTGTCAACCCAACTTGATTGTCAACCCAACTCAACTGTCAACCTGAGAGCTAAATTTTTAATGTCATTTAATCAAAATCTTAAGTGCTTCAAAGTAGGCCCTTATGATTGTGTTTTTTTAGGTTGAGGGGGTAGTTTTGGAAGTTGTTTGGAATACTTTTGACTAAACAAACACACTTTCATTTGGGTTTAAAATGAACATGCTTGATTTCACACATTTAAATTATTGCTTAAAATGAACTTAAGATTTGGATAAGGATTAGGTTCAATTCATTTAGTGCTTAAAACACATCAGAACTCTTGTAACATTTTAAAATTGGTGTTTTAATCATGAATCTATGCTAAGTCTTGAATCTTCAATTTGGGATTAAAATGAACTTAGGTCTTTATTACTTTATGTGAATTTTTTTGTGCAATCTTTTACTAGTTTAGTAATTAAGGCCAAGGATAAAAAAGAACATCACCTAATCTCTTATTTGGTGCTTAAAATTGAACTCATTTGTCAATTTTGTATGCAATAGGTGATTAATTAATTGATTGGCAAAAAGAGGGATGTTGCATGTATTCTCTTCCATCCGTCCCCTTTAGGGAACTTTTGGAATAAAAAATTGCATACTTATTACAAACATTCCTAGTCTAAGGCATATAAAGAATGTCATCTAAAACACTCCCCAAAAATTTGCAATATTTTAGGTGATCTTGAAGTGACCATAAAGTCTTTCTATTATTTCCTTTATTTTATGCAAACTTGTCTTGTAAGGGGGATTTCATCACCTCCCATGAGTTCTCTAGGGTTAAAGCACTAGGATGTATCTACACTTTGGACATCACACTACACTGAGCAGGGATGCAGTGGTTACAAAAAGGGCAAGACCTTTTTGCAACAATCTAGGTGCCACAGACACCCAATTAAAGTGCATTTATTTTGCATCACTTGGCATGAAATTCATTTTACAATTGATCCATCTAGAATGTTCATAAAATAATTAGTTTAGTCAACTGCATTTTTCCATACCCTTGATAGGATTTGGATGGTTATACTTAGTGTATTTTGGTCATTTTTGCTTGGTATGTTTTCAAACTAAAATCTAATTATTAGTTTTTAACCATGTCAAAACCAATTTGTTTATATGCCACTCTTTTGTCTAAAGAGGCATTATTTTAGCCATTTTACACCACACTTGTGCATTGAAATTTTTGCTAAATTTGTTTGTGTGTGTGTCACTTGAGTTGAGGTGGGTACCATTATGCTTATCAAGTCTAAGAATTTGAATCTTTGAAACATAACATTGATCACATCATTTGAGCATTCTTACACCATTAGGATACTCAATTTGTTTCAAGACTTGTTTACCATTGTATCAAAAACCATTTATTTCAAAACCAATCACATATGTCATTTAGACCTTGTTTATGCATCATCATGCTATCCAATCTTGTCTTGTTTGTTTAGTCAAATCCTAGTTTTTAACATCAAGTGTTCAATTAACCTTGTCAAATTTAGATTTAAACATTTATTTATTTTTATTTAATCCTTAATTCATGGGACTGATACATAGATCTTTCTCTTTTGGGTTGCATAACTTTGGTTAATCAATTACCCAAATTTGAAAACTATTAATGGTTTGTTTGTTCAAATTCATATCCTCATCATTGTTTGTGCCTTTGTTTAGGAGAACACAACCTTTATCTAATAACATTTTTCCTTACACCTTATGACAACTAATCATGTTTATGTTTGATTTCATGTGTTGGGTATATGTCAAAGTTGTTTCTAAACTTGTTAGATTAAATCAAATCATATCATACCTTTATTTCAATTCTAGATGTTGACGCTATTTACCCAAAATTCCTAGCATAGCCTATTTGAGCCTAGCTTTTGACTCTGTGTTTGGATAAAAGACCTAGTGAATCTTTTTCCTTTCCTAGTTTAGACCTTGTTTGGAACACTTTGACCTAGACCTTTGACATGCCAATTTTTATTTAAACACTTGACCTTTTATATGTATGATATTTGACGTTAGACTATTTTATTCTAAGTTTTATAAGAAACCATTTTGGAGATATAGCTCCATGATAAAATCATTGTTTGGAGATACACTCTAATTTTGACCAAGTTAGACCTAGTTTGAACCATTTGTCCTTTGGACATAGTTTTTTAGAGTTTGCAAAATTCTAAGCCTTTTATTTTAGATATTTTGTTGTTTATATAGATATGTCTAGCTACACTTATGGTGGAGTCACATACAATCCAACTTATGATATAATGACCACAAAAAATCCCACTATGAACCCCTACAGAGAAAGATATTCTAAGGAGTTTTATTATTCTCCCTACAATACTCCATATGGGGAACATAGTCAAAATCCAAATAAAATTACCAATTGGGATGATATGGTTTATGAGGAGGACTTTAAAGACCCAAGTATAGATAAATTTATTTGGGATACAGATCCATGCCCTTTTTACAATAGTTAGTACATGGAACACAATCAAGAATCAACTTATGATCTAACTTGAGATTGGGATGATATGGTTTATGAAGAGTACTTATATGCTTAGGCTTGTGTGAGATACCAAGCTCCACAATGCCCCAAAATTATCTTTTCAAGACCTTATCCTTTGGCTTGTGTAAGCAATCATGCTCCATAATGCCCCTTCATCATTCCAGGACCTAGTCTTTTGGCTTGTGTAAACAACCAAGCTCCATACCACCCTATTGTTACCATTTTAAGACTTCATCCTTTAGCTCATGTGAGAAATAATTCTCCCCAATGACACTCCATTATCAAACTATAAGCCATTCATAATCCAATACCAATCCAATCACAACCTTAATCGATCTAATCATTTGAAGACCAAGCTATGTTCAAAACTAGTATTTTCTAACTCATTAGAAACCAAGCCCAAGAAAACCAACTGATCCATGTTGTTTTTATTGAACCAACCATTTATGATAAGTTAACCTATGATGAATCACCTTTCAATCCTATACCAGTTGTCAAGGAGTCTCACTCTAATGAGCCAGTCTTTGTTGAGTCACTTCTTAATGATTATAACCACCTTTGGGAAAATCCTTACTTTGACTATATGCATATTTTTCAAGAGCCTCCATTTGACAAGCCAGTCTCTAAGGAGTTGCCTCTTGACCTTTTTACCATCCTAGAGGAGTCCCACTTTGATAAACCAGTCTTTGTGGAGCCCATTATGCCATCACAGGCCATTACTTGTCTAATACTAAACATTAAACGAGACATCATTATAATAGAGTATCTATCAAATAAAGAATTAGAGTTAGAGTTAGGTTCTATTTTTAAATTGATATATGATTTAGCATTAGAAGTAGAATCAAAATTAGTCTTGACATTAAATTTAGAGTCTATTGAGTCATAATCATATTTAAAGGAGGAATACATTCATGATTGTTACAACATTGGTTATGCATGCCTCGCATATCAATTTGAATATACTTGCGAACCTTCTATGGTTTTTGAGGATGATTAATTCAACATCGACACAGGTTCTCCTAGTATCTTATGTGAGGATTATGTTGCATTTCATCATCCCACCATTATTAACAACCAACATAGCTATTATATTGACATTCTACCTCCCATAAAAGTTGATTGGGATTGATATAATCACACTTTGTTAAACTGCATCCATGGTGACATATCATTTGCAAAATATTAGTGAGATGAAGACCTCATTCATTCATAATAAGAACAATCTCCTAGTGAAACCTTTTTGAAGGCACTATGGGATAAGCAAAGATCAAACTCAACATCTTTTAGTGAAACCTTTTCAAAGGCATTAGAAGGAAATCAAAGTCAAATGTTAACATATCTTCCTAAAACCTTCTCAAAGGTGATATGGGATGATTAGAATAGATTCATTGGTGAAAACCTCATGGAGGCACCAATATTTTAGCACAAAAGTTCTTCACTGCATACTAAAGACAATATCCAAGATCAAATAAAAATAGCTTCTAATCTATAACCTAATTAGATAGTAACTACTCTCAAGATCAAACAACAAAAAACTATGGTGGTCCTATCAAGAGAACAAGTCTTCAATGATGCCACAACCAAAGTTATGTTGAATCTAACATCAACATTACGTGTGACTAAAAGTCTTGATCCTCATTTGCTTCCCCTCCATCATTCATTCCATTATCATCAACCATTCCATTTCATAAAGAAACCTACCATCTATTATTTATCCCTATTTACCATCCATGGCCACACTTTCCTTTGTAGAGGCTACAAAGATACCTTATCTTGACATTTGAAGGAATCAGAATCAATGACCAATGAAGATCATAACAACATTCTCGAGATCTAAATATGCAACCAATTATTGATAGAGTAACTATTTAGATGAGGTGTGGGTTATCAATTAACATAATCATGTATTCTATTCGTATCATTTTCTAATTAGGACATGCATCTCTACTTCAATAGGAACACTAGAATCATATACCAAACACCACACCTAGGCCAAAAACATGTACCATACCATTTCATTTTCCATATTCATTTTTTAATTATCACATATCCTTGCCAATCATGCAATCACTTGGGGGTAATCCTATTACAATTTTATCCAATCTATAAAAACCATCATTATCCTAGAGCAAGACCATTCCATCGTACCATACCATTCCTATCTAGACCAAACCCTATTTTTTAGTCATCTTACTCAATTATGTTTTAATCTTGGTTACTTTGGTTCTTACTACACTTTTTATGGGGGGATTATGATCAAGTTTTGACAATAAATCAAATTTGTGTTTACAATGATAGTCTATGAAATTATTGTGATAGTTAATCTAGCAAGATATCTTTCATTTTTCCATCTTATCAAGTTTGTTTATGTGAGCTTGATTATAACTGCCTAAAAGAAAATCAGTGTCTCACCAGTCTTGCTACTAATTATAACCACCTATGGGAAAATTAGTATCATTGAATTATTCCATTATATCTTAGTTATAAATACCTATGGTCAAACTAAGGGAAAAACTTGTTTACCATACATTATTGCATCACCTTCCCATAACTAGTTTCATTTGACTAGCCATTTACTGGATTTGAGAACTTGTTGGGACCTAGTTAGTTTTTTCCTACCTTTTGTGTGGATGGAATTACTATGAATTGAGGTCATTTCATGACTATGTGGGCCATGCTTACTTAATTCATGTTGAGGTCACCTTAGTCCCCCTTTCCATGCACTCTTATTGTTTTACAAGTAATCTAAGCCATGCTCTCACCATTTTATGAGTAGGTATCTTGTCATTCTCTAACAAGTTGAGATACCTCAAAATACCAAAAACATTTGTCCTATCTAAGCTTAGTTATTTATCCTTAATCTTCTCTATTGGGGAAAATTCATTATTAAGATGCTTTCTTTTTCTTTTGTTTTTAAGATTTTTGTTTGTTTGTTTGTTTCAAGTTATTTGTTTATTTATTTGTTTTTCTATTTTTTTGTTTGTTTGTTCACTTATCTATTTTTTTGATTTCAATACTATTGCATTGACTTAGTCTACATTTGTTCATTGGGTGATTCCTTACGTAAATTATTCTTAAGTCCATCCATATTCATATGTCAACATTATCATCATGTTTTTAATCATTGGTGCATTATTTTTGAGTGTTTATTGGATTGATAGTAAATCTTTATGCATATTTCAGCCAAGTCTTCATGGTGTTCTATCATGATGCCTACCATCACATGATACAACAAAAATAAGCTTCAATAAGGTCTACAAGAAATGGATTCACAAAATTTTCTCCTTGGCACCTTGACAAATATTTATATACCACCCTTGATCAAATCAACCCATTGACCATTCTAGTTGTATTATTACTAATAAGTATGAGAATCTCCTTGTTGGTAGGCACAACTAAATAATTTATAGTGATCAATCTTGTTCTTCTATTCATCTCTTTAATCACTTTGATCCTGCTCATCTTTAATCTGTATTCTAGGTTATATCCTTGAGTTATGCTTGCTAATCAACCCTAACTAGGGCACCATCATCTTTATCCAATTTAGGTCCTCTTCATGATTATAATTTCCTATGGAAAAATAATTATTTTGAATTTTATTCCTAATTACAACCACCTTTGAGCAAATCGGTAATCTTTTTTAAATCAATGCATGAAAACATTTTTATCATTTGGATTAATCTCAACCATGGGTTAATTCCACCTTTCTTATTTCTCCTTTTTGAGGGACCATCCATCAACAAATGTGATAGCCACTCTCTTGAGGGGGAATCATCATAGGCTTCCCAAAACAATTTGGAGCTTTGTTCTTCAATCATCATCTTATTTTTGTCATACATGCCATTTATCATTATTTAAGAAGACATTTCTATACCTATGGTTTGTAACATCTTCCCAAATAGGGGAAAATTACTTACATATGAAATACACCTCTTATGGTTTATAGACCTTTTAGTATTTACAATGACAGTGAGGTTAAGGATGATGACTCTGATCTTCATTATTTATTCATTGGAGCATACCTTTATAAACACAATATACATAGTGTTATGATTGATAATTATGCAAGTGAAAATGTTTGAACCATGACATTAATTACACATTTGGGTTATACTCATCATAATTTGTATATTAATATTAGATTAGTTAAAGCATTCGATGTGACCTCTTAGAAGGTTCTTGGCAAGATTTACATACCTTTATAGGTCAATCCAACACATGTGGTTACTACCTTTTTATTTATACCTTCCATGGCATCATTGATATGTTATTTGTAATACCTTGGATCTATTCGCTTCAATAAGTACCTTGTATAGTACATCAATATGTTAAATAAATTCATGTCAACTAGGTAATTATAGTTTTTAGAATCCCATATGTGCATTCTCATGAACAATAAAAACTTATACGTATGCAACTAATTATCAAATCTCCTAAGATTAATCCACTATAAAAGGGTAAGCAATAGGCAATCTCCTTTCCTAAGTAGCCATTAAGTGAGAGACCATTACATCAAAGGCATACAATGGATTTTATAGAATCCTCATCTATTAGGCACTGTGTTTAGATATCCATAATACCTACACATTTTCCTATTAATACTATTCCAAATAAACCACAAAGCACTCAAATATGAGTTCCATGAACCCCTTCTCCTATTACTCCTATTTATCCAAGACCATAGAGTCCTATCTTATATATATAGAGAAACATAAATAATACAGTGATAGATATTGCACCTATACATACTCCTAAACAAAGTCATAATATTATAACACTAGGTTCACAGTTGGGATATGTTTATGACCACCCTTTTAATGGTATCATAGGATAGTACCTTTCACATTTCAAAAATACCAAAAAAAACAAAAATTTTAAAAAAACTTTCTATACCCACATATTCTATTGACTCCTTGGCATCTATGTGTTAGTTCCATGTTAAAGGATGTCATATCAATTACTCCTACATATATGTGTGTCATGATTCTACTTGAGGGTGATACATGCATACATAGATACATGATCTATTCATATTTTGGATGTTTATCCTTTCCTATACTCATCATAAGGACATTGAGGGCATCCACATACATGATCTTGATACTTATAGGTTATATCATTCTATGGTAAATTTACATTATCATGTTTTGAGATCATATACATACTTACACATGCCTTTATCCATGATTACATATTTCACATGGTACTTGATATGCTATAAAATTGACTTTTTTTATTAACACATTTGATCCATGAGCTACTATGATATGTTTATGCTGATTTATTATGTTTTATTTTATGTACTTTCTTGAGTTCCTTACCTTGTTATTGTCTTGCTCATTTGAGAATTTGAATATGATCCTTTGTTTATGGCCTCTATTCCTATCTGTGCTTTCTTTAACATTTGACCATGTCATTAATTATTTTATGGACATTTGACTAAATCACGCCTCTTTAATTGTGTGGCATTTGAACATGCCCTTTGTTTGTGTTCTCCTTAGACCATTACCTTTTGACTTACTTTTGAGTTTTATTGTGTGTATGTTTAATTTACTTGTTAATATTATAATATTAATATCCATATATTTCCATGATCCTTATCATGTATCTTGGGCCTTCATGTGATCACATTGTTATATGCACTTCAATGATACATTTACCTAAACATGTCCTTATTTATGCTACATGGTTACATTCACATATTATATAGTTGTCTTATCCTTTTGAGGTGAGGTAACTACCAGTTTATATTTTTACCTCACCACAAAATGGATGGGATTAATGAGGGCATGTCATAAAGGAAAGTTCTTCATGTTGGCTCAAATTCTAGGTTCTGTGGGGGTATGCTTTGAAATCATGTTCCCTACACTTATTTATTATTTGTTATTTTTATCAGTTTTCAAATTCAATTGGGGCATGTCATATAGCATGGCTTTCACATATTCATACTTTTCAAATTTAGTGGGAGCATGCCATTTAGGCATGGCTTCCACACATTCAAAATTTTAGATTCAGTGGGGGCATGCTTTGGAAGCATGTTATCTACACTTATTTAGTATTTGACACACCCAAATTTTAGTGAGGGCATGTTTTGGAAACATGTCACTTGTGAATTTAGGAATTTGACTCAAGAGAGGATGGTTAGTATGGTGTTAGTTTTAAAATGAAAACAAAATGAAAGAAACACACTAACTAGCATAACATATCTAGGCCTAAACACCAGGGAGAGATTAGTTAACAAACATGAATAAAACACACAACTAAAATGCAAAATAAAAAATCTTTTACTTTTATTGGATGCTCCAAAATACTTTTTGTAGTGGCTTACTCAGCTTGTGCTCATGAAGTCCTTGGCAATGGAAGCCTGGCTACCTTCATCTCTCCTTGGAACCTTTAACTTGTGGCTTGGCTTGAATTGGAATCAATTTGGCATGGTAAAACTAATTTCTTGAATCTTTTGTAACTAATTCTTCATTATAACTTTGCATAATCATGTCTTAGAAATGATGTGGTAAGGCCTCCTATTTATATTTTTTTGCAAATGTCTAGAATTAACCTGAACCCTCCATCTTAGGATTAAGATGTGTGGCTAAGGATTAATATAATTTTTTAATTAAAATTGATAAATAGACTTATCAATATTTGGGATAGAGGAACAATTAAGAGGCATGGAGGGCTTTTATGAGGCATGGGAGGCATGAATCTTGATATTTGTGGCATTTATGGCCTACAGATGTCTTCCCAAGAAATGAGGTCATCTAATGATGCAAATATTTAATATCCATTTCCAAAAATAAGTATTCAACAAGTTTTCATGGAATTCTTAATTAGGCCTTGATTTGGATTAATTATCTCTTAATCATGATTAAGCAATTTGAGCACAAATTACTCAAATTGACCATAATGCCTTGTTATTGGTCTAAAATTTGACTAGATTAGAATTGGAAGGAAATGTTAGATGTGTTGGAATTGTATTCCCATTTAGGATGTTACCAATAGAAAATAACAAAGGCATGTGTCTTTTGCAATATATTTGATAGAAAATAGCAATCCAAAGCACCTAGATGCAAAATTGGTAGTTTGACTTGAAATGATCTGATCAAAGTTAGTTGGCCC
Organism: Torreya grandis; assembly: GCA_037957365.1. Taxonomy (NCBI): domain Eukaryota; kingdom Viridiplantae; phylum Streptophyta; class Pinopsida; order Cupressales; family Taxaceae; genus Torreya; species Torreya grandis. The sequence continues at coordinate 432,547 of JARHVA010008133.1, read as the reverse complement.
GTAAATTGCATTGCCCCATTTAGGGATACCTTGGTCAAAATCAACTCTTGCATATGTTAGTTTCACATAATTTATCATGTTTTAGTGTTTTTAGGCCAAATTGTGCATTTTAAGTGAAAATTAGCCAAAACCTAATTAGAGGTTATCAATGACTAGATTTAGGTGTCTATAGTTTACCCATGTTTGGGAAGATGTTACAAACTATAGGCAAAATAATGTCTTCTCAAAGAATGATAAATGTTTTGTATACCAAAATTAAGATGATGCCCCCTCGAGGGAGTGGCCATCACATTTTTTATGGATGGTCCCTCGAAAAGAAACAAGAAGAAAGGTGGAATTAATTTGTGGTTGAGATTAATCAAAATAAGAAAATGCTTGCATGCATTGATGTAAAAATGATGCCTATTTGCCCAAAGATGGTTATAATCAAGAATAAAATTCAAAATAATGATTTTCTCATAGGCAATTATAATCATTAGGCAGACCTGGATTGGCTAAAATTGATGGTGCCCTAATTAGGGCTGATTAGCAAGCATAACTCAAGGATATAACCTAGAATATAGATTAAAGATCAGTGGGTGTAAAGTGATGTAATAGATGAATAGAATAATAATATTGATTAGTGTGAATGATTTAGTTATACCTATCAATGAGGAAATGCTCATCCTGATTAACAATAATACAACTAGAATGGTTAATGGTTTGATTTGATCAAGGGTGGGATGGGAGGATTTGCCAAGATTCCAAGGAGAAAAGTATGTGGCTTCATTGATTTTATACCTTCTTGAAGCTGATTTTTCCTATAGCATGTGACAATAGGCATCATGATATAACACCATGAAGACTTGGCTGAAAATGCATAATGACTAACTCCTGATCTAATAAACACTCAAAAATAATGCACCAATGATAAAATCATGATGATAATGTTTATGTATGAATATGGATGGATTCAAGTATAAGTGTGGGCAAGGAATCACCCAATGAACACACATAAAATGAATCAAGGCAATAGTTTTGAAAGCAAATAAATAATAAAGTAAACAAACAAACAAACAACCTAAAATAAACAAACAAAACAAAAAGCCTAAAACAAAAGCAAAAGAAAGCATTGTAATAATGATTGTGCCCTAGTAAGGTAGATCGAGAATAACTAACTAGGCTTAGATACGACAAATATTTTTGGATTTTTGAAATGTTATGAATGTTTTTTAGAATTTTGAGGTATCTTAATTTGTTAGAGAATGACAAGATATGTGCCTACAAAATGAAAAGAGTGTTTGGCTTAAGTTACTCAAAAAATGATAAGAGTGTATGGAAAGGGGGACTACAGTGACCTCAATATGAATTGAGAATGACCCACATAGTCCTAAAATTATCTCAAGTCATAGTAATTCCATCCAAACAAAAGGTGAGGAAAAACCAACTAGGTCCCAACAAGTTCTCAAATCTAGCAAATGGCCAGTTAAATGAAAATAGTAATGGCAAGGTGATATGACAATGCATGATAAACAAGTGTTAACCCTATTTTTCCCATAGGCAGTTATAACTAGGATACAATAGCATAATTTAATGATATTAATTTTCCCATAGGTGGTTATAATTAGGCTCATATAAAAAAACTAGATAGGATGAAAGATATCTTACCAGATCAACTATCATAATAATTTCATAGACTATCATTATAAACATATATTGGATTGATTGTTAAAACTTGATTAAAATCTCCCCCCATAAAATGTGAGAGAAGAACCAAATGAACCAAGATCAAAATAGGATTAGGTAGGATGACTAAAAACAAACTTTGGTGTAGATAAAAATGGAATGATAGGATGGATAAAATGGTAAGAGGATTTTCCCCTAATTAATGGGGTGAATAGCAAGCATATGCAACAATGGAAAATGGATATGTAACAATGGCAATGGCATGGTAATGTGAAATGGTATGATACATGTTTTTGGCCTAGGTGTGGTAAATGGCATATGATTCTACTTTTTTTGTTGAGATAGAGATGCATGTCCTAATCAACAAATGATATAAATAGAATACTTGATCATGTTAATTACTAGCCCACACCTCATCTAAATAGTTTCTCTATCAAAAATGGCCTGTATATTTGGTTTTCAAGAATGCTTTTGTGATCATTGTTGATCGTTGATTTTGATTCCTTCGAACATCAAGATAAGGTATCTTTATAGCCTCTACAAATAAAAGTGTGGCCATGGATGGTAAACAAGGATAAATAATGGATGGTAGGTTTGATTATGAAATGGAATGGCTGATGATAATGGAAAATATAATGGTTGGGAAATAAATGAAGATCAATACATTTAGTTACATGTAATGTTGCTAATGATAGATTCAACATAACTTTGGTTATGGTAGGGCTGAAGACTATTTCTCTCGATAGGACCACCATATTTTTCTATTGTTTGATCTTGAGAGTAGTTACCATCTGATTAGGCTATAGATTGAAAGCTATTTTTATTTCATCTTTGATTTTGTCTTCATCAAGTAGTGAATAAATTTTGTGCTTAGCTATTGGTGCCTCAAAGAGGTTTTCACCAATGAAGTTGTCTTGATTATCCCATAGTGCCTCTAAAAAGGTTTCACTAATGAACATTGGCTTTTAACTATGATTTTCTTCTAGTGTTTTTGAAAAAATTTCACTAGAAGATGCTGAGTTCTGACTTTGATTGTCCCCTAGTGCCTCCAAAAAGGTTTCACTAGGAGAGTGTTCTTCTGATATATGAATGTGGTCTTGGCCTCCTTGCTCTTTTTCAACTGATATGTCACCATGGATGTAGTTCAATAAAGTGTGATTTTGTTAGTCCCAATCAATACTTGTGAGAGATGGAATGTCAATAATATGGCTATCTTGGTTGATGTTAATTGCTTGTGGATGGTAATAGAATGGGGAGAGGCTGCACAATCCTCATAGAAGATACTAGGATAACTTGTGTTGAAGCTAAATTACTCATCTTAAAAAACCATAGAAGAATCACCAATGTATTCAAATTGATTTGTGAGGCTTGCATAACCAATATTATAACAACCATGAACATATTATTATTATTATTATTATTATTATTATTATTATTATTATTATTATTATTATTATTATTATTATTATTATTATTATTATTATTATTATTCAAGGGACTCTAAATTTGATGTTGAGACTGATGTTGATTATGATTATGATTCTAATTCAGATGTCAATTCAAGAATAAAACTTGAATTTGACTCTAATTCTTCATATGATGGGTACTCTATTATAATGATGTATTTTTGAATGCTTGGTATTGGATAAATAACAAACTATAATAGCATGATGAGATCCAAAAATACTGGCTTGTCAGTGTGGGACCCCTCTAAGATGGGAAAAAGGTCAAAAGATAAATCCTTAGAGACTGGCTTGTCAATAGGAGGCTCTTGAAAAATAAACACATGGTCAAGGTAATGATTTTCCGAAAGGTGGTTATAATCATTAAGAAGTTACTTAGAAAAGATTGACTCATCAGAGTGAGACTCCTCAACAACTGGTATCTAATTAATAAGCAATTCATCATAGTTTGACTTATCACTAATGGTTGGTTCAACAAAAACATCTTAGATTGGTTGGTTGTCTTGGCTTTGGTTTCCAATGATTTATAAAATACCAGGTTTAAACATAGATTGGTCTTTGAATGATTAGATTGTTTGAGGTTTGGATGGAATTGGCACTAGATGAGGAATGGCTCATGGTTGGATAATGGTAGGGCATTAGGGAACATAATTGCTCACATGAGCTAAATGACAGATTCTTGAGATGGTAATGATAGGGCATTATGGGGCTTGATTTCTTGAATAAGCCAAAGGATTAGGTCTTAAAATGATGAAGGGGTGTTATGGATCTTGATTACTTACACAAGCCAAATGACTAGGTCTTAGTATAGAAATGGTTTGACATTGTGAAACTTGATTACTTACACAAACCAAAGGATGAGGTCTTGGTATGGGAATGGTGAGACATTGTATTCTTGGAATATAAATGGTATGATGTGGTGGAGCCTAATTACTTACATAAGCTAAAGCATCCAAGTCTTCCTCATAAACCATATCATCCTAGTCATGAGTTGGGTCATAAGTTGGTTCTTGACTATGTTCCATGTACTAATTATTATAAAGAGGGTATGGATTTATATCCCAAAAAATATTATCTATAGTTGGTTCTTCAAATTCCTCTTCACAAGCCTCTTCATACCAATCGAAGTCTCTAGTAGGATCGTAAGTTATTTTGTGACTTTCTTCCCATGAATGATTAATATGAGGTGTATAGAAATCTATCTCACAAACCATATTAGCATCATTGGGGTCTTGACTAAAGCCATAAAAGTAATTTTGTGTGGCCATTCTATCATAATTCAGATTGTAAGTGAATCTACCATAAGTGTAGCTAGACATATCTATGTAAATGATGAAAGCTTAGAAACAAAAAGGCTTAGAGTTCCACAAACTCTAAAAAACTATGTCCAAAGGAAAAATGGTTCAATCTTGGTAAAACTTGGTCAAAAGGGTGGAGCTGTATCTCCAATATGGTCTAGAAGTAGAGCTATATCTCCAAAATGATTTGTGCTAAGACTTGGCATAAAATAGTCTAACATCAAATGTCTAATGTCTAATGTTATGCACATAAAAGGTCAAGTGTTTGAATAAAAATTGGCATGTCAAAGGTCTAGGTCAAAGTTTTCCCAACAAGGTCTAAACTAGGAAAGGGAAAATATGAGTTACTAGGTCTTTTGTCCAAATGTGGAGTCAAAATCTAGGCTTAAACAAATAGGCATGCTAAGACTTTTGGCCAAATGGCATCAAAAGTTAGACTTGAAACAAATGCTGATGTGATTTGATTTAATCTAAGAAGTTTGGAAATAACTTTGACATAAATCTGACACATGGAATCCAACATAAACATGATAAGTTAGCATAAGACATGAGACAAAAGGATCTTTGAAGAAAGACTATGTTTTCCTAAATAAAGACATGAACCATGATGAGGATAGGCATTGAACAAACAAACCATCAATAGTTTTCAAATTTGAGTAATCAATTAATTAAAATTATGCAACCCAAAAGAGAAAGGTTTGTGTATTATCCCCACGAATTAAGGCCTAAATAGAAATAAATCAATGTTTGATTCCAAATTTGACAAGGCTAATTGAAAACTCAATGTTGAAAACTAGGATTTGACCAAACAAGCTAGACAAGATCAAATAGCTTGACAACACATAAACAACGTCCAAATGGTATACATAACATGGTTTGAAAAATGGTTTTGATACAATGGTAAAAAAGTCTTGAAATAAATTGAGCAGCCTAATGACATAAGCATAATCGAATGATGTGATATATGTTATGTTTCAAAAGACTCAAAGGCAAAATAGTTTTAATATGATTTGGGTAACATAACGCTACCCTCTACAACTCAAATGACACACACACAAACAAGTTTAACAAAAATATTAAGGCACAAGTGTGGTGTAAAATGACCATCATAACACCTCTTTAGAAAAAGAGTGACATATAAGCAAAGTGGTTTGGACATGGTTTATGATCAAACAAATAAGTTTTAGTCTCAAGAACACTAAGTAAGATAAATGACCAAAATACACTAAGTATAATCATCCAAATCCTAACACAGGTATGGAAAAATGGGGTTGACTAAAACTAATTGGTTTTTCTATCATTCTAGGAAAATCAATTAAACAATGACTTTCATGTCAAATGATGCAAAAGACAAGCATGGAAATTGGGTGACTGTAGTATTGGATAGTTGTAAAAAGGTCTAGTCCTTTTTACAACCACTACATCCTGATGTTTGCTCAGTGTAGTATGATGTCTAAATGTAGATACATCTCGGGAGGTGAAACCCTGGGTCAAACTTCCCTAAAGAACTTGTGGGAGGTAATTATGTCCCCCTCACAAACCAAGATGCAATGAAATGAAAGACATAAAAAGAAAGACTTTAGGTTCATTTTCAAGGTCACCCAAAATTTGATGAGTTTTTGGGAAGTTCTTTAGATAAATTTATTTCTAAGCCTTAGACTAGGCTACTTGCAATAGGTGTAGACACCTAAAAAGTGTCTAACCCTTGGTCTTCCTCTCTCCCCTTGGTCCCTTGCCACGTCGACTATCCTTAACCTACCTAGGTCTTATTAATTGAAAATAATAATCTATTTTTAATTAATAAGTCCATTTTTCCCTCTCCTTGCCACCTCGCCACCCTAGGATACCCTCCTTGGATCCCCTTTATTCCCCACATGGCCATTTAATGCCTTAGACTCCCATTCCAATCTCTTCACTCGCCCATTTAACCTCCGTCGACCGTTTCATCCTCGCATTCATTTGGCCTGGCGGCTGGAAAATGGATAGAAGGCTATTTTTAGCCTTTTTCTGGCCTTTTATCCGCCGACATCGGTCAGCCTTCGGCCGACATCGGCGATATTGCCGGTGTCGGCACCCTTCATAACGGTTTTCTTCACCGTTATCTTGTCTCTCGATTCCTCTCTTGGCTCCTCTTCGCATCTCGGCGTCTCTTCTCTGGCATCCCGACTCTTGAACCTTTGTATCAGACCCTTGTATCAGTCCTTTTCACTTGACCTCTCTCCCAATCAATCTGACTCTCTCCCTCAGGTACACAGCAAGCTTCTGCAAGTGAACAACAGGGATTCTTCATCAGCAACAAGTTTCACATCCGGCATCACCAGCAACTAGATCAACACCTTCTTCAGCAGGGCACAGGTAGGTACTCTGTTTGTTTTCTTCATGCTTTCTAGTTATCTTCTTTCAAACTAGATTCAGCTCTTCTTTTCCTCAACCCAGACAGCTAACCAAACCAGTGAGACCCGGATTCCTATCTTCCTTATTGGCCTCCTTTATCTCTCTGTCCCTTTTCGACATTTTGCCCATTATCCTAGACCTCTGCACAGACCTTCAACTAAAACCAGACTCTCCCAGACCATTTTGTACGTCCACTGACCCGTCCACAGACCAAGCCCAGACCAGACTCTATCCAGACTCAACCAGAAATTGCCTAAACCCCGTCTAAGCCTATTGCCCCGACCGACGCCGATCATTACCCCCACCGACGTCGGCAGACCCGACAACCGATGCCGGTGGGACCACCGACGCCGGCGACTGCAACCAAGCTGACAGCTTCTTCCAGGTAAGCCTTTGCTTTCTTTTCTCTTTTAGTTTGCTATCATTTCAGTCTATTTTAGTATTCTGTTATCTATCAGTCATTTATCTTTTATCAAACTAGTGGGTTGACCTCCCTTAAGGAAGTTCTCATACTTCTGGGAACAAGCTTTCGCTTGGCAACCCACCGCCTATCCATCTAACATTTTCTTGTCCAAGTTCCTTTTCTTTGCAGGTGTCATTCCTCCACAGCCAAAGAGGGGTGCTCACAAGCGTCTGGATTATGGTGCGCGATCTTTATCCAGGTACTTCACATGCCTTGTCCATTTATCTCTTTAGTTTCTTCTTTCTCTTAAATCTGAAAGGTGAATTAGCGATAGAAACATTCCTGGCACGCCCGGTGGGATCCTAGGTTCCTCCTGGGTTCCTTTTCTTCTTCATTCATTTAGGAGCATTAGGTTCTTACCTTTCCTCCTCCTTCTTTTCTTCTCAATGACACTATAAGCAAGAATTTAAAACGAATCTTTCTTTTCTTTCTTGCACATTCTAGACTAGTCCAAACATCATACTCTCAACCCTTTCTCAAACTTGTCTTCATAACAAACATCACATTTCGACTTGGGCATTAAAACGTATTGCACTTTCATTTCTGCTTGTGCTTGCATTAGTCCACATCTAGTAACTTAAATCCGCATATTGAATAAATCGTAGACACTTGATGTTACACTACCTGACCACATGCACTAAAACGAACATAAAACTTACTTGAGACAAGGCCCGACTAGGATTTCATCCCCCAGTGGATACCTTACCCATCCCGGTAACCCCACTTAGATTTCATCACCAAGGGGGAAGCCCATTCCGTTCTCTGGCAGAGGATAAACTCTAGGCGAGGTATATCTTGGCTAAGCGAGACCAGCTAACCACTGGAATCGTGAAGTGAGGGGAGCTTGCTCCTTAGCACCAGGCCACGTACCAGACCCTAACACAGATCTTTGAGCACCTAAAACAAGACCCAAAACCATCTTTAGACCGCCTTCTTCTAGGACCCATTTTTCAGCCAATCTCCCCAATTCATCTAAGGCATAAGCCACAATTTCTAAGGTTAATTCCTAGGATTTATCGCTTAGGCTTGTCTGTCTCTCTCTATTTTTCTCTTCTCATCTGTTTGTTTGAGTGAGTGAGGACGCTTTCTTCATTGTTTTCCAAGAATATTTTGGTTCTCTGGAAAACACAGTCACCGGCATCGGTTCTTCCACCGATGTCGGCTTTCCCCTGTTACCGGCATCGGTTCTGTCACCGACGTCGGCTTTCCTATATTACCGGCATTGGTTATCTGACCGACGTCGGCCACATTTCTTACCGACATCAGTTTTTCAACCGACGTCGGTCTCTATCACTGTCCTTTTTTTCCAGAACCAGTAGCCTAAAACCTGTCCATTCTCTATCAAAAATCACATTCTGGTTTTCTGAGACTGCAAGAACACAGTTTCTGGAACCAGGACTCTCTTCTTAACCACTTTAGCCAACAACCGCTTCCGTCTATCCCGTCCCTAACAAGTCCTATCATGGAGTTCCACTCGGAGACTGAAAGAACTCCTACAGGACCGACCCTGACCCCGACCCCGACTCAAATTCCCATCATCCCTGAAGGGGACCAAGATTTCGAGAGATTCTTGGACCTCAATACCGTAGCCCTCCAAAACTATCTCGCGAGAAACCTAATGCAAGAGCTTTCGGGTGACGTGGCGATGACATTCACACCATTCGCCACCCAACCCTTTTTGACTCAGCCTTTCGCCTCAACTATTAACCCAACCATGGCCAATACGCAAAGTTTGGCCTCCCCGCCTATTTTTAGACCGACCTTCATCGGGGTTCCTTTACCCCCTCAACTCCCTGTAATTCAACCAAGTTCTACATCATATCAGAACTCGACCCCTCATACTCTTGCGACCACAAATGTAGGCGTGCCAACCTATCTTTCTACCAGTGCCGCCATTCAACCACCTTTGGCGGTGCCCAGTCAACCTATACCTTCGACCTTCATGACGCAACCACCTCTAGCCTCCACTTCCGCCCCTACGACTAGTCATCCGTACATTGTACAACCGACTACGTCACACGCTTCCTCTAGCCTCTTCTAAGTGCCTTACAACTTAGGGGGCGCTCAACCCGCCAATCCGTCAGTAGACCTTATCAAGAGGCTGATGGATAAAATGTCCAGTCTCGAAGCCTCCATTTCCGGTTCAAGCAATACTTTGTCATATGAGCAAATTTGCAACGAGCCCATCCATCCTTCCGTCCCTATTCGACCATACCCTAACCATTGGGAGCTTCCTAAATTCACTCGCTTTCAGAGTAAGGAAGACCCACAACAACATCTACGGGCATTTAGACATGCTTGTTATCTTATTGCCCATGATGATGCATTGCTTTTACGCACGTTCCCTATGTCGCTTTCTGGCCCAGCCCTTGACTGGTATAGTTCTCTTGCCAGACACTCTATCTTTTCATTTATCCAACTCGCCCAACTATTTCTTGACCATTTCTCAATCAACATCACCAAACAAGTCTCAATCATAGACCTTTACTCCATCAGGCAATTTGATGATGAATCAATAGTCGACTTTGTCGCTCATTGGAGAGGTCTGATCAACCAGCTCTCCTTCTCTTTGCCTCAACCCGAGCTCATCGAGCTCTTCTCTCGAGCATGTGCCAGACACATCTCTTCTACCTTGCGGATTCAGACATTCCATACTTTCGACGAGGCTTTCACCATGGCTCGAAAGCTTGAACTCCGTGCCCTTGAAGAAGATAAGGTCAAATTGCGTCATACCAACGCAAAATCTACCAATGGCCATTCTTCTTCCAGACCTTCTTCTTCTGCCAATTCCGAATCTAAAGGAGTGGCCAACACTGTGGTCGTTAGATCACCATCATCGACGTCAACTAATCAATCTCAACCTTCGACATCTCCAAGCATCACCAAACAATTCCAACAACGGTACATTCAGTGTTCTTACACTCCACTTGGAGAACCATACGCTTCCGTTTTGGAAAAACTACTCAAGCAGGGGGTCCTCAATCTCCCTCCAATCTGACCACCTCAATTTGACCCTTCAAAAGCTATCCCTACGTGGTATAGGGAGGCCGACTTCTGTCCCTTTCATCACGTCCAAGGCCATGACATCGACAACTGCCGAACCTTCAAAAACATCGTCCAGGACATGATCGACAAGGGGGATCTTATTTTAGATAACCCGAACGCCCCACCTAACCAACATATCAACATCTTCAAGCAACCTTTTCCTAATCATCCGCCTACTCAAAACAACATCTAGACTTCGACCAATGACCCTCAAAACCATGACATTCACACGATTAGCGCTATCTTGCCTCTTATCCTTGACCAACCTCTCCCATTAAAGGATGAAGAACCTTCTTCTCCTATTAGTCCTCCATCTACCTCTCTTGTATTGGAAGACGCTTTGACCACATCAATGCCATCAAGCCCACCCCCATCCGAAGACCCTACCTTGCCTACTCCTCAACTACAAGTAGAAGGCACGATCATCCATGCCCTCTGCCACTTGAGGAGCCACCCTCTCTTATTTCTTCTCCACCAAGAGAAGAACCAGTCTCTCCACCCATTTCAACCGAGGAAGACCCAGTCATGGTTTCCTCTTGCCCTTTGCATGAGATTTCTACATCTCACTCACCTTCGTCCACATCTAAACCCAAACCCATATCTAACCTCGCCTCACACAATAGTGGCCCTCGACCCAAACACACGAAAGCTACTAGACCACGTCGGAGGACTCATCTCCCACCTTCGTCATTACCTTCAATCTTGGGCCCGCATCCGTCCACTTTAATAGGAGTGCTTCCCACTCCCATCCTTCATAGAGGCAATTTGCCTCCATTACTCCCTCATCCCATCAGACATACATCTCATCCAAACCCTCGACCTATGCCTCCTTCGCCTCCCAAACCAACACCACCAACCCTCACTGCAATAAAACATCCAGACCAATTAGCAGGTTCATATGCCTTGCTCTTACGACACTTGTTGCAGTCCTCTCGTATCGATCTCCACCTCTTAGACCATATCACTCTCTCGGACCTAAACCACCATGGTTCGACCACACTTGCATTTGTGCGTATCATCGCATGCCTGGGCACGACACGGAACATTGTCATGCCCTCAAGGTCGCCATTCGCCAATGTTTGGAGAATGACACCTCCCTTTTCAACCACATCATCAACAAACCCTCAACACCACCTCACCCATCAACTCTCGAATCAAGGCCATCTTGGTTCGATAGCTCTACGTTCTGTCACTATCATCACATTCCAGGACATGACACTGAGCGTTGTTGCGCTCTCAAAGCTGTCATTCGTCAGCACCAGAAAAAGGACACCCTTCTCATCAAGGATCCTCTTGACCACCTCTTCAACAAAACATCAACCCCGACTCATGCCTCTCCAACCTCATCACCTAAATCGGGATCTCCACGCTGGAATATGGTCCCTTTGCCACCTTTGACCCCCTTGTTCGACATTAACACCGTCCATCTGACCACTAAACCTCAATCGACCTTAACCAATCTTTCAAACATTCTCCCTACCCGCTGGGGGAATTCATCCTTCATCCAAACCTTGACCAACTCTTCAACCCAATCTCTACCACATATCAATCACTCATCTTGACCAAGTGTCCATCGACCCAACCCCCAACCAATTATTCGACCAGTCTCAACCAAACTTCAACCAAATATCAATCAACCAGACCTCTCGATCAAACATTCAACCTTTTTCAACCAACCAACGACACTGTCAACCAACTTCACATCCATCAATCAACACCTGACCAATCTGGAAAGAGGCAAATTGGGGCAAGTTTGCTCCTAAGTGACTCGGACCTTAACATACAAGCATGGCCCAGGGTCTTATTAGACCTTAAACCCCTTCTTATGTCTTGCGTCTTTGACCTTTCTTCTGTTAGTCGAGTGCTCGATCACTTGACGTTTTACTTGAGCTCATCCCTTGAGCAACCCCTTGTCATTGTCATTCCTTTTCCTATCAACCCTGCTTCCTAACCCTTGTCAACCCTTTTTTGTCAAGCAGTAATGCTTTGTCCTAATAAAAGGGGCGTCCTTGAGCTTCTACAGCCTTGTCCGTGACTCTAATTCCTATCAAAAATACAAATCAAGATGTCAAAACATATCCATGGTCACTATATCAATATCAAATCAAAAAGACAGACTGCTCCCTCGAAGGACAGCTGTACTATCTTTACTATAGCTAATAGACTGATCCCTCAAAGGACAGCTATTCAAGCCCTTTTTATCAAACAAAAATATAGACCACTCCCTCGAAGGATGGCTATGACTAAATCTTGCTACAAACAACACATTTCTTAGAAGCTTCCCGCATTGATCAGCTTCACAAACTGACCATACATCAAAAGACATCTCTATGTAGGCTTCCCGCATCGATCAGCCTGCACCAAAAAAAAAAAAAAAAAAAAAACGAGTCACAGACTTGGCTTGTAGCTGTCTCAGGGTCTCCTATAAAAAGGGGCACGGTTATTCCTGCTCTTAAATTGGGTTACCCTATCCTCCTCCTATCACCTGCTCAAGGGACTTCGAGCTCACTTTAATGTCAAAGTGATTCGATTACCGCCCTAACACCATACTGGTCGACGACGTAATGCATGAACAGGGTTTTGGTTCTAATAACCCCTATCTATGCTTCCTTTTTGGTCCTTGTCAATGAAAGAGCAATTTGCCTTTCGCCTTTTCTCTACACTTTGGTCACATCAATTGTTGACTCATCTCAAACCCAGCCATTTTCATCATTTTCAGCCGGCATCATCCTCGTCCATTTCACATAGTTTCTATGGACACCAATACACATGGAAACTATCGACCAGACCCAATTTATGTTAAGCATAAACCAATACTTGCTGAAGCATAAATAGACCTCCATTCATTTTTAGCATACATCCATCACGACTATGGAAACTTGCTAGGGATGAAAGACTCTCGACCAATGTTACAGAATACACCATTTGGAAAAGGCTGTAACATCTCTTCCCCCTCATCCTTTCGACACTCAACCAACTCATCATCAACCATTTTGACCCTTGCAGCCCGAACTACATTGGTCTAAGGCCCTATGACCAGGGCTATGTAGGCAGCACTCAGATACCACATCTTCTGAGGTTAGCTCGACCACCCCCGTTTGTTCGTCTCTTTGATGGACAAACCTTCCCTTCTGCAACTTTGACCAAGACCAATCAACCTCTTTGACCCTTCCTCCCTTTTTTTAGGGAGAACTACATTGGCCTGAGGCCCTTCTCACAAGGGCTATGTAGGCATCACTCAGATCACATGACATTTTCTGAGGTTAGCTCGGCCGCATCCTTCGTCCATCCATCCCCTTTGACCAATGACCATTGGAGATCATGCGTATCTCCTTCGACCTTCGACTACTTCCAAGCCAATGTTACCTTGGTTGTTTTTGCGTGTGTACTACCTCATGCCTGGTTAGCAGAATCGTGCGCAGACCTTTTTTGACCCTTCGCAAGTATGGGATCGCAAGCCGGTTGATCCCTACTACTTGTGGCTTTTTCGTGTTTTCTGGGAGCACTTCCTGAGCCTAGGATACCTGGAACATGATGACCATTTGGAGCTTCAGCTTAGATTGAGTGACCCGATCAGTAGACGACTAAATGCTGGGGCCCGGTTACTTCAATTTTGGCACTCCTTGACCCTCGACATGCGACAATTTGACCTACCTGTCCCGTGACGTGGTATACGCGCAATCACGACTTTTGCAGTGTTTTCACTCACTTCTCATCTTTTTTATCCACCTTTTGTCAAATCAGCACCCGATATCAGGTTCCCTTCCCTCGACTCCCACTTTGAGGGGGAATACCTCATCCTTACTTCGGGGCAATCCACATCATCCTTCACCTGGGGCAACCACCTCCTGTTTTTGTCTTGCAGTTCATCTAGAACAACCAACAAGACAAAAAGGGGCAAATGTAGACACCTAAAAAGTGTCTAACCCTTGGTCTTCCTCTCTCCCCTTGGTCCCTTGCCACGTCGACTATCCTTAACCTACCTAGGTCTTATTAATTGAAAATAATAATCTATTTTTAATTAATAAGTCCATTTTTCCCTCTCCTTGCCACCTCGCCACCCTAGGATACCCTCCTTGGATCCCCTTTATTCCCCACATGGCCATTTAATGCCTTAGACTCCCATTCCAATCTCTTCACTCGCCCATTTAACCTCCGTCGACCATTTCATCCTCGCATTCATTTGGCCTGGCGGCTGGAAAATGGATAGAAGGCTATTTTTAGCCTTTTTCCGGCCTTTTATCCACCGACGTCGGTCAGCCTTCGGCCGACGTCGGCGATATTGCCGGCGTCGGCACCCTTCATAACGGTTTTCTTCACCGTTATCTCGTCTCTCGGTTCCTCTCTTGGCTCCTCTTCACATCTCGACATCTCTTCTCTGGCATCTCGACTCTTGAACCTTCGTATCAGACCCTTGTATCAGTCCTTTTCACTTGACCTCTCTCCCAATCAATCTGACTCTCTCCCTCAAGTACACAGCAAGCTTCTGCAAGTGAACAACAGGGATTCTTCATCAGCAACAGGTTTCACATCTGGCATCACCAGTAACCAGATCAACACCTTCTTCAGCAGGGCATAGGTAGGTACTCTGTTTGTTTTCTTCATGCTTTCTAGTTATCTGCTTTCAAACTAGATTCAGCTCTTCTTTTCCTCAACCCAGACAGCTAACCAAACCAGTGAGACCCAGATTCCTATCTTCCTTATTGGCCTCCTTTATCTCTCTGTCCCTTTTCGACATTTTGCCCATTATCCTAGACCTCTGCACAGACCTTCAACTAAAACCAGACTCTCCCAGACCATTTTGTACGTCCACTGACCCGTCCATAGACCAAGCCCAGACCAGACTCTGTCCAGACTCGACCAGAAATTGCCTAAACCCCGTCTAAGCCTATTGCCCCAACCGACGCCGATCATTACCCCCACCGACGTCGGCAGAATAACCGACGTCGGCAGACCTGACAACCGATGCCGGTGGGACCACCGACGCCGGCGACTGCAACCAAGCCGACAGCTTCTTCCAGGTAAGCCTTTGTTTTCTTTTCTCTTTTAGTTTGCTATCATTTCAGTCTATTTTAGTATTCTGTCATCTATCAGTCATTTATCTTTTATCAAACTAGTGGGTTGACCTCCCTTAAGGAAGTTCTCATACTTTTGGGAACAAGCTTTCGCTTGGCAACCCACCGCCTATCCATCTAACATTTTCTTGTCCAAGTTCCTTTTCTTTGCAGGTGTCATTCCTCCACAGCCAAAGAGGGGTGCTCACAAGCGTCTGGATTATGGTGCGCGATCTTTATCCAGGTACTTCACATGCCTTGTCCATTTATCTCTTTAGTTTCTTCTTTCTCTTAAATCTGAAAGGCGAATTAGCGATAGAAACAATAGGAATGGCACTTTTAATTCCAAGGGTTCCCTAAAGGGGATAAATGGAAGAGCATACATGTAACACCCCTCTTTTTGCCAAAAAAAAGTAGATCAAGTAACTATTGAAGACAAAAATCTTGGAAAGATGAGTTTATTTTTAATCCCAAATGAAAATGAGGTGGTGTTTATTTGACCCCTTAGTCTTAGTTGTAACTTTGAAAACTAATGCTAAAAACTCACTAAAGCATCTAAATATTACCTTAAGCACCCAAAATAATGTTCCTAATTCATTTTAAGCATGAAAAAGGTTATCTAAACATGTTTTTAGCAAATTTCAAGCTTGGTCCTACATCAAAAATGTTAGCATGTCCTCTAGCCTTGAAGCTCTTTTAGGTTTGAAATAATGAACTTTAAAAAGAGATATCTTGGGTCTGTGTTTTAAGAAAAACATAGTGAATGAGGTTAGTTATATAATTAATGATGGTTACATTTTCTAACTGATGATGGTTATCTAACCAACATTAGCTATACTAATGTGACTAATGATAGGTATCCAATTGATGTTAGTTTTACTAATCAATGTCAGTTAATCTATCCAACTGATGTTAGTTTTATGCGTTGATGTCAGTTACTGTGTAAACCTGTGGCAAAAAAAAATGAAAACATAAAGTTAGAAAATTAATTTGAAAGAGTTTTAATGGTAAAAATAAATATTTTAAATCTATAAAATGATCATATTCATGTGTGGGATGCGTCTGGTCCCACTGGGCATGCCATATGTGAATCTAGGAATTTGACTCAAGAGAAGATGGTTAGTATAGTGTTAATTTAAAAATGAAAACAAAATGAAAGAAACACACTAACTAGCATAACATCTCTAGGACTAAACACTAGGGAGATCTTAGTTAACAAACATGAATAAAACAAACAAATAAAATGTAAAAGAAGCTCTCTTTTACCTTCCTTGGATGCTCCAAAATACTTGTTGTAGTGACTTACTCGGCTTGTGCTCATGAAGTCCTTGGCAATGGAAGCTTGGCTACCTCCATCTATCCTTAGCACCTTTGGATTTTGGCTTAGCTTGTCTTGGAATAAATTTGGTGTGGTAAAACTAATTGATTGAATCTTTTGGAACTAATTCTACATTATAACTTTGCATAATCATGTCTTACAAATGATGTGGTAAGGCCTCTTATTTATATATTTTTTCAAATGTTTAGAATCAACCTAAACCATCCATCTCAGGATTGAGATGTGTGGCTAAGTATTAATATAATTTTACAATTAAAATTGATAAATAGGCTCATCAATATTTTGGATAGAGGAACAATCAAGAGGCATGGAAGGCTTTGACCAGGCATGAGAGGCATGAATCCTGATATTTGTGGCATTTATGGCCTAGGGATATCTTTCCAAGAAATGAGGTCATCTAATGATGTAGATATTCAATATCCATTTCTAAAAATAAGTATTCAACAATTTTCCATGGAATTCTTAATTAGGCCTTGATTTGGATTAATTACCTCTTAAGCATGATTAAGTACTTTGTGCACAAATTACTCAAATTTATTATAATGCCTTGTTATTTGTCTAAAATTTGACTGGATTAGAACTAGAAGGTGATGTCAAATGCATTAGAACTGTATTCACATTTAGGATGTTACCAATATAAAATAACAAAGGCACATGTCTTGCAAAAGAGATTTGATAGGAAATAGCAAACCAGAGCACCTAGGTGTAAAATTGGTATTTTGACTTGAAATGATCTAATCAAAATTAGTTGGCCCATAAATTGCATTGCCCCATTTAGGGATACCTTGGCAAAAATTGGCACTTGGATATGTTAGTTTCACATTATTTAACATTTTTTAGTGTTTTTAGGCCAAATTGTGTATTTTAGGTGGAAATTAGCCAAAATCTTGATTGGAGGTTATCGGTGGCCAAATTTAGGTGTCTACATCCTCCACATTGGTAATTATTTCAATTTTTAGATTTATCCATATATAGTGGGGGAATGATTTAGAAGCATGTTCTTCAACATTACATAATTTTTGAATTGGACAAATCATACAAATTATGTAAATTTAGATTCACAGTTGTGGTAAAATTCTATACATTGGTACCATTGTTATACATAGTTTTAACATGAGACATGTCTAAGGTGTATATGCTATTAAATGTGCACCTAATATTAGAAAATCTAAATTAATTTTAGATTTAAAAACACTCTCAGGTACTATCATCACCCTCTAGGATGTGCTTTTATAGATTATAATGATTTAATCTACTATAGTAGTTGGTTCATGTTTGGTATGGTTTAGGTGATTAAATCACTCAATATTGCCAATTAATTAGGTTAGACTTCATTGTATCATACAACCTTACCAATTTGATAGTATGATTTGACTTTGTTCACTCATGCTCACCAGGTTATGAGTATGATTGGGTTGCACAGTTGAGTTAATTTCAACTGTCGAGTGACAAAACACCTTTTCCACAAGGTTGGGCATGTTATTTCCAATCTCTCTATTTCTTTATATATATATATATATATATATATATATATATATATATATATATATATATATATATATATATATATATATATATATATATATATATTCTCTCTCTCTATCCTCTCTATCTCCTTGTATATATACTTTCTAGATTAATACATATTTTTCTTAATGTCAGTTTAAGATCCTTACAATCATACATCTTTCAAATCGACTTGCCAATAAGCAATACAGTTGTAACGATACATAGGTATATTCCTAAAATTTAATCTTTTAATTTCAATCTTTTCAATACTTTCAATTTAAGATTATATGCACTAATTATATATTTTAACATGTTCTTGATTGTAAGCCAATCACTAACAAAGCACTCATGTTGGACTCAAGCAATGGAAAGGTGTGTTATACACACCTAGGTACACATTTATTATCCTTTAAATTAGAAATTTTATTACTATATTAAATGGGGCTAGATATGGACATTATTTTATGGATTATATAACATCCTAGTATTTTACACTTGGCAAACTTAGACCTTGGTTGTTATTCTCAATTCTTGACCTTTCCTACTTTATGAAGTCTTGAATTTGATATATCTTGTATCCCTTGACTTATTTCTTGGTCTGATTAGTCTCATGTTGATGACCCAAACCTTGTATCTTACCAATAATGCTTAAAACTTGTTTATCTTCCACCTCTACAAGTTTTCAGTCTATACCTACTTTCATGTTCTTTGGACACTAGCATCTAGGACAAACATATGCATTGACAAAGGTGTCCCAATCTGATGCAATTTTATAGTTCCCTAAATCCATCTAATTTGAAAATGAAATGTATCCTAATGGTCAGCCTAAGTGATTTAATGTGAGTTATTTTAGTCACTATTGAAGGCTTTTTATTTTTATTTTATTTTTCAAAATTGTTGGGTTCTCTAGAAAACATTGTAGGTGAATTGATCCTTAAATTTGGTGAAATAGTTTCAATGCCTTGTGATTTTTACCATTATCTTTGTTTGAAAATTTCTCAACTTTACATGTATGTGTGTAATGGTAATTTTATGTAAGGTTGGTGCTGTGAAGAGTGTTTTTGCAAGCCCTTACATAGGTTATTATACAAGTTGATTGTGCAAGCAAAGATGGTTATTTCGAGTTACACAGGGAACTCATAGGATAGTTATGTAAGGTTTTCAACATGTGAGAGTGATGGTAGAGCTACACATGAATTTTTAATGGAAGGTTACAAGGTGAAACACAATGCTTGAGTCAAAGTAAGGTATTGTGAGGAGTTGTGCAACATGTCAATCAATGGAGAATATATTAAGGCATTTTCATACAATTGTTTGATTTCATTTGTTAGACTGAAGAAATTTTATAAATGTTTTGGTGGAACTTTGACATAGAGATGTTGAGAAGCATCACATGTTGATTGTTTGGATTATTAGTTAGTGAATGCATATTTCATGTGGCATGGGCATTACAAAGTGGGTGTTGGACAAAGGCACGATTCTTCTTATAAAGGATAAGTGAGAATAATGAATTGATTGAATTCATGAATGTTGAATTCACATGGTCAAGTGCATGCACTATAATATTCAATAAATCCTTGTATGAAGGTCACATAACCTTGTGACTTTGTGTAGCATTGTAAAACATGACAATTTTTGTTATAGTCAAGAAGATTATTGTGATCGGTTTTTTACTTGAATGGATTTACTTAGGTGAAATCACATATATTTATCTTTGTACTTATCTTTGTACATTTAATGTTCACATAACATCTCTCTCCTCTTTATTATTTTATCTTGCATAGGATTATTCCAACATCTGGTATCATAGCTCAGTTGTAGACTTTTTAGAAGTTAGAAAAATTTGTGATAAAAGGTTTCTTTGAAGTGGGAGTGTTGTATAAGAATATTGTATGAATAAAATGACTAGAATATTAGGATAAATATTGAGAAATTTAATGATCAGCACTTTAATTTAATGAAAAACAAGATGCAAGTTATCTTGGTAGAAAGAGATTAGTGGATTATTGTACCAAATGCATGAAACCAAAAGAATGGGTAAAATTTGATAGGAAAGGTGACTAATATCACATTGAATCATTCATTGATGATGGTTAGGATGTAATAAAAATTATATTCATCAGATGTATCATGTTCCTATTCACTTGAGAATGCATGAGCCAGAAGACATATCTCCACACTTACCAATTGATACAAGTTGATCCCAATATTCAAAAATAAAAAATGGTGAAAGAAGCATAGTTAGAAGACATTATCAAAGTTTTGATGACACATTGTTCAATGTTACCATTAAGTCTACTTATTTTCGTTTAATTTACAATGAAGAAATTAATAATTGTGTTTATAGTATAGTTGTTGATAATCTCTCTAGATTGTGTTCAAGATAGCCAAGTAGAATGCAAAGTTAAATAAATTGAATTTATAATTGTTGGAATTTTTGACCCATGTACATGTTAATAATGCTAATTTTCATGATATCCTTCTGAAGTTTAAAGTGATAATGACCTTTGAGTAAACATTCTCATCCTAATGTAGTTTTTTGAAGGCTACATAATAAAATTTCAAATGATATGCCATATTATGTTTAACAAGTGTGATCCTAGGAAAATCTTTCCCACCATAAAGCTGAATATGGAAAATGTTTCAGAAAGGGTTGTGATTGCCCAATTCCAAATGAAATCAATATAAAATTAAAAAAAAATTATGTCAGGATATAAATCATGTCATGTATGTATTACAAACAATGGTCATAGAGGCTTATTACTAATCTATTTTAAGTAATTTTGTTAATATCAACCTGGGCTCAGTTGTAACACATTTATGACAATACATACATACATACATACATACATACATACATACATACATACATATATATATATATATATATATATATAAAATCAACATTTTGAGCTTATGATGGAAATATATGTTCATTGTTTCATTTTGTTCTTATTTTGCCAAGGTTTATCAAAAAAATTTATGAATAAATAAAATATTACAAATGAAATAATGAATAATTTTTAATAGATTAAATAAAATACTATCCAACAAAAATAGAATTCAAATAATGAATAACTCGCAACATATATGCCATAGAAAATGTCAAAATTTTAGACCAGTACATTCATTCCATTGAATGTTTTTCCTCTTGAACATCTTCTTCTCATTCTTATTAATAAAAAATAATATAATACAATATATTTATAAAACTGAATATGAACATGATTTTTTAATAAATAAATAGATTATTATAAATTATATCTAAAAGATAAAAATAAAAACTACTTTTCTTGAAAACAAAATAATATTATACCTAATCATTCAATGATTTTATTAGATTATAAAATTAGACTAAAATTGCATGGATTTATCTATTCTAAATTTAGTGCTTGATAAAAATTAACTAACATTATCCCCCTTGATGTTGAGTGGATTAAAAACTTGATCATGGAGTTTCAAAAATGGATTTTTTTCAACAATGTTAGTGAAGATATATACAATCTATTCTTAGCTATTTATATACTTCAATTCCACTTATTTATTTTGAAATAAATATCAAATAAAGTGGCATTTAAAATTAAAATTATTTGACCTATTATGATTGATTGAATTCTTGGCCAATTTGATAACCCTCACATTATCACAAAAAATCCTTATAGGTTGATTTTCTTTCCACCCAATTTCTTCTAGAATTTTTTAGAGTCATAATGTTTGTGTACCTGATGAATTGGCATAAATATACTCTAATTTTGTAGATTAAAGTGTAAATTTATTTTGACTCTTTGATCTCCATGTAATAAAACCTAAATCAAATGAAAAACTATTTCTAGATGTTGAATTTTGATCATCCAAACTACCTCCCCAATCAAAATCACTTAAACCAACAAGTTTAAACTTTTTAGAAGAATAATAATGAATATCAAAATTTATAGTACCTTTCACATACCTCAAAATACTCCTAGATATCTTCATATGAATTTGAGATGGATCAGACATATACCATGAAATAAGAGAAACTAAATAAGCAATATCTAGTCTTGTGTGAGTTAAAAACATTAAGCCTCTAACAATACTTATTCTATAAGGTGTCTCATCAACTATTTTAACACCACCTTCTATAAATAACATAAATCCATGATTAATTGGAGTGGATAATGTTGTACAATCAACAATACTAAATTTATTTAACATATCCTTTGCATAATTTGTTTGAAAAATGAATATTTCATTCTTTGATAAACCTCCATTCCTAGAAAATATTGCATGAGACCTAGATCTTTGATATAAAATTCATTCATCATATAAAATTTTACTTCATCCTTCAGCTTAGAATTACCACCTATATATAATAAATAGTGAAAATATAAACTTACAAAAAGGATAGCATTACCATTTTGCTTGTTGTAGAGAGTAGGCTCACTCTTGCTTATATTGAATCCTATATGCTAAAAATGTCCTCAATTTGTGCATACCATGATCTTAGTGCTTCCTTGAGGCCATAAAAATCCTTCTTTAACTTGTAGACTTGGTATTATTTACCTTGTACTATAAAACCTTATGGCTATTATACATAGACTTCCTCTTCTAATTACTAATTAAAAAAGGGACTTTCACATGCATATGATGTATGCTCCATTTATTTTGAGTTGATAGTGAAATCATCATTATAATGGTCTCTTGTGTTATCACTGATGTGAATGTAACTTCATAACCTATTCCATATAATTGAGTCAAGCCTTTTGTAACTATGTGTGTTTTATGTTTTTCAACACTACCACCACTATTTTACTTAGTCTTGTAGATTTATTTAGTACCAATACACTTCTTGTCATGTGGAAGTTTTATAAGCTACCAAGTATCATTCCTATGAATTCAATCAATTTATTATTCCATTTATTGCACCCAAAACATCATTAGTACATACATCTTCAAAACATGATGGTTCAAAAGTAGCTTGTGTAAATAAAACCTATTTTACCATCTCACCTCTTGGACATTCTTCATGTTCTTGACTTGTTGTACTCTGATAAATTTAAATCAAGATTATTACCTTCCTTAAAGAACTAGGGCTTGAATTTAAACTTGCACTTAGAGTGTAAACACTATATGAGGGGTTACTTGGTGTACTTGTAGCATTTAAATCTGAAGTACTAGTAGGCTTCTCATCAAAAAATTAATAATTAATACCGTCATTACTAATAGATTTAGTATTTTCAATATAGCCTTTATCTTTGTCATGACCATACACTCCCCCTTCATAAAAAATAACATATATTGACACAAAAATACTATTAGTGATAGGGCTATAAAGCCTATAAGCTTTGATTTGTTCACTATACCGCCAAAAAATAAAAATCTCACCCTTTGGATCTAACTTATTTATTTTATAGTAAACTACATGAACATAGGCTAAAAAACCAAACACTTTGAAATATTTGACATTAGGCTTCTTTCAATACCATGCTTCATATTGAGTCAACTTGTCAAGTGCACTAGTGGGACTCAAATTGATAATATGTATTGTTGTAGAAACTGCATCACCCTAAAAAGAGTTACTTTATCTCTTTTTTTGTAAAATGATCCATACCATTTCAACCATTGTGTGATTCTTCCTTTCATAAACACCATTTTGGTGAGGAGTGTAGGAAGTAATGAGTTAATTGTTTATGTCATTCAAATCACAATAATCCATATTTGTTTTATGAAAAATATCACTTCCATGGTCAGTCCTTAAGAGCTTTATTATATAACAGATCTCATTATCTATAATGGATTCAAACCTCTTAAACATATATATTTTTTCACTTTTATGCTTCATAAAATAAGCCTAACCCTTTTGTGAATAATAATCAATAAATGTAATGAAATATGATGACTTACCCAAAAAATATATTTGCATAAGACCACAAATATCATAGTTAACCAATTTAAGTGGACGATGATCCCTCAAAGCACTAAATTTTTGAAACTTTTATCTTTCATGTTTTCCTTTAGCACAACCTTCACAAACCTACTTGTGTTCTTCAACCATTAAAAATATTTTTTATGATTGACAAGGTTGTCATGAGTTTGAGTACCCAAATGTTTGTTAATTAAGATGTAAGGCATAATACTAGTTGTAGTATGTTCTTGATCTTTCATGTATCTATACTTGAAATCCTTGTGTGACTTTTGTGAATATTAGGAGTTGGACATGAATATTCTCACTACTACCACTACTTGCATAATGTTTGCATAAAACTTGAAATTATGCAAGAAGTGGGAGTAGTGAGCATATAATGTCCAAATCACTAAAATATTAACTAATTATTTTTTTAGATGTGAAACTTGAAATATTAACTAAGCATTAAAATTTCAATTTATGGATGTTCACATTAAACATATTATTATTTTATTTTAAAAACTTGAAAATAGAATGAAAGATATAACAATCCATAAAATGGAAGTGAATAAAAGTAGGCCTAAGCTTCTAATCACTTATTTTTAACTACAACTATTTATCAAAAAATCTCATTTCCATTATGATTTAATGGATGTCCATAACTTATTCCAATTATCTTATTTTGGCATTTTTATGAGTATGGTGGTTAGACATCTAATCCTTCCAACAATGAGGATGCAATTGCTAGTCTTTTCAAAATATTTAGATGTTTAGCTTATTTCCATGCAAACGGTATTGTGGTTGAGGAACTTGGGAGGTAAAACTATTTTTCCATATTTTAAATTGATTTTATTAGGCATCCCCATTCAAGTTAGGCCCAATTACATTCCTTTAAATATAGTGTCTTTCATTAATTTATTAAATATATGATAGATTTAGGAACCATCACTACCATAAATGTTATTTGGTATGTGTTTCATGGGGTGTGGCTCAACCAAACTAGGAACATGAAGGCTGAGGTGAGAAGTCACTTTGGAGAAGAAAGTGTTAAAGGAATGTTATTATTTTTCCTGATTATTTTTTAGCCACACCATTAGGTGTTAGGTAGACACATATTGAGGTTTTAGAAGTTTGTTGAAGATGGCATGTTTTACTTTTTTAATGTAGATCATTAAGATAGTGAGATTTTATTAGTTCTTTAAAGATTCAAACTTAATGTAGACCACATGTGGTATAGTCTAAGGATTAAAGAACAACATGCAATATTTTACGTTGACTTTTTAGAAATTAAGTCTGATTATGAAAAAATTTCTTTGCTTGTGAGTTTTTTTGTTAAGATAATTTACTTGCGGGTATAAATTTTTTAGATAATTCACTTATGGGTATATTTTTTGTCCAACTCTAGAATTTTGTACATGTGGGATTATATCAAGGGCCCCATCACACAGTTTAAGGATTAGTATTTAATATATATATATATATATATATATATATATATATATATATATATATATATATATATATATATATATATATATATATATTAGGTTTTCTAAAAAACATGGTAGGTGAATTGATCCTTACATTTGGTGAATAATCTCAATGCCTTGTGAGGTTTACCCATGTCTTTGTTGGGAAATATCTCAACTTTTCATGTATCTATGTAATGGTATTTTTTTTCAAGGTTGGTGCTGCACAAAGTGCTTATTCAATCCCTTGTGCATGATGTTATATAATTTTATTGTTCAAGCAAAGATGGTTATGTAGACTTATGTGGATAACTCATAGGATAGTTATGCATGGTTAGAGATACGCAAGATTCCATTAGTATTTTCATTGTACTATGGAAGGTTACAAAGTGGAACATAATGGTTGAGTCACAGTAAGGTGTTATGAGGAGATGTAAAACATGTCAAGCAATGGAGAATATCTTAAGGCATTTTCATACACTTGTCTAATTTCATTTGTCAAATAAAGAAGTGTTATAAATGTCTTGGTGGAGCTTTGACATAGAGATGTTGAGGAACATCACATGTTGATTATTTAGAATAATAGTTAGTGAATGCATATTTCCTTTTGCATGGGCATTATAAATTGGGTGTTGGAGAAAGGTATGATTCTTATTACAAAGAATAAGTGAGAATAATGCATTGATTGAATGCATGAATGTTGAATATAACCTTGTGAATTTATGTTTCATTGTAAAACATGCTATTTTATGTTATAATCAAGAATATTATTGTGTTAGTTTTTTACTTGAAAGGGTTTCTCTAAGTGAAGTCACACATCTATGTTTACCATTATCTTTATATGTTTAAGGTTCACATAACATCTCTCTCATCTGTATTATTTTATCATGCATAGGATTATTCCCAAAATTTGGTATCATAACTTGGTTTTAAACTTTGAAAAAGTTATATTAAATTGAGATAAATGGTTTTCTTGATGTGGGAGTGTTGTAAAAGAATCCTGCATGAAGAAAAAGACTAGAAGATTAGATATATATTGAGTGATTAAAAGGTCAACATTTTAAGTTAATGAAAAATAAGATGGAATTTTTCTTGGTGTATAGAGATAAGTGGATTGTTATTATAGATGCATGAAACCATAATAATGGGTAAAATTTGATAGGAAAGATGGAAGATATTTCAAATTATTTTTACTAGATTCAGTGCTATTGAACGTTTTGACTAAAAATACTGGATAGTTCCTTTAATATATATGTTTAGGATGTTGTACCTAGGAAAATTTATGATAAGTAAACTATTCCTATGAAATAATTTATATTCATTATCAATGAATGATGGTGACTTAGTTGTAGATCACTTGAACACATTCAAAACTATGTTAAGTTAGTTATATTTTATGGATTTCAACATGGATGATGAACAAATGTGTGTCACATTGTTATGCTCTTTACAAGATGTGTGGTATAATATAGTGATCGTTACTGATAGTACTACATCAAAGATAAAAATATAATATGTACTTATAGTTCTATTATCAGAGGAGATAAGTTATAATTCTATGAAAATATATTATATGAATTATGCCCTACCTATGCGAGGTCACACATGGGAAAGAGCAAAGTGAAATATTGGGGATGATTTCTCGAAGTGTAAATATAGATCTTTAAGACTATGGATAGATCCTTGAGGAAGTACTATAATTGTAGCAAGATATGCATGTCAAGGACTATAAAATGAGAAAGGTGGAAAATTATAGACCACCAACTATTCTATAATCCTCAACTAAGAAGGACCCAAGCGATGGACATGGAAATGTGTATCTTGAAGCCTTAAGCTTGCATGTATGCAATGATGTGTGTTTAATTATATTTGGAGCTTCTTATCATATGAATATTGTGATGGAATGGCTCTACCAATATAAACAATATGATGGTGGTGATATATTTTTGGGAGAAAAATCAACCTACATGGTCAAAGATTGAAAAAGATGGAATCTAAAGTTTAGATATGGGATGATCAAGGCTCTCCTTAATGTTTTGTGCATTCCTAGCCTTGTGATGAATTTGATCACTGTAAACAAAATGAATTATTTCAATGTTTAGGTCTCATTAGGAAAATATGAATAAAAATGGTGTGTAGAGCCATGGTGTTGGCAAAAGGCATGTATATAGGTACTTTGTTCAAGATTGTTCTAATTATGAAAATTAACACATGTAACAATTTTATTTTTCCTAATACTAAGGCTAAAATAGGAACTTGAAAATTTATTATAGTAGAGAAGATAATAGTTTGACATTATATGTTGGGCCATATCGGTGGATAAGGTTTTCACATGTTGTGGACTAACTATATGGAGAAAGGAATGGACAATTATCCCATGGACTTCAATTTTTTTAACATTACAATGTCAAGAAAAGTTAGGTGAAATTCCCCACAAATGTTTCATGATCAAGTGGAATATTGCAAGTGATCCATAGTGATGTTTGTGGACCATTATATGACCCATGACTTAACAACTTTATCTTCTATATGTCTTTCATAAATGATTGTACTCATAAGACTTAATTATAATCCATCCTAAATAATATTATTTTCTCAATAAATTTAAGGAGTTCAAAGCCCTTGTGGAGACCCAAATGAATAAGAGGATTTAGTGTTGCACAAGGATAATGGATATGAGTATTACTTCAAATAGATTGATGAATTCTATAGGTAGAAATAAATTTGAAGGAAAAGACAAATTTATACACATCATCATAGAAAGGATTTTTAATTTAGTTGA
Organism: Torreya grandis; assembly: GCA_037957365.1. Lineage (NCBI taxonomy): Eukaryota > Viridiplantae > Streptophyta > Pinopsida > Cupressales > Taxaceae > Torreya > Torreya grandis. The sequence continues at coordinate 404,182 of JARHVA010008133.1, read as the reverse complement.
AGAGGACATTAATGGATAAATGCTAAAGTAAGCTGAGTGGTGTGTATTTGGACTATAATTATTTGTGTGAAGTAGTGGCTACTAATTGTTAACTTTTCAAATTATCACTCACATCAATATCAGCTGACAACATTCCATAAGAAATGTGTATTGACAAGAAGCCACACTTGGGACATTTGATATTTTTGTGTTTTGAAGTATACTCTCAAATTCCAAAGGATAAAAGATAAAAAAATGAATTTAGGATTTAAAAGTGCATCTTTATTGGGCAGAGGAGTGGTGCCAAAGTGTACAGGATTTGGAATCTCAATAAAAAATAAAGTGGTATTGTTTTAACCTTTCAGGATTTATTTAATGTAAATCCTATATTACAATAAATAAATTTACTGATTTGTTATAGAATTGACTAATTTTGACCTTTTTAAAAATAGTAATAAATAATGTAAATAAGAACTTAGCTAGAAAATGACTGAGATAGGTGATATGAGGGCTAAAAACTGAGGTAGAGGCTGGCACGAGTGTTGAAAATATGATCCAAGTGTAAAAAACCCTCCTAGATAGTAGTACCCTAATTGGATAGTATCACCATGTGGTGCTAGTTTCCCTATTTTATCAGTAGTGTCCTTAGTGCAGGACTATTCTAAGCTTTTAAGTGCATGTGCCTGAGTCTATCAAGATTTTCCTATAGGCACAAGTTATAAAACCATATAGATGTCTTATTTTAATTAATTTTATGAGAAAAACCTAATCCCCCATGTTGCTAGGGCATTCGGTTGATACAAGCATGTTTGTTAGTGAGGTAGGTTGGACATCCTCAACACCCTATTATGATGAGAGTTGCCTACATACCAAAGAGGGATCAAACTCGATGTTGTTCTCCCTAACTAAGTACTAGTGCAAGTGTAAGTGAAGCTAGCATTATGGTTGAATTGAGTGATTTGAATGTGCTTGATTTAGGAAATTTAAGTAAATTAAACTTAAGAATGCTATAGATGGTATTATGTAGAAGTATGACAGAATAAGGATTGATAACCTAAATTATGTATAACTTGTTCTAAGTTTGTATGTGGGATTTGAATATCCTTTATATATAGTGGTTAGAGGGATAAAATTCATATATATATACTATTATAGTGGTTGTGTGGGTGCTAAAATAGGTATAGGTTGACCCTAGGAGGTCTAAGATTCGAAAATATATTTATTTATGGAAAAAGGAGGGATTTGAAAGTAGTGCATATCAGAGTTTGATCTAGGTTTGATTAAAGTGAATGCAAAGGTATAATGGTCACATGAGGCAAACATGAATGCAGACCAATAATGAGCTGAATCAAGAATGAAATTAGAAAATAAATATTACATGAGACAAATAAAATGGAGAAAGGAAAATATTCATTAAGTGAGAATGTTCCTCAAGTGAAGTGTACATATAGGATTTTTGAGTAAATCCTCCACAAATGGTAGTCAAAGACACCCTAAAGTATAAGTGTAACTCCTCCATAAAAGGTGGTAAAAGGATCCTAGAATATGGGTGTAATTCCTCTATGAAAAGTGGATAGAGGAGTTACTATTGACATCCTATGTTGCACCCTAGCTAAGAAGGGGATTGTTTAAGTCTGTTTACTAAAAATTAGTCCAACATGGGCATGAGCCTAGGCTATGGGTCACCTAATCTTGGGTCAGACCTTTAGAGAAGGCTGACTTACTTTTGGGTCTATCACCTATACTAAACCTAAACTGGCTTCTTGTTGGGGAAATGGGGAGAGAGATTGACAATAAACCATGAAAGCATGTAAAATGGAGTGATGCACCAAATATTTTGATCCTTATACTTAAACAAGACATAATATAGGATGAATTCAAGACTATAGAAGATCACTTCACTCACTCTTTGATCAATCCTCACATAAGTATTTCATATAAAGGCATGGACTAACTATTAACCTAGCATGGGAGGGTAGTTTTTCACTTCCAAACTAACCAACAGACTATTTATGTAATTACAATGACCTATGATAAATACAAAAACATTTCATGAAGTTGAGTAAACTCAAATAAAGGCAAGGAAATCATATATTCACTTAACCACATCAATGAACTCATGAAACACACTTCGATTCAACTTGGAAATGGAAGAATTTAGTCTTTTATTACATCAAATAGGTGTTACAAAACAAATCTTGGTAGAGTCTAGTCATGCCAAAGAGAGGAATATTTTCAAGGCTTAAAAGCCTATATTTATAGTAGAAGGGAATGAGAGATATGGGTAACATACGTAGAAGGATGGAGAAGGGAGCATGATGACCAATATTTCCAATCATTATAGCATTGATGTCATTAGAAAAGGTCATAATGCTTAAGATTACCTTTGGAAGGTGGCCATCACAACTATATCAGTCTCTTTCAATCTTTTTTGAGCCTACATTGATGCTCTTTATGATTACAATGGTAGGATCAAGTCGTTTGAAATCTGAAATCGAACATCAAAGCAGTTACAATAGCTAGATCAATCTATTGTGATCTTGTTCCGACATGGATTACTCCCTACTAGTTTATCTTTGGTGTGTAAGAGTGGAGAAAAAATTCATAATCATTCTATTGGTTTTGTTGATGAACCCATTGAAACTAACATGTCTACCTTCATGGCATCCCCTTGAATTATTTGCTCTGGTTTGACCTGGACCGTATTTGATCTCTCTTTAAAGTCTTAAGGCTTTGACTTTTAGTATTGGCCCTTGATCTTGATCTAAGCTTCTCAACTTGTGCCAATTATCAGCTAGGCATGCCTTGTCAGGATATTAATATCAACTCTATGATTTAATGCACTTATACCACATGGAAACCTTGCATTCATCTCAACCTAAATGATTTCTTAACATTATGTGCACCATTAATCTTTCTCTATATGAATGAAGATGAGCCATAAATCTTTTTCTAGTTTAACACTCTTAAGAAACTTATCACTCTTAAGACACTTGGCACCCACATATTTTATTTTAGGATCCACTAACCTTTTAACCCACCATTCATTATTGATCTTCGATCACATGATTAAACATGTATCATAGATCTATTTGGGCCCACTATCTTTGTCACTTACTACAAGTTGTTAGATCTTCATTTGAGCACCTAATATCTTGACACTTGTTAGACATGCATTCATCCTTGGAATATTTGAATTCAAATGGATATTTGTCATAGCTTTAACTTGACATCTCTGTGCTTGTCCTAGATTGCTTATTCAACTTTAAAGATTTATATCTTGAGACAACAAGCTCATCAAGATACAAAATTTGCATAGAATGATTTAGGTATGAAGAGATTCATGCCCATGTGATCTTTTGGCCTGAGAGGATTTCTACTAATACTTATAAAATGCATAAATGATCTAACTAATCCATTTATTCATGATGTGCCATGCTAGTTTGGATCTTTAAAGCTTGATTTTTCCATCTTTTAATCATTTATGGGTCAAGAAATCTACTCAACTTCTCTATCCAAGTAGAAGCTTGGTATGTGCGTCAAAATTGGCCAACATATTTGGTGACTTAGTGTAGTATAATTCCTACTATTCTTGATAACTTGGACCATTTACATGACTCCCAAACTCACAAATAATGATGAATATGATCCATGACTACAAGAAACCTTTTAACTTGTAAATATAATAGATTCCACGAAAATAGGGAAGGAAACAAATAAAATAAGGAAGCTAACAAAAAAAAGAAAAAGAAAACAAAAAAATGTGTTAGGGAAACAATTGGAGGAAAAAAACAAATAAACTATGTACATGAATTCAACTATTCAGTAGCAATGTTTCAGGTGTATCCCATTAACTAGGATATGAAGCTCCTCACCATCCATCCTTTCAAGTTAGAAGGCATTATGAGATTTGTAGTTGGAGATTATGTATGGACCACTACAAAGAGATTCAAACTTTGTATGCCTTCTTGGCTTAGCTCTATCCTCATCCCACTTGAGGACCAAATCTCCTTCTTTGAAACTCATGAAGAATCTCTTTTGTCAAAGGCTCTATTTACTTTTACTTAATGGATTTCCATGGCTAGCATGGACTGATGTCTTATTTCTTCTAGCTCCTTAATCTCAACATACCTAATCTCCATTGGTTCATTCTCCAACAACTCAAGTTGATGCATCAGTTCTAGGGCAAGAAATTCAAGAGAAATAGGCATTCTTACTGCTTTACCATATTCCATCTTGTAGGGAGAGTTGGATATTGACCTCTTTTAAGTGATCCTATTATTCCATATACTTGACTTTAATTTGAGATGACTTGATATTTGATTATCTTAAATTTTTATTCTTATGATATTCAACAAGTTTTTATTTGTGGACTCAGCAAGACCATTGCCTTGTGTGTAGTAATTTGATGAAGTGTTGAGAAAGACACTATGTTGAACTACCCATTGGTTGATTCTAGACATCTTAAAGGCCATAACATTGTCATAAATAATTGTTGAAGGGACTCCAAATCTAGTAATCAAACCTTCATAGAAATCTAGAACATTGAACTCATTTTCTTCTTTTAATGCCATTAGTTCTATCCATTTGGTGAAGTGAACTATAGCAATTAGTATCTATTTATGTCCTAATATTAAAGGGGGGTTAATGAGACCAATAAAGTCCAATCCCCATTGGACAAAGGGCTGATCCACTACAATTGGTTGGAGAGGTAAAGTTTCAAGTTTCACCTTTCCTACAAACATAACACATTGTCTACATTTCCTAACCCATACATGACAATCACCAATAATCTTTGCCAATAATACCCACCTCTCATGACCTTGTGGGTTTTAGTCCTTGATGAGTAATGCCCTCCACCATGTCTATCATGAAATTTCTCAAGAAATCTTTGTGTTTGGCTTGGTTCTATACAACTTAACAACATGTTATTGATATCTTTCTTGAACAAGGCACTGCTGATGTCTTAAAATTGTGCTAGATCTTAATCAACAACAATGGGAAGTTTCAAGCTATGGGACAATGCGGCTTGAAAACAACTTGTAGATTTTAAAGAAGCTGGTCTCTTCTTTTATATTGGGTGTTGTAGAAAAGGGATAGGAGACTAAACAAAAATGCAAAATATAGGAATTGAAACCTAACTATGGTGATGCACCTAAGAGTAATCCTAATCCTAACCTGAGCGCAGTGAAACTATTATGTGATTCTATTACATTTAAGAGCAGAAAAGTGCATGATCAATGTAAAAGATTGGAATAATAGAAATAGAGGCTCACAACAGGGGAGTCTTTTGCTGAGATACAGGAATTGTCAACAAAGGCATGGTGTTCAATCTTCTTAATAGAATATTCCAATCACATTAGAGGTGTAGAAGTCACACACAACTATGTAGAACTTCAGACTCCAAAAAATGGGACAGAAGCAAATAACATTTCCAATCACAACACTAGAAAATCTTTAGCATAGACTACTTTGAAAATGGCACAGATAACATCGACAAGAGCATAGTGTTCAATTTTATTATTGAATCTTCCAGTCATACAAAAGATGCAAAAACACACACAGTCATATAAACCTTTCAGCTCAAGAAAATGTAACAAAATCAAATGATATTATTGGTCAAAACCTCTAAAGTCTAAAACTATGAGAATTCCCCCTTCTTTAGATCTTACAATTCTTCTTCTTTTATAGCCCCGAATACATAAATAAAAAAATTAATAATTTGAACTTTGGTACATTCAATGCTTTGAAAAGCCATGCTGGAGAAGAATGGCTACCCTTAACTGCAGCATGGTGATTCCTGACTAGTTCCTCTCTTCGCGCTTGAATTTCAAATTTCATCACCTATTGGGCCACTCAACTGTCTATTCTACCTCCGCTATTAGGAGACAAACGAATGGAATCTTCAATGCTTATAAGACCCAAAAAAAACTACCTGGTGCACTGCTCCATCTACTCAAATTAACTATCACCAAATTTCCCTCCATTTTTGCTGTAACAGGTAGACGGGCACTCTGTTTTATTTGTAATGGGAGAGGACCCTTAGCCAATTTATGAAAAAATCTCCTTTAGGCATCAAAAAATGACATTTGGTGCTCTCCAATGGGTTCATCAAAGACACATGGCCCTCTCCCTTTCCTTGGCTATGCTATAGATTTATTCGGGACTCATAACAAGCTCTTATGGATGGCGACACCTGGCAGCTTTCATGGATTTTGAAGTAACACCTGAGGCCCACCACAACCTTTATTCAGTAATGAAACTTGAGGATGATCCCTCAAACATTGACACATGGAAATCTCTGCTGCTCCTGGGAAGATACGTGGCATCTTCCGCTTCTTCGTCTAAAGGTAAGTGGTGCCTTTTGCTGCCTTTTGGGGATGGGGTAGAAAGGGACCGAAGAGTGACACTTGGCAGCCTCCACTGCTCTTAGCACTTGATCAAAATGAAAAGATGCCTTTATGCATTGAATGGAATCATTAGACCAAAGTCTCCTGGATGAGGACACGTGGTGGCTTGTGATTTTTCTCCAAAAAGGTATTTTAGGGCCTCCGCAACTGCCACTTGGCACTTTTTGCCTTCTCTACTGCCTTATGTTGAAAGTCTTTGAATGAAGTGTGGACACCAATATGAGACATGAATGCTGACATGTGGTGCATTCTACTTAATTGCTACTGGGTATGTGGCACAGTCTGTAGATCTCAAAGGTTACAAAAAGGGGACTTGGGGAACGCCAACTGTCAGTTTTGTCTCCCAAAAAGTGACACTTGGCAGCATCTGCTTGAACTAAACCTCGAGAAAAAATGAGATGAAGGAAATAAGAAGGGGAAAAAGACCTACTCAGAGGGTGACACTTGGCAGCTTCCATTGCATCTCAACACTTAGGCAAAACAAACTGGCCCTCTACTTCAAAATTCTGCTGCTTTGCCTGAAGAACCAAAATTGTAGTGCTCGACTAAAAATAATTGAATACGACCTAGAGTAGGAAATTAATCTATAGTTATTGGTGACCATCAGGGATTTTGAGCTTGCTCAAAAAGAACCTGACTCCCACTCAATCAAAATTTCAAAATTTACAGCTTCAAAAGAGCTGTCTGGAAGATAGACCACTCATGGTCAGATAATCCTTGCTTGTTCTGCAAATCATCAAAATCCAAATCCAAGATAATGAGATCCTTGTGCAAGAAGGTTTGCAGGACCTGGGTAGTGGCTTTTGGCTTGGATTCTAGTAGGAAAATAGGAATTAGAATAACTTTGACCTTAGAGGTTGGAGAATCATCCCGCAAGCTCTAAAAAATTGTTTGATCCCTTTGCCTGGCTAACATCAATGGTTGGATTTGGTCCACCATCAGCACTATCCTCACATCCAAAAATGGGGAAGGAAGACCCAGTTGCACCAGATCTTCAATGTCTTGCCTCATTTTGCGGATGCCTTCTTTGACAACATCGAGACAACTTTTGCAATTATTGGCTGCAGCATTATGACTGAGCTCCTCATCGACCTGTTTCATGGTGGCCATTCTATCATGAATCCCCATGGCTACCAATGTTGCATCCCTTGAGCTGTAGAGCTTCTCTAGTAAAGAATGAGAGTCTGTGACTCTTTGAGAGATCATGGCTAGAGTGCTTTGTACCAGATTCTTGACCATCTCGCACAGCTGCTACACGTGGCATAAGAAGGTGAAAAGTGGACTAAGTTGGAGAATAATTAAAGAGATTCTCTCCCATGCTGACTTGTAGAGTTCCTTCACTAGCTACACCATTTCGTCACCTCTTAGCCTATTGGCCAGCTCAATTGCTAGTTACGCGGTCTGTTGCTGCTCTACCTAGAGCTGGGCTTAAAAAGCCACACCCTTGTTCTATTCTTCCAGCAACCTTTGCTATGATTGGGTAACCTATAATTGGAGTCCTTTGACTCTTCCCTATAATGTTGCATTTTCTCATCTTAGAGCTGTTACTGCATCCTTGGCAAGTACAAGCTCTGCTTTCAAAGAATCATTTTGGGCCTGAATTTCTCGTTGAGTCTGGAGGGAAACAGTATCTTGCAACTATTTTTGTAGACTAGCTATCTCATTGTCCTTCTGGTTTATTTGTTTAGCCAAACTATTGTAGTTTGCCTTTTCCATGGCTAGGTTTGCCTCCATCTTCTGTAGTCTCCTTAATATCCTCAAATAATCTTTTATGACCACAAAAGTGGATTCGGTCATGAGCTCGACTCTGTCTTGAGGCCTAAATAAGGACATGTCAATGGCCACTGCATTCATGGTGTAGTCTTCTGGCCGCATTTGTTCACTCGGCTTGGCAATGTTGGGTGACAAATGGGTCACCATCAGCTGCTATTGAATGGGGTCAAATTGTGACCTCAAATGTGACACCATCAATGCTTTATTCACTTTACTCCTCTTCTTCTCCAATCAGGCTTCACTTGCCTTCCTTGCGGCATCAACCTATGTCTAGAAAGTGGAAGGGGATGCAATATATCCCCCTATGAAGGGAAATCCTTGCAGGAGGCTATATTGGAGAGCCATTGGCTGGCTAGGGGTGAGTTGAAGGGGTGTTTTTCTAGGAATAGAGGGGAGAAATAGGGTAATGTTAAGGCTTGAGGCATCAAGGATGAAGTGAATTGTGAAATGGGAATGGTAGAAGTGGTGGGAGGTGTCATTTGGCTGGGTGGAGGCATGGATTGAGAGGGAGGAGGGGGAGTAATTCCTACCTGAAGAGAAGTTGCAGTGCTCTGCACTGGGCACTTTAAAGGTTGTTCTTCCTCTTCTGGGTCTAATTAGGACTGCACCCTTCTTCTCTTCTTGGGTGTTTCTAATGTTCCCACCATCTCTAAATCTCTTGTATAATAACCTGGTATGAACCTTTTGCAAGATAAAAACATGCTTGCTGTAACAAATTTCACTAGGTGACACAATCACAATGAGCAAGATGTTTTCGCAGGAATGCTTGATAGTTTGTAAACATTAAAATTTTCTAAGGGATTTTTATGGGCCTATCAAGTCCCAAATAACATTAAATTAAGGTGACCGTTAGCAAATCATACTCAATCTTTGGGAAACAGTGAGGCGGACACATTATGCGGTGCAAAAAATAAAGAATTAAAGAATTTCTAAGACACTGACTCTATGTTTAAAACACTTATTTTAAAGGAAAATTGGGAAAGCAAAAAACAAAACAAAGCAATGCGGGAATGGAAACTACCTAACTACATTAATTACAAATCCTTATTTTCCTCTAGGATCAAAAATGAACTTTCCCAAATCCTCTTTATGACAAGCCAACTTGCCTTGCCATACCAGTGATTGCAATAGATATGTCGTTGATGGAATGTTCTCTACACCAGCCACACAGGTCTACCTACACTCGAATGAGTCTGAGCAAAATGTGTATTCGACACCTATAAACCTTTCTTGTCCTTGATTGCCCATTGAATATTGGTTCTTCATGTTGTTGGGTGTCATCAAGAAATCATGGGCTATTGGTTCTTCATGCTGTGCCTTTTGATATCCATTATCTTTCAGCACATCTTCTTTAGATTCTAGCTTTATTTCATCATCATGCTCTTTGATGACTTCATCCTCTTGCAAGGGTGAATTAAAAAGTTGGCATCTCTTCTACATACTCATTTGAATCTCAGGGCTTTCTTCTTCATCTGAAACTAGCTCAGTGCCTCCTATCTCAATGACTTGGTCGAGGGAGTGTCCATATTCCTCCATATCCTCTTGCAGAGTGAGGAAAAAATCTGAAATGATCTCCTCCTCATCAGAAGTTAAGGAAAAAGCTTGTGGCTTATCCTGTTGCTCATCAAAAGGGGAGTCTATGGTGATCTCCTCCTCTTCTGTACTGATGTAATCTTCTTGTTTGGCCATGAATTAAGCGTATTCTTCTGCATACTCAATTGCTTCCTTTAAAATATATTCTTCTTTGAAAAGGGGGAAAGAAGGCTGTGATGGAAAATAAGAAGCTTCTTGAGTAAAGTGGAAGGAATTTGAGGGGAAAGTGAGAGTTTGGGATCCTCTTCCCTTGCTGCTATCATAGACTCTGCATTATTGGGGAATTGGTCTTAATGATTTTGACCTTGTTCACGAATAGGGGTGGCATATGTTTGATATGAGATTTGTGGTGGTGGGTATGAAGTTTGGTAGACTTGGTAAGGCTGGTTCTCATGAACACTTAGCCTCTCTTCTAGGAATGCAATCAATCCACACACTTCTAACATCTCATATGTAAGTTCTTGCCAATTCACCCTCTCAATGGGATCCCACTCACTTTTAATTAGGTCTATTGCATCCCTTAATTGATAGATGATATGATAAGGAATCTCTTGTCCATATCCCCTTCTACTGTCAAGATCTAACACATACTTTTTAAATCCCTGCAATTATTTTTTGAAAGTGAAAATAAGGTTAGGTTCAACATGGGATGAGACATATTGGGCGGACTGGGCATAAGACTAATGTGGCTCATAACAATATGCATCCTCATTACTCGACATGATTCTAGGAGAATCTTGTTCTTGATAAAACATATTTGAAGGAGAATAAGACTCATAGCTATGAGTTACAGAGTTATACATACCAAAGGGATTTCTTGATGATACTGCTTGATTGGCTGGTGATACAGAGTCGTTGTTGGTGTCGATAAAAACCTCCAAAGGTAGATTGGCTGAAGAATACACCAAAATTCTTCAACTCCTTGAAAGATTGGTCCCACTGAGCGTGCCAAAAACTATTGATGTCTTAAAATTGTGCTAGATCTTAATCAACAACAATGGGAAGTTTCAAGCTGTGGGACAATGTGGCTTGAAAACAACCTCTAGATTTTAAAGAAGGTAGTCTCTTCTTTTGTATTGGGTGTTGTGGAAAAGGGATAGGAGACTAAACAAAAACACAAAATGCAGGAATTGAAACCTAACTATGGTGATGCACCTAAGATTAATCCTAATCCTAACTTGAGTGCAGTGAAACTATTATGTGATTCTATTACATTTAAGAGTAGACAAGTGTATGATCAATGTAAAAGATTGGAATAATAGAAACAGAGGCTCACAACAGGGGAGTCTTTTGCTGAGATACAAGTATTTTCAACAAAGGCATAGTGTTCAATCTTCTTAATAGAATATTCTAATCACATTAGAGGCACAGAAGTCACACACAGTTATGTAGAACTTCAAACTCCAAAAAATGGGACAGAAGTAAATAACATTTCCAATCACAACACTAGAAAATCTTTAGCATAGACTACTTTGCAAATGATACAGATAACATCAACAAGGGCATAGTGTTCAATTTTCTTATTGAATCTTCCAGTCATACAAAAGATGCAAAAACACACACAGTCATATAAACCTTTCAACTCAGGAAAATGTAACAAAATCAAATGATATTATTGGTCAAAAACTCTGAAAGTCTAAAACTATGAGAATTCCCCCCTTCTTTAGATCTTACAATTATTCTTATTTTATATCCCCAGATACGTAAATAAAAATAATAATAATTTGAACTTTGGCGCATTCAATGCTTTGAAAAGCCATGCTGGAGAAGAACGACTGCCCTTAACTATGGCATGGCAATTCCTGACTAGTTCTTCTCTTCATGCCTAAATTTCAAATTTCATCACCTATTGGGCCACTCAACTATCTATTTTGCCTCCACTATTAGGAGACAAATGGATGGCATCTTCAATGCTTGCAAGCCCAAAAAAAAACTACCCAGTGCACTGCTCCATCTACTCGAATTAACTCTCACCAAATTTCCCTCCATTTTCACTGTAACAGGTAGACGGGCACTCTGTTCTGTTTGTAATGGGAGAGGACCCTTAGCCAATTTATGAAAAAATCTCCTTTAGGCATTAGAAAATGACATTTGGCACTCTCCCCTGGGTTCATCAAAGACACGTGGCCCTCTCCCTTTCCTTGGCTATGCTGTATATTAATTTGAGACTCATAACAGGCTCTTATAGATGGCAACACCTAGCAGCTTCTGTGGATTTTGAAGTAACACCTGAGGCCCACCACAACTTTTATTCAGCAATGAAACTCGAGGATGATCCCTCAGACATTGACACATGGAAATCTTTTCTGCTCCTAGGAAGATACGTGGCATCTTCCACTTCTTCATCTAAAGGTATGTGGTGCCTTCCGCTGCCTTTTGGGGATGGGTAGAAAGGGATCAGAGAGGGACACTTGGCAACCTCCGCTACTCTTAGCACTTGAGAAAAATGAAAGGACACCTTTATGCATTGAACAAAATCATTGGACCAAAGTCTCCTGAATGATGACATGTGGTGGCTTGCGATTTTTCTCCAAAAAGGTATTTTAGGGCCTCTGTAACTGCCACTTGGTGCTTTCCACCTTCTCTGTTGCCTTATGTTGAAAGTCTTTGAATGAAGTGTGGACGCCGATATGAGACGTGGATGCTGACACATGGTGCATTCTACTTAACTACTACTGGGTATGTGGTACGGTCTGTAGATCTTGAAGGTTACAAAAAGGGGACTCGAGGAACGCCAACTGTCAATTTTGTCTCCCAAAAAGTGACACTTGGCAACATCCGCTTGAACTAAAACTCAGGCAAAAATGAGACGAAGGAAAAAAGAAGGGGAAAAAGACCTACTCAAATGGTGACACTTGGTAGCTTCCATTGCATCTCAACACTTAGGCAAAATGAACCGGCCCTTTGCTTCAAAATTCTGTCGCTTCACCCGAAGAACCAAAATTGTAGTGCTCGACTGAAAATAATTGAATACGACATAGAGTAGGAAATTACTCTATAGGAAACATCAACAAGAAGAAAAGGAATTGACTAAAACCTAAAATATTTTCTTTTTGAAGGGATTAGATGAGAAAGATAAATACCATCTTTGAGTTATCTTACCATGTCTTGGAACTAGATGGAAAGTGAGGTGTGATCAATCATAACTTCCTCATCATTTAACACCATAGCCACCCTATTGGATTTTTGTAATTCTTGGGATAAATGTTCACAAATTCCCTTACATCTCAATAACTTTGTGACATTGATCTCCACATCATAATCCATTACTTTGGTTATCTAATTAGCTCTTCTCTCATTGATATGCTTGTTCAAGAGAAATTCTTTGACACTTAGATGGACAATCATCAAATGTATCTTATTGTTAGACAATAAGTATCTAAACCTATTAAGAGACCTTAAAACTAAAAGTACATGCTTTTCAACAAAAAATTACCTTATTTCATATTCTTCCCATCCTTGACTAAAGAAGGATATTAGTTATTCTAAGGCCTCTTGATTCAGCTACATGAGTATGCCTGAAATGGTGTCAATATTAGCATAGGTGTACATAATGGAGTCCTTTTTGAAATTTAGTTTCATGAGCATAGGATCACTAGCCATGGCTTTCTTAATTCCCTCAAAACTCTTCACTCCTTCCTTGGACTAGCTGAAAGTCTAATTCTTCTTTAGCATGGTTGTAAGTGGATTAGTTAAAGTGGAAAAAATTGAGATGTATCTTATGATAAAATTGATCTCCCCTAAGAAACTTTACAAAGATATTTTATGATTTGGAAAGGAAAGTGCAATAATTGAATCTATCATTTTAGGATATATGCTTAAACCATTATTTGAAACTATATGTCCAAGAATCTTACCTTCATGAATTGAGAAGAAACATTTTTGGTTATTCAGGGATACCCCAAATTGCCTACGCCTTGTGCTAACTTGCATTATTTAAAAACATTATTATATCATCCAAATAGACCAACATGAATTGTTAAGAAGGCCATGGAATCCCATATCCATGTATCTATAAAAAAATTCTCTAGCATTGGATAGACCAAAGGGCATCTTTCTATATGCAAATGTCCCCCACTTTATGGTGAAGGCTATCTTGAATTTGTCCTCTTCCTTGACCAAAATTTGTTTATAACCACTATAGCCATCCAACAAGAAAAACCTTTTTGAATCTACAACCAACTATAAAATTTATTTCATATATGGAATTGGATACTGGTATTTAAGGGAAGGTTTGTTCAAGTCATGAAATTCAACACACAGTCTAATTTCACCATTATTGTTTTATACTAGAACAAGGTTTCCCACCCAAGTTGAATGCTTAATTGGAAATATAATATCTAACTCAATGAGATTATGAAGCTTATCTCTCATCAAAGGCTCAAACTTAGGATTAATAGGCCTTTGTCTTTGTCTTAATGGATTAGTTTCAACTTCTAACTCAATGGTGTGTTAAACTAGACTTGGGTCAAATCCTTTAATATCACTATATTTCCATGCAAATACATTAACAAAACTTTCACATAACTCAATGAAATTTTTTGTTTCTGAATAAGTGCATATTTTACCCAACTTTAAAGCTCTTACCAAGTGCAACTTTCACATTGGAATGATGTTATTCCTTTGTTGACAAAGATGAATTTTCTATCCTCATCTCATCATCACCACTGAATATATTCTCAAGTGTGACCAATCCCTTGAAAAAATTATTTGTTTTTAGTTGCACAATCTGATCACCATATTGATGAAAGTTATTTGATTGATTTCTTGTGAAAAATTTTGCCTCTTCTTGCATGAATTTGAAAATTCGATTATCATATTCAAACACTTTCCAATTATCATTATTATATAGGATAGAAGGCATTACAATCACCTTAATGTGTGACTAGACCTTTTTATTTCTTACATCAATTGGGATACTAAAGTGTGCCCCAATGGTAGCCAACATGTCTACATGTTTTTCCTCATCTATTAGTATTTACTAAATGTTGAAGGCTTGGAATTCTTCAAGCAAGTCCCATACCATATGATTATAAGATTTAATAAATGGGTTTTTTCATAAATTAAGACCTCTTACTTGGTGAACTACAAGTTCACTATCACCAAATATTTGTAAGGCATTGACTTTCATCTTTGTAGCCCATTGCAAACCATGAACTAGTGCCTCATATTCAGAAACATTATTTGAACAACCAAATTGAAAATTAACAAATGAGAAATATCTTTTATTTTCTAGAGAAATAAAAATAATTATAGCCATGATACCATGATTATTACTTGATCCATCAAAGTGTAATTGCCAAAGACCATTGGTAGACTCATCATCCTTCATCAAGACTAGAATTGGTGCATCTTTCTCATGGAGGAAATAAACACCAAGTCCTTCTTAAATTAGTTTATAAGGATTATATTAATGTGAGATAGAGGAAAACTCATCAAGTAACAAATATGGAATCCCATATAAAGGTGATTTAGTCTCTTCTACACTAGTTTCTAGAACCTCATCAGAGATGACACAATTAGTGTTTACAACACTTGGCATCTATGGCTCCAAATGGAAATGTGCAATGGGTTAAAAATTTATTATTAACTTAGTGAAATACCTAGTTCTGAACATCAAATATGTCTAATTAGCTGATAAGTATCCTCCAATTTTTGAGCTAAAGTATCTTGATAAACACATGGAAACACAGGGAGGTAAGTCCATCAAAACTACATCATGTTTAATGATAACATTGGGACAAGAATGTAATGTAAACTACATATATTTAATGATGCCTACTATCTTTGTTGGTGAGCCATATAATCACAATACTCCTTTAACATTTGGTTCATAGACAATACCAAACTAAATTGCAATTTGCTTAGGCATGATAGTGTTATTAGCTCTACTGTCAACCATACGGTTATGAACTAGATAGTCAACATCTATCAAAGAGAGGTAGAAGGGAGGAGTTTTAATTGAATTTAAATTATCTTTGTCCCCTTTTACCATTTTTTGTACTAGTTGTACTTGATACTTTATTGGTTGGTCTGAAATGGTTAGGATAACACCTTGTTTCTCAACTAGTTTTTGGGAACACATTTAAAGCTGAAAGATCTTGGATGAGCATGTATTTTTTCCCTAGAATAGAAATAAAATCCCACATGCTAATGCTAATATTGGATTTCTTCATCTGATCTATTATGCTAAGTGAGGTTCCACTAACATTTAGATGTAACTTTTGAACCACTAGTTGTTTATGAATTAGAGGTATTTGAGGGAACTTTTTAGCCTATCCATTCTAATTTTTCTATGTTATAGGGGAAACTGGTTGATATTTGATAGTCTTAGGAATACTATTAATAGCATTAGAATCATTTTTCACATCTTGAACCTCATTAATTTCTCTTCTTTTAGCTCTAGTTATAGTTTTTACTTGACTATTTGAACTGTTAGTATTACCACCATGATTGAAAGCAACATAATCATTCATTTGGAAATTTAAATTAATGGTATAAGGTTACCCTTGAACCTGTTGAGCCTTTCTTTGGGGTACCAAACATGTATCTTGATATTGACCTCCTTGAAGAGAAAACTCTTCTTGTGTCATTTGTGGCATAGTAATGTTCTGTGATACCAAGGCTTGGTCCTAAGCATCATTAAGGTTGGGGGGTTTCCAAATTGAGTCATACATAAAATTATTTTGTGGTGGTATGGGGATAATAGCTCTTGATCTTCTTGGTATATTAGGCCAAGATTTGCATATGGTTTAACTTGGGTTATGGATCTTTGTGATTGGTAAGGTGGTCTATTTTCTTTGAATCCTTGATAAGGAGGCATTTGATTATCAAATGGTTAATATGTGTTATATTTTTATTATTAATAAGGCCTACCCTAGTATTGATATCTCTTAAGTTGAGCTAGTTCATTCCCAAAAGATTGAAGCAAACCTTTCAGCTCACCAAGCTCATTGGCTTGACTAGAAGGGGTTGTAACTTGAGCTTGAGGAGGTGGAATAAAGGCTAATGATGGAAACTGAGGAACTTGAGGGGGTGGAATATATTAAAACTCTAGGAATATAGTCATTGAAGGCCTTAGAGTAAGCTTAATAGCTTGTATCAAACTATTTTATGCTCTTATTGAAACCTCATAAACATTTTGCAAGGTATTACCACCCATGGACTGTATCATCACACTAATATTAGAATAAGGGATCTTAAATAATACAAGCAAACATATTTAGGGGATGATATGATTAATGCAAGTATTCCAGTCCATATTTTTTAGAATCTAAGGTTGAAATCAGACATGAAATCAAGAAGAGCTCTCTTTATGTTAGTTAGCTATTTAACTAAAGATAGGCAATCAAATTTATCCTCAAATTATATAACTAAGGATACACATAACTCATCTTAGGTAGTAAGGTATTCAATGGAAGATTTTTATACCACTGCAATGCCTTTCCTTTGAAGGAAGCAACAAGCCATCTGATAGCCACATTATCTTGAACAACATTGTGAATAGAAAAAAGGTTGGTAACATCCTAGATGTGCTCAATAACAATTGTTTGATATTCTTATGAGATGGATGGGATAATATTAATGTTAGACAAATGAATGCCATAAAAATGAGACAAATTTAGTGGACTACCTCTATTGAAAGGGATAAACACTTGACTCCTGATGGCCATTTGGGTAGTGGGGATTACACTACTTAAAACAATAGGATGAACATGAGATGAATACTAATTTTGGGGATAAGGTCTTATCTTATTAAATATTTCTCTCTTGTATCGAATATAAGGTAACTCAATGAATTCAAGGGGAATAACTTTACTAGCTGACTTTGTAGTAACCTTTGGCATGAGAATGTTATTTGGAAACTTGAAGAATATTCAACTTCTAATGATGGTGGATGTATTTTACTTCTACATATGTTTCTCCTTAGCTTAAAATTTCAATTATCCTAAGGAGAATGGTCTCATTGGGTATGCCAAAATTGTTAGCATCCTAGGTTGTACCCTAGCTAAGAAGGGGATTATTTAGGTCCTCTTGCTCAAACCTAGTCCAAAATGGGAATGACCCTAGGTTTTGGCTCACCTAATCTTGGGTCAGACCTCTAGATAATGCTAGCTTCTTTTTATGTCTATCACCTATACTAAACCTAAACTATCTTCTTACTAGGGAAAAGGGGAGAGAGATTGACAATAAACCATGAAAGCATGTAAAAAGTGGTGATGCACCAAATATTTTGATCCTTATACTTTCACAAGACATAATATAGGACACATTCAAGATTTTAGAATATCAATTCACTTACTCTTTGATCAACCCTCACATAAGTATTTTATAGAAAGACATGGACTAACTATTAACCTAGCATGAGAGGGTAGTTGTCCACTTTTAAACTGACCAACAAACTATATATGCACTTAGAATGACCTATGAGAAATACCAAAACACTTCATGAAGGTGAGAAAACTTAGATAGAGGCAAGGAAAACATAGATTCAATTAACCACATCAATGAACTCATGAAACACACTTTGATTCATCTTATAAATGGAAGAATTTAGTTTTTTAGTGCATCAAATAGGTGTTACAATACAAATCTTGGCAAATTCTAGCCATGCTAAAGAGAGGGATCATTTTCAAGGCTTGGAATATATATTTATAGTAGAAGGGAATGAGAGAGATGGGGAACATGCATAGAAGGATGGACAAGGGAGCATAATGACCAAGATTTCCAATCACTCTAGCATTGAGGTTATTAGAAAAGGTCATAGTACATAAGATTACCTCTAGAAGGCAATCATCACAACTGTATCAGTCTCTTTCAATCTATTTTTGGCCTATATTTATGCTCCTTATAGTTACAATGGTAAGATCAAGTCATTTGAAAGATTAACTCTAGCATCAAAGCAATTATAACATCTAGATCAATATATTATGATCTTGTTTTGACATGGATTACTCTATACTACTTTGTATTTAATGCGTAACGGCAGAGAAAAGGGTTATCATCCTGTTGCTAGTTTTGGAAATGAACCCACCAAATCTAACATGTTTACCTTCATGGCATCCCCTTAAAGTATTTGCTCTGGTTCAAACTTGACCATATTTGATCTCTATTTAAAGTCTCAAGGCTTTGACTTTTGATATTGGCCCTTAATCTTGATCTAGGCTTCTCAACTTGTACCATTTGTTAAATATGTATCCCTTCTTAGGATCTTTCTACCCGTTCCATGATTTAACATGATTATGCCATATGGCATCCTCACATTCATCCTAAGCTCATTAACTTCTTGAGCTATAGATCTTCTACTGGTTTAATTTGCTTAATACACTTTTCACTTGTGCATTTGATTTTAGGATCCATTGATATTTTAAGCCACCACTCTTTATTGATATTTGATGACATGATTAAAGGTGCATCATAGTTTTTTTTTGGGCCCAATATCTTTGTTCCTCACCACACACCATTAGATCTTTATTTGTGCACCTGATATCTTTAAACTTGTCAACTGCACATTCATCCATGGAACATTTGAATTCAAATGGATATTTTTTATAGCTTTAACTTGACATCTCTGTGTCTATCCTAAACTACTTGTTCAACTTTTAAGCTTTATATCTTGAGATAACAAGCTCATCAAGATATAAAATTTGAAGAGCATGATTTGGGCATGAAGAACTTCATGCCCATGTGATATTTTGGCTTGAGAGGATTTCTAATCATACTTATAAAATGAAAAAAAGAGATGACCAGTCCATTTCTTCATGACATTCTTGATGGTTTGGATCTTAAAAGCTTGATTTTGCAATCTTTTGATCATTTATGGGTCAAAAAATCTTCTCAACTTCTCTATCCAAGAAAAATCTTGGTATGTGGTCCAAAATTGGCCAGTGGTTACATCTTAGTATTTTGATCAAGCCTATGACACCTATGACACACTAATTCCACCTAAGCAAGCATATCCTTAAATGTAGGAAAATTCCATGTGATCAAATATAATATTCTCAAAAAAATACATTTGGAAAAATACATACCTACACTAACACCCCCCATAAGCATAGTTTAGGTAGGTAGTGTAAAATAAAAATGGGTCATGGTAACTAGGCCTACTTAGGTACCCAAGTACAAAGAAATCTCTGATAAATAAGATAAAAGAAAAAAAACTATAGGAAAAAACTCCCCTCCAAAAGAGAGACATAGAATAAGTGAAGATGCTAGAAGGCCCCCCAAAGATGATGTTGTTGCTGATGTAGACCACACTTAAAGAAGACCTCATAGATGAATGAACTTGCTCTTGGTAAAGGGTTTGGTAAATATATCTGCAACTTGATCTGAAGATTAGAAAAATCTCAAGTTAATGACATAGACATGAATAACCTCCTAGATAAAATTCATGTAAATCTCAATGTGTTTGGTCTACTAGTGTTGAACCAAATTCTTACATACATGTATAGTACTCTAGTTGTCATAATAGATGATGGTGGGATATCTTATAGGAATTCCAAACTTGAATATAATCCATTGGATCTAAATATCCTCAGTAGCTACATTAACAATGCCCTTATAATTTACCTCTATGGATGATTTAACAATAACATTTTTCTTCTTACTAGACCAATTGAGAGGACTAGAACCCAAATAAAAACTATAAATTGAAGTGGACTTGAGATTTTGAGTATTGTTATCTCAATCTAAATATGAAAAAATAACCAAGTCAACCTCTATACCAAATATTGAATATATAATATCCCTAAATGTAGTGGAGTATCCACTTAGATATTTTTAGTGAAACTCATGGGTCTCTTGCATGAATCATGAAATAATGCATACTACATATGAAGTATTGGGCCTGGTATAAGTCAGATAAATGAGGTTGACAAAAATTTATCAATACTAAGTGAAATTAACTAAAGGTGTATAATAATTAGCCTTAAGTTTTAATCCTAATAGAAAGAGAGTCAAAGATGGCTTACAATCAACCATGTGAAATCGAGCCAAAAGATCAATAACATACTTGGGTTGTAAATTAGACTATGAAATTTCAATGCTGAGGAAGTAATATAGAAGACACAAGTTTGTCATGTCAAATGTGTCTTGTAGAGATATCTTCACCACTATAATAAATGATGAGGAACTCTCAGTCATTAAAATATCATCAACATACATGACTAGTATCAGTAAAGAATCATCCTACCATAATTAGTATGCATTGGAGTTTGAATGATACCTAGTGAAACCTGAAGTAAGGAGAAAGGAATCCATCTTGGTGTACCAAGCCTAATGGGTTTGTTTTAGGCCAAAAATGTATTTAATAACTCTATAAAATAAAGATGAATCCTGAACAAACCTAGGTGACTACTCCATGTATATCTCCTCCTCAAGGTCTTTTTGAATAAAATGACTCTTCACATCCATCTGGTGTAAATCCCCACCATGTACCATGGCTATAAATAGTGTGATTCAAATCAATGTTTATTTTTAATAGGTGTAAATGTCTTTTAGTAGTCTTGTACTTATCAACCAACCCATTTGTTTAAAACTTGGTTTGATATATCCACCTACATCGAACCATCATCCTTCCCTCAAGAACTAAATTCAAATCCCAAGTGTGATTTTTGATTAAGGAAGAATATTATTCCTACATAGAACTATCCCACTCAGGTATGCCTAAAGCCTCTTAGAATGTCTGTGGATCCAAAACTGAAGTAATGAAAACATGTGGACCACTCTAATAGTCTGGCCAAGTATGTATGTTATCTATTGGATCCCCTACCCAAGTGCCTACAATATAAAGTGTTTTCCTAACCTAAATGGGCCCAAATGTGGGTGAGTTAGATGCTAACTCCTCATTCTATGAAACATGATTAGAGGTGTATGTAGAAGACTCCCCACCATTTCCCTCACTATCAAAAATAGAAGAAGAATAATATCATAGCTCAAGAACCTATTATATATTTTTTGAGTTTAAATAAGAATCATCAAGTCTATGTGAATCCAATGAAAGAGAATAAGTTTCAAGTGTTGAGTCTTTGGGACTCTCCTAAAATTGAACACTTCTCTCTATGAATATTTCATGTGTGGTTAGATGTAGAAAGTGGTACAACTTGACACCATCTAGGTAACCTAAAAATATGCAAGGCTTATACTGAGGTTCCATATATTTACATATCTTCTTTGGTATACATGTCATAGATGGAAATTCAAAAACCTTAAAATTGTCAACTTTAGGTTTCCTTCCATGCCAAGCTTTAAAGGGTGTTATGCCTTTCAAAGCTTTATAAGGAACCCTATTCTAAATATAAAAAGCAAAATTAATGGCTTCAGTCCAATATTGAGGTGCCAAGTACTTAGAGTAGATCATACAACTAGCTATCTCTTCCAAGGATCTATTCTTACATTTTAAAACTCCGTTCTTTGAAAGACTATAAGTAACTATACACTATAAATAAATCCCCTCTGTGGTTCAAAACTGCTCAAATCTATTATTTACATATTCGCCTCCATTTTCAGTTCAAATAACCTTGATGGATTTCTTAGATTATTTCTCAAAAAGAGCCTTCAAGTCTTGAAAATTTTCAATCACTTTAGACTTTTGCTTTAGAAAGTAGACCCGTGTATATTTTGAGAAATCATCAATGAAAGTGAGAATGTACTTGGACCTTATAAAAGATAGATAGGGAAAAGACTAAATACATCACTATGTACTAACTACAATACTTTATGAAGCCCTCTAAGCTTTGCCTTTGTCAAATTTTTCTTTAGGATGATCTCCAAGAGAGCAACCCTCACAAAGTCCCTTAAAGAATTAGACTCAAGGCAAGTGTATGACTGTGTCATTTTTTCTAAGTTTTTCAAGGTAGTGGTAGTTAAGGTGGCCAAACCACTAATGATATGATTTTCTAACTCCATATAAATGAGTCAATAATGTTTTTAGAGAAGAAATGGGTGTAAAATGTGAGGTGTATAACCTAGTTTGGTGATTTGCCCTACCCACTACCATTGTCAAATCACTATGCAAATCCATGATGATAACTGAATTTGGTAAAAACTCAACCCTAATACCTTTGCTGATAGATTTGATACATTGATAAGAGATTAGTTAAAAGATAAGGTACACTTAAAACATTTATTGAATATTCTTCCTTCCATTTCAATAGACCCTATCCCTATAATGGGTATATAAGTTCCATCACCTAAATTGATAGAGGACACGTTACAAGGCTATAAGGAAGAAAATTCAACTAGTGAAGAGCCCATGCAGTGAGAAGCACTCAATTCAATAACCTATGAAGAGGTTGAAGCTAAAAATGCTACACGAGCCTTGTCCTTTTCTTTATATTTCCCCTTTCCCTTTGCCTGAGTAGAATCTTAATTTGATGAATTTTGCTTGATAGACTTAAGAACACCCATGTTGTTCTTCTCAAGAAGATGACTTAGGTGATCTATTTGCTTCTTCATACACTTATTTTCATTATGCCCATTTTTATTATAGTAGGCACACTTAACGTTCTCTTTCTTAGGTTTTCCATTGGAAGAGGAGGCTTCAATATTGGTTTTGGTAGAGCTTGATTCCTTCTTATTCTCTTGATCATTATTGTTCTTCTTCTCTTTGTTTGAAGTCTTTGCTTTTCCATTCCCAATAATTAGGGCTTGAGGTTTTGTGGACTTCAATGTGCCCATCTATATCAACTTGTCTTGCTCTCTAGTTAAGTCAATAATGAAAGCATCTAAAGAGGGTATTTTCCATGCAGTACCCAAATAAATTTTAGTGGCATAGAAAATGGAGAAAAAGAGAATAGTTAAGACCTAGTTTAGAGAGTATAGAAAGAATAAGTTGGTCATCTTATTTTTTTATCCCACATTATTTCCAACTAAAATCTCAAGAACTTTAACTTAGTGAAAAAATCCTAAAGAGTGTCAAAGTTTCAAGGACTTTTAGACACCTAAAATTGGCCACAACTAGATTTTGGCTAGACTTTAGACTGATTCATACCAACCATTGCAAATTAAACCTAGGAATCACTTAACATCTCAAATTTTCTTATGCATAATTCATCAAATCTCAAAATCATGTTGAGACATCCCTAATTGGGGTATCCTATCATATGCAATAATAACCTCTCATAGATTCATCCCTAATCATCTTGCAGCATCATAATAGTCAATTTGACCTATGAACCTATTAAGTGGGTCACTTCCACACATAAATTAAATATTGAACAAGATAAAAGGATAATTATAATTGATTAACAAGCTAAACCAAATTAAATGCCTAGCTAAATTATCCATGTGCAATTAATGAATAACTAAAAAAGGAAATTCAAAAATGCAAATATCCTAGCCTTTCATCATGACCTTTGTGAGTTTTCAAGCTTTTTGGAAATATCCTAAAATATATCATTTTAGAGACCCATGCCTATTAATTGTAAATCATTATTATTTGACAACTATTAACTCTACTGGGGTTTTATTTGACTCACCTAGGTTAGGTTTGAACCCATTCTAAGCCTTAACTCCACCTTAAATCACCTAAAGTTGGAGTTAAATCCATTTGATATAAATACAATGCCTTTTCTATTGAATTCTAAGATATTTTGGTGCAAATTTATCATGCACAAATTAATTTAAAGCTTTGATAAGAGTAGTGTTATAATGCAAAAATATCTAGCAAGTAAGGTTATGATGCTAAAATCTTAAGCCAAGCATAAGCCATATTAAAGCCATAATGGTGCCAAGGAGACAAGGAACCTTTATGATTCATTTTCCAAAGACTCTTTGAATCAAATTCTGAGAAAGCCACTCAACAATGCATTTGGAGCTCCCAAAGAAGGTAAAGGATTTGTTGTCTTTTGCATTTTAGTTATGTTTTCATTTGTATCTTACTATCTAAGCTCACCCCTAAGATCTAGGCTTAGAGTGTAAGTAGTAGTGTGTTTTTATTGATTTTTTTTTACTTGAACTAACACTCTACTAACCTCCCTTCTTGGATTCCTATGATCATAAATGGCATGTCTGATGGGACCTATGCACATCATGAATCCTTATAATGAATTTTAAGTATATTGTGTACCATTATTTGGTCCTAATTTTGGCTTAATTGAACTCATTTTCATTAATTAGTCTTCAAAACTCCATTCATGAATTTATGTGTGCAAAGCCATGGCTTGGACTCACTATAGGCCACTATTGTGCCAAATAACCTGCATCTTGAAACAACAAGTCAATAGGCCATCTTTTGGAGCTTCATTTGGGGTCATATAGACTTCATTTTTTATTCTTTGTTTTTTAAAACCACACATTTTCTCCTAAATTTTTAGAATATTTTATTAGTTTACCTTCAAGTTGCATAAATGTTTCACAAAATCTCAAAAAAACCCTAACACTTTTTTTAGGATCCAAAGGCAACAAGGAGACATTTGAAACACTTCTAACTTAAAATTTTCACATTTAAAAGTGGTGTTTTAATAATCTTTTTGTTTAAATAATTTTAGTTTTGTTTCAAGCTTTCAAAAACAAACACCAAGGGACCAACTTTCATAAAAACTTCCATTTGGTGCATAAAATAAACATTCACTTAAAATTAAAAGTTATTAAAGAGTGTTTTGTTTTATGTTAGATCATTTTATACTTGTTTATTTTTTCCCAAATGAAGGATGCATGTAGGCTCTCCTCCCCATCCCATTTAGGGAACTTGGGTGACAAAAAACACTCTTTAATTACAAATTATGCCTTTATCCAAGGTGTGAAAATAAAGTTGTTAAGGCTCTCCTTAAACCCTGTATGGTTTGGGTGATCTAAACACAATGTATACACATAATATTTTCAAACTTTTATTGATTAATAATACTTTTTATCTTTTAGGAACCCATCAAGTCTTAATCTCTCTAAGTGCATGCCTTAAGGGGTGCACCAAGAAAGGGGTGGGTACACCACTGGTGCTTCTTAAGATTATTGTCCCTTTTATCACTTGCCATCTACACACTCATCTCCTAAAATAATTTACCCTAAGCTTATTCTTCTTGTCCTTACCCATTCTAGTCATTTGTCATGCTTTATACTCCTTACTCTTACGTTGACCCCCTTTCAACTAATTGACTATACTAGATCAATTGGGTCGACCCTATATAGTTTTAAGCCTCTGATTACTATATAGAGTTGATTGGGTCAACCCTATACTATGTAGGGGTATTTTTAATTAGGAGTTTCATTATCCCTTTAGTCAACCTAGCTAGTGAATTATCTCATAAAAACATATAGGGTTGACTGGGTCAACCCTATACAACTGACATAATCAGAAGGGTTTAGGAAAAGATCCACTTATATATACAAGTTCATTTTCAATCATTTTAAAATAAAGAAGTAAATAAGAATAAGTGTGAATGAACATATACTTATTGACCATTCTACTTGAGGAATAAAGCTTAGGGTTCCATACTTTTTTTGGAGATACATATCTTGTCTTGTGGAGAAGTCTTTTGGATGCATAGATAGGTTCTGTAGCCTAGAGCTGATTTGTCTTTGTTATCCTTACATATCACAACAATATCTTATGAATCACCTTGGCCAAGGGAGATATTGAAGACTAGTGGGTTCATCTTCAAGGTAAGTATTCCTAACTTTATTTATCCTTTATAAGAGTAGATACATAATGCAGTTGTGCTTCTTTCTCTCATGCATTAGGATTTCATATACATTGATGTGAGTATATGTATTTTATGCATGTTTAGTTTAGTTTGTTTTATTTCTAACCCTCACTTTGTGCCAAAATCTTTGGTAAGCACTCAATTGGGATCCTCTCTTGGATGATATTAATGTTCATTTTTCAACTCACACAATGAACTATAGAACCCCTCCTAATGCCTCTTCATAATGTAATCCTCTACTCTCATTAGAAGACCAACCTGAATTAGAGTATACCCCTAAAATGCTCTTTTTTATCTCTAAATTTCATCAACATCAAGGAAAAGATCCTTTTACCATTTACAATCTTATGATTAGTGGTCAAGTTGAAGAGCCTCATTCACTTACTCCTACATTCTAAACTGGATTTTGGCATACCACTTTCTTTGATTCTCAACCTCTTCCTTCGATTATGACCCCTTCTCATACTATGACCTCTTATTCTCTAACTTCTTCCACCTCCATGCATAGTATATCCACTAACATGGTAGGTTCTACATCTAGTGGGCCTCTCATAATATACACTATCCTTAATCCTTCCACTAGTGCATCATTTGATACCTAAGGTAATCATGCTACTAGTTCTTCTTCTTCTTAACCATTAAATAGTACATCTTTTCTACATAATAAAAAATTTCCACTAGTGCCTCACATTCTCATAATTCCTCTCAAGTTCCTACTAACACCAATAATGGTACCGAAGCCACTAATACCAACTCTTATACTTCTAATAATTCTAATCAAACACATCAACTATTGTTAAAAACACTCATTCAAATGAATACCTTTCAAACTCATAACACAAATCAAATTATGAGAATGCAAAACCACATGATTCATCTTCAATCTCATCCTCAACCAACAACTTGGGACATGCATAGCCAAAAATTTCCCCCTCCTCCTCTTCAAGATTCTCAAGACAATCTCATTCTTCAACCTCCTTTGCTCAACAAAACCAATAACTATCTCCAAAATGAACCTCTCACTACTCAAATTGCTAACATTGATATTGGAGGTATCACACCTAAAATTTCTTATAATGAATCAACCAATCCCCCCTTCAACTTAAAACATTTGGAAATATTTATAAGGATTGGGTCAAATTGAACACCTTTTTTGCTACCAAACTCTTAGCCAAAACTCTCACATGTGATGCCTCGGATTGGTACAACTAACTTAGAACTCATTCTATGACTAGTTTGGAGGATTTAGTGAATGCTTTAGTTCAAGAATTCCAAACTAGTGATCTTCCTAAAAACACTTTCACCCACTTCATAATTTGAAAATAACTTAAAAATAAAACTACTCAAGCCTTTATTAAAAGGTATAAAACTTTATCAAACAAATGTGAACATAAAATGGCTAATGATAATCTTTTCCATCTCTTTACCAATGCACTTTTTCTTAAACTTTAATATCAGGTCTGTAGTCTCTCTCTATGTACATTGAAGGAGGCTATTGACCAAGATAAATGAAAAGATTTACTTATGCATCAATTTGAGCCACCCCAACCTTTTGTAGGTCCTCATATCTTACTTAAGAACAAAAATCATAATGTTACCAATGATGGTGTTACAGATCCTTATGATAAAATTCAAAATGTTCAAGTTGTCATTCCTACCCCTTCATCAGAGCTAGCTCCTCCTTCTCAACAATATAACAATCCTCATTTATCTTTACCAAACAACATTAATGTTTATAAACCTCTATCCTTAGCTAAATTTTGTAAGCATCTACCTAGGCCTCTTGCATGAGATCTTAACCCTACCTATCTTATGAAATCCTAGTATGATCCTAATAATTTTTGTTGGTTTCACGCTAGTTGGGGTCATTCTCATGAGACTTGTAGACAACTTCATAATTTAGCTAAGTAATTTCTTCTTGGTCCTAATTTTTATCATGATTATATCATTTAAGAGCATCAACAAGCTTATGAAATTTCTTTTAAATATTATAAATCACATGATAAAAATCAATCCTTGAACCAAGCCAATGCTCATTTAGATATCTATAAGGACCCTCTTCCTAATCATCAACCTATTCAAGATAATTAAGATAAAGCCACTCCTTCCACCAATAATGTAGAAAGTCTTGTTGAACCCAGTTTTAAAGAGAACTTGGTTAGTATGACTAATAAGAAAAGGGTGGTTTTTTAATTTATTCCCAACCTATCTACACTCCTCCTTCATCTAGAACATATCATGTTATCCAAGATTCTTCTCCAACTCATTTAAATGAGTTGGGGAAAGATGACCTTATTAATTTTGATGATTCAATTTCTAATTTTCCCTTGGATAACACTTCCTTTTCTATTTCTACCACTCTTTCATCATCTTCTAACACTAATGATATTCGAATTTCTATGAACACTTCTTCTACCAATTATCAAAATCAAATTGAATCAACTACTTCATCATCACAACATGATTTACAACCTTTTTCTAAACCTTCTTATTCTTAACAACATAAATCCCAATACACTTCAGCTTCTCATTTCATGGACCTCCTTAATCATTATGCACCTATATCTAAAAACCTTATTATGGGTTATGATGATTGGGATCCCATTGCAAAACTCACTAATCTCCCATCCTAGATTTTGTTCCTTGAGCTTATGAGGGCTTCTCCACATCATAGAAACCATCTTATGTACCTATTATTTGAGATGAATATCCCTCATCCTCCCTTAGTAGGATGAGAGGTAGCCTTATCTGGATTTGAGAATAGTATATTATAACAATGTGGAGAGATGTCTATCAACTTTGATGAAACTATGGACATTGCTCTTTAATTAAAGTTTATTTTATCTTTTATGATTCCTAATGAGATTCTACTTCATATAGATGATCCTCCCTTATTCATTTGTGTTCAAATAGGCAATATCCAAGTTAAGTGTGCATTGATTGATGAGGGTTATGACACCTACATTGCCTCTATTAACTTCATTAATACCCTTGAATATTTATAATATAATCTCAAGTCTACATGCAACACCTACCAAGGATATGATAGAAGATAAATGCCTCCTCTAGGTTATGTGTGGCTTCCCATTACCATCTCACCTATCATTGTTCATGTGAAGGTGATGATAATTAATTTTCTCCTTTATTATTACATCTTGCTTGGTAGGCCATGGACTCACTGTATGAGAGTTGTTGCTTCATCTACCTGCTAATGTGTTGAATTCCCTCCTAATGAATCTATTTATAGGATTCAGGGAGACACTAACCCTTGGAATTTTTAATAATTCCAAGACTGTGGTGTCTTCAAGATTCCTAATCTTGAACCTTTGCCTAGCATTCCATTCCATGAGTTTCAGTGTCTTAATTTTCTTTTTAATTCAAATTGAGGTTATAATGAGCATCTTTAACTCATTGGGAACATTCCTCCTAACCTCTTAGATTCTAATGATTATGAGCCCAATGAGATTAACCTAAATATTAATTTTTTTGATCTCTTACCTCATCTCATCTCATCTCATAGCTTCCTCCTTCCTTGCAGCCTCTTCCTTGTAAGCCTCCTTATGATGATATTCCCATAGTATTAACCAAAATTTGACATTTTATTTACCAAACTTCTTCAGATGATAAGGTTATCCCTAATTATGTCATTGATATTCATACCCTAGATTATGATGATGGTTATTCCTTAGATGATCCATTATTAGGTGATTTTGTACAAGCCTATGATGTCAAGATTGTTCATTATCATTCCTATTTACTTTAGTCTTTTCATGTATCTTCCCATCTTTATTTATTTATAGTTCCTATTTTTAGTATTTTTCCTCTTTATTGTAGGGTAGATATGGTACCAACACCTCTAGTTTCTATGAATCCTCATAAGAGTATGCTGACGGATCATGTTATGACTAGGCCTTACCATTTTGATAGATTCCCTAATAATCATAGTTGGTTTACTCTTGAGATTAGTACAACCCTTATTAGACCTTCTGTAAATCCTACCCCTCCATTAGTAGAGCCCTTATCAAAGCCCATTCTTATTCTTGCTATAGTTGAGGCCATTCTTGCTCCTACTATAGTTGAACCTATTTTTTATCCTATTATTACTAAGCCTAAAGTTGCTTCTCATCCCATTGCTCCTTTCCTTGAGCCTAGTTCCATTCCTCCTCCATCACCACCTTCCCTTGGTGATGGTTTGCTTTCTTTGCCTAAGATGGCTCTATTACCCACCAAATGGGCCAATGATTCATCTCTAGCTTCTTACACTCCTATTATACCTCTTTATGTGAGTTTTTCTCCTAGGATCACTCACAAGCATATCTTTTGCTTCCATGGGACAAATAATCATTTTTTTACCCATTGTCATAAGTTACAATAATATCTTGATACTTTGTGTCCCTCCTCTCTTTCTTTATACAAATCCATGCCTCCCCCAAAGGTTCTACCTAAATATATACTTATGTATGGTGAGGTATATTTTTTATTGCACCAATGTGGAACCCATCACACTGATCATTGCCACATCCTTCAACAACACCTTAAGGATCACCTTGTAGCTATTCTTGGACCTTTCATTTCTCCCATAGGTCATTCCCATAAGAAGGCTTCTCCTTCTTCTCCCATGGCTCCACCTTTAGTGGTTCCATCCCTTGTTGTGGTCCATTCATCACCTTTTATGCCTTCAGCCATGATTTCTTCACTTGTGGACCTTTCCTCACCTATGGATCCTTCTCCACCTATGAGTCCCTCACCCATGGATACTTCTCCACTAGTGATTCTTGTATCTTGCATATAGCCCAATCCCACACATTCTCCCAAGAATCCCTTGCCTAATTTTCATCAGCATGATCTTGTAAGTACTCTTACTTTTTTAGTTGATTAAATTAGAAGAGACATCTTTCCCAGTTTTCATTGAAGATTGATGAAACATTAGTAGCAGTTTGTATCTAGCTTCATAGAGATTTATTTGATGTCTTGGATAATGTGTGTGGATATATTTATTAATATTTATGATCACATGCATGGTGCCTTTAAATTTACATTTTGATTGGATATGTGCACCTATTTCATTCTTATCTATCTATTATATCATTTGACACTATGTCAAATTTTTCTTATATGGTGATTCTTTACCTTTTGTACTACATCTTGCTTATCTTGTCATTTATCTTTACATATGTTTGTCTTGATTTATCATTGATTTATTTTTATTTATTGATTTTTTATCCAAACTCTCTTCTTGTATCTTCATGATTGCTTGCTTTCTTATCTCTATTTTTCATAAAATTGTCATTATGACTTGGTTATACCAACCCTGTCCCCTTTGGTTTTTGTCTCCTATTACCATGTGATCAATTATCAAATAATTTATCTCATTATACTTTTATTTCATTGGTTGACCTTTTTTTCTCCTTTTTCCCTTGTTCCTTTTTCAAAAACTAAACATATACATGATTAAGATTTGAGATCACATGCTCATTCATTGTTAAACCTAAATGTCCTAGTCAGTCTTTGTCTTTGGTTACTTAGCTTCCTTTATCCTTAGCCTAAATCTCATTCATGTGTATAACTACTTCTTTCATGATTGGTCATTCCAAATCCATATGGAGGAGGAATATTCAAAAGCCATAAAAAGCTAAAATCCAAAACATTTTACAAAAGGCAATGATATAAAAGGAAAAAATATTCTTAAAATTAAAATCACACTAAAAGATGTGATTTAAAGCACATCTCCTTCTTCTAGTCAAATAAAAAATTCTATAGTTGGCATCATGGTATAATCAAGGTCTTTTTAGGTGTGGCATGCTAGTAGATTATAAAATGAGAATAAAAAAATATTTTAGTGCTAAGTACTTTCTCATGCAAGTACCCAATCTTCATAGTAGACTGACAACTCTTAAAGGGGTCTTGAAGAATGGGGAACAAGTCATTATAAGGTGGGTCCATTTTATTTTTATATGTACCAATCTACCTTCATGAGTTGATCTTAGTATCATGCTTATCTTCTTATAAATCTTTGTGTCTATACTGAAAGGTTTCCTTTGTATATTGATGGTTACTAGTCACTTAGTGTCTTCTCATGTCCTTAGTATACCTCTTTCCTCCTGAGGTCTTTTCATAAGATGCCTAATTATCTATTTTTACACTCCCTTTTTCATTTCCTATATCCCTCATATTTCATCTTGAGAAATATTATTTTGTCTACTGATCACTCCCCTTGGGATTTCATTTTTGAGTTGTATTATAAGACCTGATCATCCTCACAAATTACCACCATTTTCCTTCATATTACCTACATCCTTTGTTACCCAATTATCCAAATTTTTCCACCCTAGTGGTGTTTACTTTGTGAGTTTCAGTGTAAGACCATGGCTAGGACCTGACATTCCTCACAAAATTATCTAATAATACATGTCACAAACAAAATTACATGTTTCAAATATGAGATAAGATGTGATTGATTATGAAGTTACACGTCATTAACATTCTTTCTAGCTTGATTTGGTATGTTTTATGCTTACTTCATTTTTTTCTTCTATCTTCTTATTTTCCAAGGGCATGTAAGAATACAACCATTTCTTGAATTTTTCATACTTCCCAACTTGAATTAGTGTGATCAATTTAAGACCAATCTTTTGCCAATTTTGCTTTTATCTTATACTTCCTAATTTGATTTAGTATAATTGATTGACTTAATTTATTTACTTTTATAACAATTGTACCCTTTTACATACCTTCTATTTTATTACATTGTTTTCATACTTCTCAATGGGATTTAGTATGATTTTACTTGTTTTAATTTGGTGCAAAAATATCACTTTGGATTATGAAAAAATTCCTTTTTACCATATTGTTTTACAATCCCTTGGTAATTTATAATTAATCATTTTCTTGTTATTACACATTTCCTAACTTGAAATAGTGTGTAGTACATTTTTGATTGATTATATTTTACCAAGTCTTTTTTGCCTATTTCTTTTTAACCATGCATGTGTTCTACATAATGCTAAAAAATAAACCACGTCTCATATATTTCTTATAGCATATAACAAAAAAGCTAAATACATGTGCTATAAAGAAATATATCCAAAGCATCCACATCTACAACCATGATAACAATAACATACACAATCAACATCAATATGCCAAAATGATACATCATATATACATCTCAAATGTTTTGATACAATAAATACAACCATATATATAATGCTCTAGCTCTATGGCTGGCCTCCATCATGTCTATCTTGTGGCCTAGCCATCCTACCTATTAAGGCCTTAATCTGACTCTTATGAATAGTATGATGTAAAGAGGCTATCCAAGATCTTAGTCCCTCTACTTGTCCTTGTAAGAACACTATCTACACCTGTTCCTACACCAACTCAGTCTGGGTTGATGTATGTGCCTAGATCAACTAGGTCTATGTTTCCATATGTACTTATGGCATCTATGTCATTATATCTAAATGTGTAGCTATCTCCTTTTCTAGGGTCTATCATGCCCATATCTCACATGCACTCATATTTGTTGGTGGTTTCATCCTCTCTCTCTCTCTCTATGCTCATATTCACCTCAGTGCCTCCCTTGCTAATATGAACTAGCTTACTTGAGTTGGGGTAGATGGTACACTAGGTTCATCTAATGTATTAGGGTCATATGGATATAGATTCTCATCTAGGATGTCATGGAGTGATCCCCTCACAAGGGACCCGCATCTTTCCTCCTCACTCTCATAGATGCCTAAAAATCACACCCATATAGATATTAGATCACTATAATATCTTGCAATATCTATCTAACTCTAGTCTCTATTTCAAAATAAAAATTTAAGAAATAATCTAATCATCTTTATTACCTATTTGTGTCTTAAACATTATGGTATTACCATTCATGTGACTGCCTAACATAATATATCCATCCATGTAGCCTCTTAGCACCTCCTCTATAGGTCACCTCCTTAGCTCAAATTTGGCTATCATGGATCACATCCACCTCAACTTGTGCCTATGTCACCTATTTATCATCCAAGTCTCCTCTAGCTCACCTAGTGGGTCATCACAGATGGTGATAGTCTCCACTCTCTCCTGCTCCTACCTCCATCAATGTCATATACTCAATGGTCATAGTTTATCTCACTATGGAGCTAGTGGTGGTATATTTTGTATCACTACTTCCACACCCCTCTCCTCCTATTCTACGCCCTATCATGCTCACTCAGTCCATGGTCACTCATAACATAGTTTGAGCTTTGACCTCATCACTAGTGGCCCTAGTCCCTTCCTCCCCTGTAGCTCTCTCAAATGCCAATCCTACCACTCAATAATTAATATCAGTGTTGATGGATGAGGTAAGCCCATCTATCCTTATACCCATGCCACTAGATGTGGATGTCTCTACCAAGTATAGTGTCTAATCACCTCTATCCTCACTATAGCTGGTGTAACTATGTACCAGCTTGGCCATGAAATCACTATGTACCCAT
This sequence comes from Torreya grandis, assembly GCA_037957365.1. NCBI lineage: Eukaryota > Viridiplantae > Streptophyta > Pinopsida > Cupressales > Taxaceae > Torreya > Torreya grandis. The sequence goes on along the minus strand of JARHVA010008133.1, from coordinate 369,307 downwards.
ATAAATGCCCCACTATGTCTATGCATCTCACCATTTGTAGTGATTGAATGTGAGGCATGAATCATTGTACCTAGTCCTCTTTCCATCTCCATAATTAAGGTGACCTATCATCAACTGCATGGGGAAACCTAGTCAGTCGATACATGGGAAACCTCCCATAGATCTAAGCCATCAATAATATGATCAATCCTATCAATTTTTTCCCTCTAACCAACACCTCATACAAATCATGTATGAGCTGGACCCATATGATAGATTTGAGATAATATAGTACACGCTCCTATAAGATCATCCTACTCAAGGCTACTAAAAAATAGTTGTACTTTGCCATCTGATTTGTGACATAACACTCCCTATGTCATAAGTCCTATAATAGCTTTCTAGATATCCAAAATCTATTATGCATATACATCAAACATACTAACTCACCTACCTAATAATATCATATCAGATACTATCACCCATATGGCTAAGTCTATCCTCTCTTCGAAGCTATTTAGTATGCCTATAGTCATTGGTTTTCCTACTACTGATAGCCCTAAGATGGCATGCACATCCTCTAGAGTGATAACTACCTCTACCACATCTCTATCCACCTCTCATCTAAAAGTATTAGTCAATCATTCCCAGCATCCAAGGAACATGACTAATATATCTCCACTCAAGAGAATCCTACACATGTCATCTATCCCTCCTAGGCTTATAGCTAATAGCCTAGTTTTATCACCTATGGTTAGATGCTCTAGTATATTTGATAGCTAAGACATGTCTAATAATCTCTAAAACCTGGGTCATCCCTACAACCAAGAAACAACAAAATATGTATTATATCTTCTATGTCATGTATAGTCAAAATACATTCTTTTTACATTCTTAATAAAAACAAACCTAAAGTACTTTAATTCATTCATTTTATCGATGTTTAGCCTATTGGGTCCTTTTTGCCCTTACTTGGTCATTTTGGGCCATTTTAGCCTCCTTTTGGCCTTTTACATGTATTTTTGTAATATTTTGGTTCTTTGGTCAACCTAGTTTGACCAAAATTTCCCTATTTTTAGCTTGGTTGACTTAAAAATCCAATTCAACCCTCTTATTTCACCTCCCTAATACTACATTATCATTATTGACTTTTCAAATTAGTTGGAAAACTATACTAGGTCGGTAGTCTACAAAATGTACAAGGTTAACACACACCTATTGGGTCAGTAGTGTGGATTTTGCCTATTTTTAGCCTATTAGGTCAACTAGGTTAGCCCATTTATTTTTAGCTATCGACCTCCTGCATTTTCTTCAAAAAGTGCATTTTTTTAGTTTTCTTCCTAATTACTTTAAATCCATGTGCCTAATTGGTTTTTCTTACCTATAAAATCTAATTTTAATTCATTTAGACATTTAGAAATGTTACTAATTACATTTTTTAAACATTCACTAAATTTAACAAAATACTCAAAAAATGGCTTAAGATTCATAGTTGCATACTTGTAGTGCACCCACTACCACTCCTAGATCCCCTCCTCATCTATCCTATCATCTCCTTGCCATCCTAGCTCGTTTGGTCTCTAGATTTCTTTTTCTCTCTTTAACAAATCAAAATAAAAAAATGACTTCTCTTTCCCCTATTTAAAAACACTTTTCAAAATTCAAATTCTTTAATTATTTTCTTGTAGATTCCTTCTTTTACCTATATCTTTATTTCTATGCATCTATTTTTCAAACCATAAAAAGTGTTGGATTCATTATGACGTATAGAATATTTTCCACTATTATTTTCCTCTATTCTAGAAAAAATGATTTGTGGCTATTTTTTGCACTAACTTTTGTAGGTTCACCTAGTGTTCTTCACATTGGATGCCTTCACATATTTTGTAGTCTCCTTCTTTATCTACAACATTAAGGTAAGTAAAGGTATGTGTTTTTTAATTCTATCCCTTACTTTATCTTATTTATTGCTTACTGCACTTTTCTAAGCATTAGCTTTGTGTGTTATCATGTTTTATTTCCTTAAGAACCATCCCATGTTTCACTTACATGACACGTGATGAGATTTGAGTGGGGAATATGTATACACATAATATATTCAAACTTTTATTGATTACTAAAACTTTGTATCTTATATGAACCTATCGAGTCTCAATCTCTTTGAGTGCACACCTTAAGGGGTGTACTAGGAAAGGAGTGGGCAGACCATTGGTGCTTCATAAGATTGTTGTCTATTTTTCCACTTGCCATCCACACACTCATCTCCTAAAATAATTTACCCTAAGATTATTCTTCTCATCCTTACCCATTTCATTTATTTTTCATGATTTATCCTCCTTGATCTTACCTTGACCCCCTTTCAACTAGTTGATTTTACTAGATTGACTAGATCGACCACGTATAGTTTTCAACCTCTGATTACTATATAGGGTTAACTAGATCGACCCTGTACTATTTAAGGGTATTTTTTATTAGGAGTTTTGTTATCCCTTTGGCTGACCTAGATTGAGACCTAGTGAATTATCTCCTAAAAACATACAGGGACAACTAAGTTGACCCTGTATAGCTGACATATTCAAAAGGATTTATGGCAAGATCTGATTATATATACAAGTTTATTTCTAACCATTTGTAAGAAGAGAAGTGAAGAATAATAAGAGTGAATAAACATCTAATCATTGACCATTTTACTTGAGGAATAAAGCTTAGGGTTCCATATTTTTTTTGGAGATATGGATCTTGTCTTGTGGAGAAGTCTTTTGGATGCATAGATAGGTTGTGTACCCTAGAGCTGATTTGTCTTTGTTATGTTAACTAGGAATTTGACTCAAGAGAGGATGGTTAGTATCATGTTAGTTTTAAAATGAAAGAACCACACTAACTATCATAACATCTCTAGGCCTAGACACTAGGGAGAGCTTAGTTAACAAACATGAATAAAACACACAAATATAATTCAAAAAAAACCTTCTTTTACCTTCCTTGGATGCTCCAAAATGCTTGTTGTAGTGGCTTGCTTGGTTTGTGCTCATGAAGTATTCATCAAAGGAGGCTTGTCTATCACCTCTTCTCCTTGGCACCTTATGGCTTTGGCTTGGATTGGCTTGGAATCAATTTGGCATGGTAACACTAATTGCAATGGCTTCTTGGAGATATTTGTGCATTATAACTTTACACCAAAATAGCTTTGAAATGATGTTCATGGCCTATCTATGTATAGATTTTTGAGATTGACATAATCAACTTGAACCATCCATCTTATGATTTAGATGTGTGGTTAATGATTAATCCAATTATCTAATTAAAATTGATAAATATGCTCATCAATATTTGGGATAGAGGAGCAATTAAGAGGCATGGAGGGATTTGATGAGGCATGAATCTTGATATTTGTGGCATTTAAGGCCTAGAGATGCCTTCCCAAGAAATGAGGTCATATGATGATGTAGATATTCAATATTCATTTCTAATAATGAGATATTCAAAAATATCCATGAAATTCTTGATTAGGCCTTGATTTGGTTTAATTATCTCTTAAGCATGTTTAAGTAATTTATGCACAAATTACTCAAATTAATTAGAATGCCTTGTTATTAGTCTAAAATTTGATTGGATTAAAATTAAAAGGTGATGTCAGATGCATTGGATCCATTATCCCATGTAGGATGTTATCAACAAAAAATAAAAAAGGCATGCATCTTGTGTAAGATATTTGATAGGAAAGAGAAATCTAGAACACCCAGGTGCAAAATTGGCATTTTGACTCAAAATGATTTGATCAAAGTTAGCTAGCCCACAAATTGCATTACCCCACTTAATGATACTTTGGATAAAATTAGTACTTAAAAATATTAGTTTCAAAGATTTTTAATGTGTTTTAGTGTTTTTAGGCCAAATTATGTATTCTGAGTAGAAATTGGTCAAAAGCCTAGTTGGAGGTTATCATTGGCCAGTCTTAGGCATCTATAGTTTATGCCTATTTGGGAAGATGTTATAAATCATAGGTAAAGCAATGTATTCTCAAATAATGAGAGATGTTCTATATTCCAAAAATAATATGATGATTAAATAACAAAGCTCCAAATGATTTTGGTAAGCCTATGATGATGCCCCCTCGAGGGAGTGGCTATCACATTTGTTGATGGATGGTCCCTCAAAAAGAAACAAGAAGAAAGTAATCCATGGTTAAGATTAATCCAAATAATAAAATGCTTGTATACATTGATGTAAAAAGGATTTTGATTTAACCAAAGGTGGTTATAATCAAGAATAAAAGTCAAAATAATGATTTGCCTATAGGTGGTTTTAATCATTAAACAAACCTGGATTGGCTAAAACTAATGGTACCCCAGTTAGGGATGATTAACAAGCATATCTCAAGGATATAACCTAGAATATAGATTAAATATAAGTGGGTTCAAAGTGATGAAAGAGATGGATAACATAATAAGATTGATCAGTGTGAATGATTCAGTTGTACCTACCAATGAGGAGATGCTCATCCTGATTAGTAATGATATAACTATAATGGTTAATGAATTGATTTGATCAAGGGTGGGATGGGAGGATTTGCCAAGGTGTCAAGGAGAAAATTCTATGGCTCCATTGATTGTATACCTTCTTGAAGATGATTTTTTCTATAACATGTGATAGTAGGCATCATAATAGAACACCATGAAGACTTGGCTAAAATATGTATAAGAACTGACTCTCGATCTAATAAACACTCAAAAATAATGCACCAATGGTAAAAACCATGATGACAATGTTGATGTATGAATATGGATAGACTCAATAATAATGTGTGTAAAGAATCACCTAATGCATACATATAGACTGAGTCGAGGCAACAGTATTGAAAGAAAACAAATAGGCAAGCAAAAAAACAAATAAAAAAATAAAAAAACAAAAAAATAACCTAAAATAAATAAACAAATAGAAAGCTTGAAAATAAACATGTTATGAATGTTTTTGGAATTTTGAGGTATCTTAACTCATTAGAAAATGACAACATACCTACTCATAAAATGATGAGAACATTAGCTTAGGTTGCTCACAAGATGGTGAGAGCATATGGAAAAGGGGACATGTGACATCAACATGAATTTAGCATGACCCACATAGTCATAAAATGACCTCAATTCATAGTAATTATATCCACATAAAAGGTGAGGGAGAACCAATTTGGTCCCAATAAGTTCTCAAATCTAAAAAATGGCCAATCAAATGAAAATAGTAATGGCAAGGTGATGTGGTAATGCATGATAAACAATTGTTGACCCTAGTTTTCTCATAGGTGATTATAACTAGGATATAATGGCATAGGTCAATGATACTAATTTTCCCATAGATGGTTATAGTTAGTAGCAACACTGGTAAGACACTATTTTTCCCATAGGTAGTTATAATCAAGCCCATGTAAACAAAATTTATAGAAGATGAAAGATATCTTGCTAGATCAACTATCACACTACTTTCATAGACTATCATTTAAGCATGGACTTGATTGATTATTGAAATTTAATTGGAATCCTCTCACAAAAAGTGCAAGAAGAACCAAAGGAACCAAGATCAGAATAGGATTGGGTAGGATGACTAAAAATAGGCTTTGGTCTAGATAGGAATGGAATGATAAGATGGGATGGCATTGCTTTAGGATAATGATGGTTTGATAAATTGGATGAAATGGTAAGAGGGTTTCCCCCAGGTGATGGGGTAAATGGATGGGATCTATAGTAATGGTAAATAGGCATATGTAACAATGGCAATGGCATGACAATGTGAAATGGTATGGCACATGTTTTTGGCCTAGGTGTACCTTTTGATTCTATTATTCTTGTTGATGGGGAGATGCACATCCTAATCAAAAAATGATACAAATAGATTACTTGATCATATTAATTGCTATTCCATACCTCATTTGAATAAGTGCTCCATCAAGAATTGCCTGTAAAATGTGATTATGAGAATGTTATTTTAATCTTCATTAGTCATTGATTTTGATTCCTTCAAGCTTTGAGACAAGGTATATTTGTAGCCTCTACAAAGGAAAGTGTGGCCATGGATGGTAAATAAGGAAAAATAATGGATGGTAGGTTTGATTGTGAAATATAATGGTAGATGATAATGGAATGTGTAAAGGTTGAGAAATAAATGAAGATCAAGACATTCAATCACACGTAATGTTTTTGATGCCATATTTTATATAGTGTTTGTTATGGTAGGGCCAAAGACTTGTTCTCTCAATAAGACCACCAAATTTTTCTATTGATTAATCTTGAGAGTAGCTACCATCTGATTAGGCTATAGATTGGAAGCTATTTTGATTTGATCTTTGATTTTGTCTTCATCAAGTAGTGAAGAAATTTTGTGCTCAATTATTGGTGCTTCAAAGAGGTTTTCACCAATAAATTTGTCTTGATTTTCTTGTAGTGCCTTTGAGAAGGTTTCACTCATGAACATTAGATTTTGACTTTGATTTTCTTCTAGTGCTTTTTAAAAAATTTCACTAGAAGATGCTAAGTTCTGACTTTGATTGTATCCTAGAACCTCTGAAAAGGTTTCACTAAGAGAGTGTTTTTTTGCTACATGAATGTGGTCTTAGCCTCTTTTCTCTTTTTCATCTACTATGTTTCCATGGGTGTAGTTCAATAAAGTGTGATTTTTTCGATCCTAATCGACACTTATGGGAGATGGATTGTCAATGATATGGCTGTTTTGGTTGATGGTAATGGCCTATGGAATGGTAATGGAATGGGGAGAGGTTTCACAATCCTCATAGAATATACTAGGATAATTTATGTCAAATCTATAGTACTCATCCTCAAAAACCATAAAAGGATCACAAATGTATTCAAATTGATCTACAAGGCATGCATAACTAATGTTATAACAACCATGAATAGATTCTTCTTTTAAATCTGATTCTAACTCAAGGGACTCTAAATTTGATGTTGAGACTAATGTTGATTGTGATTCTAATGCTAAATTTGATGTTGGTTCAAGAATATAACCTGACTCCAACTCTGATTCTTCATCTGATGGGTACTTTGTTACAATGATGTATTATTGAATGTTTGGTTTTAGATAAGTCATGACCTGTGATGACATAATGGGCTATATAAAGACTGGTTTGTCAAAGTGAGTCTCTTCTACAATGGGAAAAAGTTCAAGAGACAACTCCTCAGAGACTGGATTATCAATAAGAGGCTCTTGAAAAATAGGCATATGGTCAAGGTAATGATTTACCCAAAGGTGGTTATAATTATTAAGTGACTTGACAAAGACTTACTCATCAGTGTGAGACTCCTCGATAACTAGTATAGGATCAATATGTGATTCATCATAGGTTGACTTATCATAAGTGGTTGGTTCAACAAAAACATCTTGGATTGGTTGGTTATCTTGGATTTAGTTTCTAATGAGATGAAAAATACCAGTTTATAACATAGTTTGGTCTTCAAAGGATTGGATCAGTTGAGGTTTGGATGGGACTGGTTAAGGATGAGGAATGACTTATGGTTAGATAATTGTAGGTCCTTTGGGAGCATGAATGCTCACATGATCCAAAGGATGAAGTCCTAAAATGATAATGATAGGGCTTTGTGGTGATTGATTTCCTACATAAGCCAAAGGACTAGGTCCTAGGATGATGAAGGGGCATTATAGAGTTTGATTGCTCACACAAGCCAGAAGATGAAGTCTTGGTATAGGAATGGTATGACATTATGGTCCTAGAATAGAAATGGTATGATGTGGTGGATCTTGATTACTCACATAAGCCAAAGCATCTAAGTCTTCCTTATAAACCATATCATCTAAGTCATGAATTAGCTCATAAGTTGGTTCTTGATTGTGTTTCATGTAATGATTCTTATAAAGAGTGTATAGATTTGTATCCCAAATAATAATATCTATAGTTGGGTATTCAAATTCCTCCTCACAAGCTTATTCATACCAATCCAAGTCTTGAGTTAGATCATGTGGATTTTGACTATGTTCCCCATATGGATTATTATAGGGAGAATAATAAAACTCCTTAGAAAATCTTTCTCTATAAGGGTTCTTAGTGGGATTTTGTGTGGTCATTCTATCATAAGTTGGATTTTACATGAATCCACCATAAGTGTAGCTAGAAATATCTTCATAAATGATCAAATATTTGAAATAAAAAGGCTTATAATTTAACAAAATTTGAAAAACTTTCTAAAGAACAAATGGTTCAAACTTCATTTAACTTGGTCGAAGGGGTGGATCTGTATCTCCAATATGGTCTGAAAGTGAAGCTATATCTTCAAAATGGTTTGTGATAAGACTTGGCATAAAATAGTCTAATGTCAAATGTTTAATGTCAAATGTCATACACATAAAATGTCAAGCATATGAATAAAAATTGGCATGCTAAATGTCTAGGTCAAAGTATTCCCAACAAGGTCTAAACTAGGAAAGGGAAAAGTTGAGTTACTAGGTCTTTTGTCTAAACATGAAGTCAAAATCTAAGATCAAATAAACAAGCATATGCTAGGACTTTTGTCCAAATGGTGTCAAAAGCTAGACTTGAAATAAAGGCCGATGTGATTTGATTTAATCTAACAAGTTTGGAAATAACTTTGACATAAACCCGATACATAAAATCAAACATAAACATGATCAATTGGCATAAGGCATGCGGAAAATGGATTTTGTAGAAAGGTTGTGTTCTTCCAAATAAAGGCACAAACATGATGAGGATAGCTTTTGAACAAACAAACCAATAATAGTTTTCAAATTTGGGTCATCGATTAATCAAAGTTATGCAACCTAAAAGAGAAAGATCTATGTATTATCCCTATGAATTGAGGCTTAAACATAAATCAACCAATATTTAGATCCAAAATTAATAAGGCTAATTGAATTCTCAACCTTGAAAACTAGGATTTGACCAAACAAGCTAGACAAGATTAGACAACATGATGACATAAGACAAAGGTCCAAATGGTAGACATGACATGGTTTGAAACAAATGGTTTTTTGGCATAAGGTGAAACAAGTATTGAAATAAATTGAGCATCCTAATAGCATAAACATGCTCGAATGATGTGATTTATGTGATGATTCAAAAGAATCAAAGGAAAAATGGTTTTAACATGTTTTGGGTAGCATAACACTACCCTGCTCAACTCAAATGACACACACACACACAAAAGTTTAGCAAAAATTTCAAGGCACAAGTGTGGTGTAAAATTACCAACATAATGCCTCTTTAGATAAAAGAGTGATGTATAGAAAAATTATTTTTGACATGGATTTATGAATAAACAAACAAGTTTTAGTCTCAAAATATACCAAGCAAAAATGACCAAAATACTCTAAGTATAACTATCCAAATCCTAGCAAGGGTATGGCAATGTGGGGTTAACTAAAATATCAATTTTTGAATGTCTTTAGGGGAATTAATTGCACAATGAATTTCATGTCAAACAATGCAAAAGACAAGCATAGAAATTGGGTGACCATGACATTGGCTAGTTGTAAAAATGTCTAGTCCTTTTTACAACCACTACATCCTATTGTTCACTCAGTGTAGTGCGATGTCTAAATGTAGATACATCTTATGTGCAACTCATAAGGAGTAAGTGAAGTCAATGTTGGGAGATGAAACCCTAGATCAAAGCTTCCCTAAAGAAATCATGGGAGGTAATGACATCTCTCTCACAAGCCAAGTTTACATAAAAATAAAGAAAGCATGAAATAGAAAGACTTTAGGGTCATTTTCAAGGTCACCCATACTTTGATGAGTTTTTTGGGAGTGCTTTAGATGACATTCTTTCTATGCCTTGGACTAGGTAATTTGTAATAGGAATAACACTTTTGATTCCAAGGGTTCCCTAAAGGGGACAAAAGGAAGAGCATATATGCAACACCCCTCTTTTTACCAAACAAAATATAATTTAAATAACTAAGCAAAACACAAAAATCTTGGAAAAGTGAGTTCATTTTTAAACACCAAATTCAAAAGATTGGGTGGTGTTCATTTAACTCCTTGGTCTTAAGATTGTGAACTTTGAAATCCAAACTTATGAAAACATTCACTTAAGCACCTAAATGTTTCATTAAGAACCAAAAAAAATATTCTTAATTCATTTTAAAATCATGCCAAAATGTCTTAATATCATGTTTTAACAAGTTCCAAGTCTATTGGTTCCCTGTCTACCCTTAAGGCATCACCCCAAAAGCAAATATGTTAGATTAAAAAAATTTAAATAGATTTTCAAAATTTATAAAAAATATATGAAAATTAAAGCTAAAATAATGTAAAATTTTGAAAATTTAAGAGAAAACATGTGGTTTTAAAAAACAAATCATCCAAAACGGAGTCTGTATGACCCCAACCAAACATTTTAAAATGGCCTATTGGCTCTCGGGTTTGTGTTTTTAATAAAACACAATGACCGACATCAATTTATAACCAATGATGGTTACACTTTCTATATGATGATGGTTATCTAACCAAAAATGGTTATACCATAGTGAATGATGATGGTTATGCCAATTGATGATGGTTTTACTAATCGATGATGGTTACTGTGTAAACTTGTGACAAAGAGAAATGGAAAAATAAAGTAAAAAAATAAAATTACAAGAGTTTTAATGATCCAAATGAAGATTTTAAAGTTGCATAATGATCTTATTCATGTGTGTGATGTGTCTAATCCCACCAGGTGTGCCATTATGTGAACTAGGAATTTGACTCAAGAGAGGATGGTTAGTATCATGTTAGTTAAAAAATGAAAACAAAATGAAATAAACACACTAACTAGCATAAAATATCTAAGCCTAGACACTATGGAGAGATTAGTTAACAAACATGAATAAAACACAAAAAAAAAATTAAAAAAAAAAAACCTTCTTTTACCTTCTTTGGATGCTCCAAAATACTTGTTGTAGTGGCTTGCTCAGCTTGTGCTCATGAAGTCTTCATCAAAGGAGGCTCGGCTATCTCCCATTCTCCTTGGCACATTATGGATTTGGCTTGGCTTGGATTGAAATCAATTTGGCATGGTAACACTAATTGCAATGGCTTCTTGGAGATATTTGTGTATTATAACTTTGCACTAAAATATCACATAAATGATGTTCATGGCCTCTCTATTTATAGATTTTTGAGATTGATCAGAATCAACCTTAACCATCCATCTCAAGATTGAGATGTGTGGCTAATAATTAATCCAATTATTCAATTAAAATTTATAAATATGCTCAATAATATTTGGGATAAAATAATAATTAAGAGGCATGGTGGGCTTTGATGAGGCATGAATCTTGATACTTGTGGCATTTATGGCCTAGAGATGTCTTTCCAAGAAATGAGGTCACCTGATGATGAATATATTAAATATTAATTTCCAATAATGATATATTAAAAAATATCTATGGAATTCTTTATTAGACATTGATTTGGTTTAATTAGCTCTTAAGCATGTTTAAGCACTTTATGCATAAATTACTCAAATTGATCATAATGCCTTGTTATTGGTCCAAAATTTGACTGGATTGGAATTGGTAGGTGATGTTAGATGCATTGGATCCATTATCCCATTTAGGATGTTATCAATAGAAAATAACAAAGGCATGCATATTATGTAAGAGATTTTATAGGAAAGAACAATCCAAGGCACCCAGGTGCAAAATTGACATTTTGACTCAAAATGATTTGATCAAAGTTAGCTAGCCCACAAATTGAATTATCCCACTTAATGATACTCTGGCCAAAATTGGTACTTGAATATATAAATTTCAAAAAAAATTAATGTGTTTTAGTGTTTTTAGGCCAAATTATGCATTTTGGGTAGAAATTGATCAAAATCCTGGTTAGAGATTATCAGTGGTTAGTTTTAGGTGTCTACATGTTATCCATACATACCACAACAATCTCTTGCAAAGCATCTTGTCCAAGGGAGAGATTGAGGATTCATGGGTTCATATTCAAGGTAATTAGTCCTAACTTTATTTCTCCTTGGTAAGAGTAGATAAATAATGTAGTTGTGAATCGTTCTCTCATGCATTAGGATTTTGTATACATTGACATGACTATATGTCTTTTATGAATGTTTAGTTTAGTTTATTTTGTCTGTGACACCCACTTTGTGCCAAAAGATTTGGTGAGAAATATATTATATCTACTTTTTTATTTATTAGATATAGAGTGAATATTAAATCTAGGATTCTTTTAGGGTTGTTGTATGATTGTGTTAGACTGTAGGATTTGGAACCCTTCCTAGCATGGTGTATTATGACAAATGATCCCCTAATTGGGTCTAATAGATCCCCACATTGGTCATGTCCCTACTTAAAAAGTGTATTCCCAATTGAAAGTGTAGGTCTACTCTATCTTATTTGATCTAGGATTGATATATAGACATGATGCATTTATGATTGCATATGCACAACCTCTAAAGTCTTTTCACTTAGTCATTTATTTTATGCAACTTGGCTTGTGAGAGCGAGTTCATAGCCTCCTCATGATTTATTTATGGAAGCTTTGACCTAGGGTTTCATCTCCTCACATTGTTTTAACCCAACTTCATGATGGGTTATACAAATTAGGGCATGTATACTATGATTGCTATGGGGTTGAGTGGTTAACCTCTCTAATAATGATGAAAACTTGAGATAGGGTTGGTTAACTAGGGGATTTCAATAAGAAGTAAATGGTTAGAATCACTATGAAAATTAATATACCTTTACATAGTAAGTTAATTGGTATGAACTCAATTGACATGAGGCATATCGAGTGTTAATCACACTTGGGACTATCTAGATAGTCAAAAATTTAAGTTTTAAAATAACCCCACTTGCTATAGACATATTGTGATGTAAGACAAGTAGCCCAAAGTTCCATGTCACCATACAATCTCTTGGGAGAAGGGGGTATAAAAACCCTACTACTTCATGCACTTTTATTTTTGGATTAACACATAAAATCTTCCCAAGATCATGTATATAGATGGAATCTAGTGATATAATACAACCTTGTTAATTTTAGAGCTTTAGATGTTACATTTAGATGTTTATGTCATTTTATCATTTATTCCATGTCAATTTGAGTTTTGTGTCCACATCACTCTATTATTTGAGGAGGTGTCATGACATCCATTTGACACCATACATTTACCTTGAACTTTTTATCAAAACCATTGTGTGTGTCAATTGATATGGGTAATATTACACTGCCCAAATCATTTCAAGTTTTTATGCATTGGAGTCTTGAAACAAACTATAGATTATAACTTTAGAGCATGATAAAACCATTATGCTACTCAAATCATTTCATAGATTTTTTTTGCCTTATGTCCAAGTTTCCAATTTGAAACCAATCCATGTGTGCCTATTAGGTTTTTGTCTAGTATCGTTATGCCATTCACCTTTGTTTAGATTATGGATAAAAAAATCCTAGTTTTCCTAAGTTGAGTTTTTAATTAACATTGATAAGTTTAAATCTAAGTGTTGATTAAAAAAAAGCCTAGTTTTCCTAAGTTGAGTTTTTAATTAACCTTGACAAATTCAAATCTAAAAATTAATTTTTGTTTATGCCTTATGTAATTTATGCTTAAACATCGATCTTTCTCTTTTGAGTTGTGTAACTTAGGTTAAATCTTTACCCACTTTGAAAATTATTGTTTGTTCCTTTATTTGAGACAAATAGCCTATCTCTCCATATGCCTTTTGTTTCATTACTTATACCAATTGACTAAGTTCATGTCTAAAGTTGAATGCCTAGTCTATGCCAAAGTGTTTCATATCTATTAGATTAAATCATATCCCTTTATTTTATGCCTAGATTTTGATGCCACGTTTGGCCAAAAGACTTAACAAATTTTTGTTTTCTTAGATTAGACTTATTTGGAACACTTCGAACATAGAGTTTGGCATTCCAGTTTTAGTTCAGCCACTTGACCTTTTATGTAAGACATTTGATGTTAGATTGTTTTATACCAAGTCTTAACATAGACCATTTTGGACATACCACTCCACCTTTTGACCAATTTAGACTAGCTTGGACCATTTGCAATTTGGACATTGTTTTTTTAGAGTTTTTAGATCTCTAGGCCTTTTATAGAATGTTCACCATTGATGTGGATATGTCTAGTTACACTTATGGTAGAGCCATGTGTAATCTAGGTAATGATATAATGGCTACATAAATTGACTTTATTTTATACCCTTATGGTGAAGAAGTGGTTTGTGAGATGGATCCATATCCTCCTTATAATACTCAATCTAGGGAATAAATTTAAGCACTAGATTTGGTGGTACCTTTTTCAAGTTGGTTAATGTATGATATTCATCCTCTCACCACTCATGGAATCCAATCCTCCACCTATACCATTAACCCTCCTTCAGATTGTGTGAGTAGCCAAGCTCCACAATGTCTACGGATTACCAATCTAGGACCTCATCCTTTGGATTATGTAAACAACCAAGATTTGAAATGACCTACCATTTATATTCTAAGACCTCATCCTTTGGCTCATGATAATAATCAAGCTTTGGAATTCCCTAACATTTCTATACCAAGACCTCATCCTTTGGCTTATACAACCCACCCAACTTTACAATGCACTACCATTTTTATCCTAGGACCTCATCCTTTGGCTTGTATAAGCAACCAAGATTTACAATTCCCTAACATTACCATTCCATGCCATTCCATGTATAGTATCTCATAATCTCAACAAATTTATCCAATCACAACTTTACAAGTAATAACTATTTTATTAGGCCATAAACCAACCTTTGTTAAGTCTATCATTATCTAACCACCAACCATTATTAATCCATTGCCAACTATTCCCCACTTTAAAAAACCCATGACAATCATCCAATTATGACCGAGATAATTAATACCTCTCCAACCAAGGCAATCATTCAAAGACCAAGATATATTCAAAGTTGGTATTTTACAATTGGTTGTCAACCAAGGCCAAGACAACCAACCAATCTACAATGTTTTTTTTAAACCAACTGTTTGTGATAAGTCAACCTGTGATGAAACACCTTTTAATCCTATATCATCTGTCAAAGAGTCTACTCTGACAAGCCAATCTTTGTTGAGTCACTTTTGAATGATTATAACCACTTTTGGGAAAATCATTACCTTGACTATATGCCTATTTTTAAAGAGCCTCCCTTTGACAAGCTAGTCTTTAAGAAGTTGTCTCTTGACCTTTTCCCCCTCGTTGAGGAGTCTCACTTTGACAAAATAGACTTTGTCAAGCCTATTATGCCATAATAGGCCATTATTTATCTAATAGAAAACATTAAAAAAAACATCATTATAGAAACATCCACACAAAATAAATAATACACATTGAATTTAGGTTTTATTCTTGCACCAACATTAGATTTAAAATTAGAAGTAGAATCAATGTCGGTCTCAACATGGGATTCAGAGTCCCTTAAGTTAGACTCAATTTTATAATTAGAATATGTTCATGGCTATTATAACATTGGTTATGCATTCCTTGAAGATTATTTTTTGATAGTTAAGCCAAGTCAATATCCTTCTTAGTAAGCAAATTAGGCCATCCGAACCTAAAGAGTAGAGTTTCCATTGAATTCTAATTCTTAAGAAATCAATAAAGGAAACTAATTTATTATCCTCAGAGATAGTCTCCAAACATCTTAATAAAGCTTTATAATAATCATTTGATGAGCTTAGATTAATAACACTTTTAATATTATTAGATCACCTTCAACACAAGTTCTCCTAGTATCTTCTATGAAGATTATGTGGACTCTTTCCATTCTATTACCATTCCACATGCCATTTCCACTAACCAACCTAGCCATTTTATTAACCTTCCACCTCCCACAAGTGTTAATTGGGACTAATAGAACCACACTTTGTTAAACTACCTCCATTATGATAGATTAGTTGTAAAATATTAGGTAGGCCAAGACCACATTCATTCAGAAGAAGAAAAATCTCTTATTGAAACCTTTATGAAGGCGCTAAGGGGAAATCAAAGTCCAAATTCAACACCTTCTAGTAAAACCTTGTTTGAGGTGCTATAATATAATTAAAGTCCAAAGTCAACATTCCTTAGTGAAACCTTTTTAGAGACACTAAGGGACAATCAAGATAAATTTATTGGTGAAAACCTCATCAAGGCATTATTAGTTGAGCACAATAATTTTTCAATGCTTGATGAAGACATTATCAAAATTGACATCAATATAACTTCCACTCTACAACATAATCAGATGGTAGATACTCACAGGCCCAAATAATAGACAAATTTGGTTGTCCTATCAAGAGTGTATTTAGAAATCTTTGGCCCTACCACATCCAAAGTTATGTTGAATTTGGAATCAACAAAATTATGTGTGCCTAAAAAACCTGATCTGAATTTTTTGGCCAACCATTATGCATTCCATTATCATCCATATTTACATCACCAAATCAAACATATTATCCACCATTTATCTATATTTACCATCCCTAGCTACACATTTCTTTATAAAGGCTACAAAGACATCTTGTCTTGATGTTTAAAGGAAATAGAATCAATGACCTATGAAGATCACAACAACATTTGTATCCAAATATGCAATAGGTTCTTGATAGAGCAAATATTCAAAAAAGGTATGGGCTAGTAATTTACATGATTGATTATTATGGTTATGTCATATGCTGATCAAGACATGTATCTCTAGATTAACAAGAACAATAGAATCATACACCTTGCCAAAAACACATACCTTTCTATTTACAATTTACCTTTCCATTTTCCTTATCATTGTTTCATACCTTACAATTTAACTTACCTTATCACTTGGGGGCCACCCTCTTAACATTAAAGCCAATTGCTATCTTATAATTTTTCCTTATGCCATACCATATGCCATTTTATGATCCCATTAATATTTACTGACGCCTATTTTTAGCCATCCTACCTAACCTTTTTTTATCTTGGTTCCTTTGGTTCTTTCCACACCTTCTACAAGGGGATTCTGATTTAATTTCAATAATTTTAGAATTATGTGTTTAAATTATAGTATGTGAAAATAGTATGATAGTGGATCTAGCAAGTTATATTTCATTTACATCTGACTAGTGTTATTTATCATAATCACCTATGGGAAAATTAGTAGTCTACCTTGTGTTTCTAATTATAACCACCTATGGGAAAATTAGTATCACTGACCTATGTTTTTGTTTCCTAATTATAACCACCTATGGAAAACTTAGAAAAAACACCTTTACCATGTATTGCCACATCAACTTGCCATTACTATTCTCATTTGCCTAACCATTTTCCTTAATTTGAAAACTTGTTGTTACTAGGTTGGATCTCACTACATTTTGTGTTAGTATAACTACTATGACTTGAGGTCCTAATATGACTATGTGGGCTACACTTAGTTCATGTTGAGGTCAACTCAGTCACTCTTTTCCATATACTCTCACTATTATGTGAGCAACCTAAGAGAATGATCTCATCATTTTATGAGTGGTATCTTATCAATCTCTAATGAGTTAAGATACCTCAAAATTCCCAAAAAAATAAAAAAAATTCAAAATCCAAAAATATTTGTCCCATTTAAGCCTAGCTAGTCATCCTCAATCCACCCTACTGGGGCAAATCCATTGTTAGGATGCTCTATTTTGCTTTTAATTTTAGGTTTTTGTGTGTTTGTTTGCTTGGTTTTTTGTTTGTTTACTTTCCTATTTGTTTGATTTCAGTATTTTGCCTCGACTTAGTCTATATGTGTTCATTGGGTGATTCTTTATGCATTATTCTTAAGTCCACCCATATTGATACATCAACATTGTCATCATGGTTTTTATCATTGGTGTGTTATTTTTAATTCTTATTAGATCAAGAGTGAGTCCTTATGCATATTTATACAAAGTTATCATGGTGTTCTTCATGAGGCATACCATCATGTGCTATAACAAAAATCATCTCGAAAAGTTTTATAAGCAATAGAGGTATACGAGTTTCTCCTTGGTAACCTTAGAAATTCCTCCAACCCTATTTGATCAAATCAACCCATTAACCATTATTTTTATATCAATGCTAATAAAGATTAACATATCCACATTAGTAGTTATATTCAAATTATTTCTATTGATCAATTCTTATTCTTTTATTTATCTCTTTCATCACTTTGTGCATCATTGTATGCCTAGTTATTTGTGGCTTTTTCATTTATTAGAACATCACATCTACATTTGTGCTTGCTCATCTTTAATTTATATACTAAGTAATCTCTTGGAGTTATGCATGTCAATCTACCCTATTGGGGTATAATAAAATATCATTTTTTAATCTAGGTCATATTAATGATTATAATTATCTATGGGCAAATCATTATTTTGATTCATCCTCCGCAACTAGGGTATATGCCTATGCCACTGATTATAACTACCTTTGGGAAAATTAGTGTCTCAACCTTTTTTACTAATTATAATCACCTTTGGACAAATTAGTACATTTCAAATCAATACATGCAAGTATTTTATTGATTGGATTAATCTCATCCATGGGTTAATTTCATTCTTATTCTTGCTTCTTTTTTAGGTATTGCTCATCAAATGTATGTGTTAGCCACTCCCTTGAGGGGGAATCATTATAGGCTTCCCAAAAATTATTTGTAACTTCTTATTCAATCATCATCTTCTTTTCATCCTATTTCATTATTCGAGAAGACATTACTTTGCCTATATCTTGTAACATTTAACCAATTAGGGGCAAATTGTAGACATGTAAAAGTAGCCACAATTGGCTTCTGATCGATTCCTACCAAGCATTACAAATTCATCCTAGGAATCATTGAATGTCTCAAATTTGCTTAAACATCATTCATCAAATATTAAACTCATGTTGAGACATCCCTAATTGAGGTATCTTATCATATGCAACAATAACGTCTCACATATTCATATCTAATCATCTTGTAGCATCACAACAATTAGTTTGTCCCATGGACTTACTAAGTGGGGCACTTGCACATGTAAATCAAATATTGAAAGTGCTAGAAGTCTTATTAGAATTAATTATTAAGCTAAACCAAATTAAATGCCTAGTTGAATTATCCATGTGTAATTAATGAATAACTAAAAAAAGAAATTCAAAAATTCAAATATCCTATCCTTTCATGATGACCTTTGTGAGTTGTCAATCTCTTTAGAAATATCTTAAAATATCTCATTTTGGAGACCTATGCCTATTCATTGCAAATAATTATTACTTGACAACTATTTACTCTATTGGGGTTATATTTGAATCACCTAGGTTAGGTTTGAACCCATTCCAAGCCTTAACTCCACCTTGAATCACCTTAGGTTGGGGTTAGATCCATTTTATATTGATACAATACCTTGCCTATTAAATTATAAGATATTTTGGTGCAAATTTATCATGCACAAATTAATTCAAATATTTGATAAGAGTAATGTTACAATGCAAAAATTCCTAGAAAGTAAGGTTATAATGATATAATATTGAGCCAAGCATAAGCCACATCAAAGCCATAATAGTTCTAAGGAGAGAAGGAGCCTACAAGCTTCATTTTCTAAAGACTATTTGAAGCACAAGCTGAGCAAGCCACTCAATAATACATTAAGAGATCCTAAGGAAGGTAAGGGATTTATTATCATTTGCATTTTATTTGTATTTTCGTTTGTCTTTTGTTAACTAATCTCACCCCTAATATCTAGGCTTAGAGTGTAAGTGTTAGTGTGTTTTTATAGAGTTTTATTTATTTGAAATAACATTATACTAACCTCCCTTCTTGGATTCCTATGATCTTAGGACTTAGGATAATGAGTTAATTCTCAAGCTCATGAACTCTCATCACATCTTATTCCAAAAATAACTTACCCAAAATTGTCCATACATCATGGGGTGATTTAGAAGGCTCTAAGTGAAATAGCAGATTAGGTGCTACAAAAAGGCACAATAGTCCATAGTTTTCATCACTATAGTTATACCACTTAAATATATTTTCACATGTGTTAGGTTTAGTTTCATCACCCATGGTTATCCTATACAATACCTTAATCCTTAGAATGATATTCATCTTGATTTTACATTTGTGATAGTTAAAGGAAGTTAGTGGGTTAATTGATTTTGAATCTATTAGAGTAGAAATGAGTTGTACTATTAGTGCAAGTTGTATTTATTTTAGAATGGAAATAATAGGCAGAAAATAGAAAGAGATATATAGAAAAAATACACCCCTTGAACTATAAATAAGAAATACCCCCTAAATGTTGCAAATGCACACTCAAAAGATGTTAGACTTAGTTGATAGTGTGTCTAGAGTAATCAGTATGAGTGTCAAAAAGATGAGATTTGTAGACAAAAGAGGAAGTTAGGCTCTACAAAAAGTGCATCCAAGGAAGTAAGTACAATAGTGAGCAAATGAGAGAGAGAGAGAGAGAAATAATGTTTTGAATAAGATGGGGTTTGGCCACCTACCAAACCAATACTCACCCTCTAGTCTTTGTCAAATGAAAATAGGAAGAGTACCCTTAATAACAATATTTTCACTTTTTTTAAAACTCACAATACAATATTGTTTTTATATGAAAAATAATTAAAAAATATTGTTTTATATAAAAAATAATCAAAAAATACTTAAGGCCTTATATCCCCTTATTATAATGAACCCACCTCACTTATAATTAAAAAATATTGCTTTATAAAAAAAATAATCAAAAAATACTTAAGGCCTTATATCCCCTTATTATAATGAACCCACCTCACTTTTAAATTATTTTACACTTATACAATAAATATGCTCTTGAGAGACTCCCATATTAAAAAAAACTTCCCACCCTTTATTTTATAAAAACAATCTTTAAAGGTGCAATATAGTTAATATTGACATTTTAATGATACTGCACTTTTTAAAAAAAAGTTCCCACCCATAAAATTGACAAAACCACCTTAAAAGTTAAAAAAATATGAATTACCCATTTAGATGGTTTTAAGCCAAAAAGTGGTTTTTGTATTAAATGAGACTTAAAGGTGGATAAGACTTAGCATGACAAGTTGTAAGTAAAAAAAGACTATAAATGAGAGGTGAGGGGTCATTTGAAGGCTATAGGAGATGAAGGATGAATTGGATGACTAAGAATGTAGGCCATGAAGGGCCTAAAAGGTCCTAATGGGCCATAAAAATTGCATGTAAGTCTCACTTAGAGGCATTAAACTAGAGGAAAATCTCTCAATGGCATTGAACCAAGTAACATATAAGGATGAGGGAAGGATGTCATCCCAAGTTAGTGGCTATCAGTGGCATTGAAGTGTTAATGAGTGGTTTTGATAGCCACATTTAGTACCATGATTACACTGATCCAAATAACACTAAAA
Organism: Torreya grandis; assembly: GCA_037957365.1. Taxonomy (NCBI): domain Eukaryota; kingdom Viridiplantae; phylum Streptophyta; class Pinopsida; order Cupressales; family Taxaceae; genus Torreya; species Torreya grandis. Next base: position 347,960 of record JARHVA010008133.1, on the reverse strand, counting down.
TTGGGTTGATGGATGGTGCCAACTTGAGCCAAAAATACCTACATAATCATGAAATAACTGTGATAAGAAAACACTACTATATGCATAGATTAGTACACTTGATTCTAGGAAAAATAGACCATAATTTTTTTCATGATCAAGGGATTTCAACAATTATTGAGATTTTTGAGATTTCAAAAAGCTCCCAATTTTTTTTAAACCCTCAAAATTTATGTAAATAAACTCTAGATTTCAATTAAAGCTAGATAACAATGAAAAACTAGACACATGATTACCAAGGTGGTTACGATACCATATTAGATTTTGATCTAGGTTTGGTTAAAGTGAGTGCAAAGGTCCAATGGTCACATGATACAAATGTGAGTGCACACCAATAATGAGATGAATCAAAAAATAAAACTAAAAAATAAATATTGCATGAGATAACCAAAATGGAGAAAATAAAATATTCATTATATGAGAAAGTTCCTCAAGTGAAGCATACATATAGGAGTGATAAGTAACTCTTCCATAAATGGTGGTCAAATACCCCATAGAATAGAAGTGTAACTCCTCCAAAAAAGGTGGTCAAAGGAGCATATAATAGAGGTGTAACTCCTCCATAAAAAGTGGACAAAGGAGTTACATCCTAGTCTTTTTCTCAAGCCTATGACACCTATGACAAACTAACTCCACCTGAGAAAGTATATCCCCAAATGTAGGAAAACTCCATGTGATCAAATATAATATTCCCAAATAAATAAATTTGGGAAAAGAAACACCTACACTAACAATGATAATATTAGGACACTTATACCATGTGATGTTATTGTCCCTATTATGAAACTAGTGTCTATGTGGTATAACTTGAGGCAAAAAGGGCTAAAATATAATAATGAGGGTCTAAAACTACTTTAGGGATGACTAGGGATGCCTATGGCCCACATAAAGGCTAGATAAATGTGAAAATAGGCCCTAAGATATATCTAAGGCTAAGCTATAGATAGGTAGTCTCAAGTATCACTCTTAGCACTCAAGTGTTATTTTTAGGTGATTACATTCCCACAACCCCCCACTCCCTACTTATTTTATAAATGAAACAATGTGAAATGACTAGGATAAAGGAAAAAGAAGCTTACCTAGACTTACTTAAGAGGTGAAGCTTGTCAGTCCGGATTTGAGTATGTGAAGCATACTCCATTATGTATCCTACACATGAAATATGCATAAATAAGTCCTTATTTAAGATATATCAAAAACAAATACAAAATTGATTAAAGAGATAAAAATGAGTAAAGAGAGATGAAAGGAATGAATACACCTCAATAGGCATGTGAACCAATGCATAAACCTAATGATAATGTTTGTGTGTATGTATATAGTGATAAATCAAAGAATAGCTTGGACTAAACTAATGACTTGCTCAATCTTCATGTGTGGGTGGCTTAAGAACTAAATCTACTTTTAACTCCATCATGGCCCACCCTTACTTGGTGGATCATGACTTGTGAATAACTTGGTTTGGACTGATGGTGTGTCTAACCCTCTCATGTAGGTAGATCAAGAAATAAATTAGACTATGACTCCATCATTGCCTACCCAAGGATAATAGATGCATCTAAAATTGAAAAAATGTAATGTAACTAGAAATGTGTAATTGTAATTGAAATTGAAACTATGTATATCAGATCTATGACCACTCAAAAATATTAGGTAGTTTTGGGCCACTCAAGAATGCCAACCATTACATATGGAGTAAGGAATGAAACTGATGTGTAACCTAGAATATGATGTCTTATGTATATAGCTTAGAGAATGGCATGATATTTATCATTTAAACTAATCAATTAATGTATAAGTGAGCATATAAAAATAATGTGCTACACACATGCCCCCAAAGCTAATATTTGAGCATATGGATTTTGGACTAAGTTATAATATTATGTATATGAGTATCTAAACTAAAAATTGGAATGGTCATGCTATGGATTATGCCCCCATTTTGAGCAAACTAGTATGAATTTGAGCTAAAATGGTATGAATATGAGCTAAATTGAGCAAAACTAGTAAATCTATAACTGACCTTGTACAAACCTAGATTGTACCTACTATAATTTTCTAGCCAATCTAGATTTTTTTGAAGCTAAGGATATTGGATATTAGTGCCATGTCTTTGATAGTAGTACCATGTGGCACTAATTTCCTAATTTATGTGCTAATGTTCGATAATTCTGATTTTTTGTAATTATATTGATCTTTGTGTCACTATTTCTCACTATGTTTACTTGATTTTGATTTCTATAATTTGAGCATATGTTCTAAAAAATGTACCATGAGTGAATTATGAGAGCTTGATCTCTGTGATAAACCCATGTGAAAGCCCCACTTTTGAGGGGAGTTTTTGAACATGTACAATAACTATCTTCAAAATAATTTTTTTTGCAATATGTGTGGTAGTTGGATCATATATGATATCTACATAATAATCCAATTTAATGTGCATACACAACATTAAAATGCAAGATAATATGAGCAAAATTTTATAATGTGTGATGTATGTTATGTCTAAGTTTCACAAGGCTATCAAGATATAATAATGTATGAAAAATAAATCTAAGTACTAACTTAATATCTACCTAAGGGGATGGGTCATTATGTCTATCATTGCCCCCAAGAAGGAAGGGGAGATGCATGAGGTCCCTCATGGCATCTAAAACTAGAGTGTGTAATAATAAAAAATAAGTGTCATGGCCATGATGCATATAAGAAAGCATACATACAACACACATAAGGCACAAAAATTAGGCCAAGGGGCCACAATACAATGAACATGGGAACATGTCCCTAAATTTGAGAAATAAAGACATATAAGGACATGTTCAAATTCCCACGTATGAAAAAAATAGGCAAATTGGCTTAGAATGACATATTCAAATATCTACATGCATAATCAGAAAGGCAAACATAAGGACATGGTCACATTCTAAAGGATACATATAATGAAAATAAGTGGCATAGAGCCATAGAGCAATGGCACATTCAAATGCCCTTGAATAGATGTAGCCTAGATTCAATCAAGTCTAAACGAATACAACTATAAATAAAAGTATGCATGAACATATGGTAAACATATGTATAAGAGCTAAGATATACATAAGCCAAGTCTAAAGTAGTAGTAGTTAGTAAAAATCTTGAGTAGGTGTAGGATGATCAATATCAAGATATACAAATACTAAATCTATGATGTAGATTTTATAAATATGTAACTTGGCAATAAAAAACTATGTATAAGATGCCCCAAATTAGTGAATGTATCAAATAATAACTTGTGTATCTATGTATATGCCCTTAGTGGGTAGATAGTAGCAAATCTAGATCTGTGTAGGGAACCTAGGTCCTATAAGTATCCTCAAACACTTGACAAGAACAAGTGAAGTAATATATGTATGATAAAAACTAACTATACTAAGCATATATACTATCTAAAAAATATAATTTATGTAAAAATGGAAAGGGAGGAACATACTAATTTCATGGGACACTCACTATCAATGTGACATGTGTTGTTGGCCTAGATTCCAATGCAAATAATGAATAAATTACATTATGTTAAACTCTTTTCACACCAAAAATTATATTGTATTATTTATTAAATCATCATTTACAAAGCATGTGAAAAGATTTATAAGCTTTTCATGGGTGGTTACGGGTTAAAACCAACTTTCCCATGAACCAACAATTTATTTAAAATAAAGCATAATAGTAAATTAAATACTAACTATACTAACTAAATATTAATCTAAAAATATAACATAAACTAACTTTGGATCATTAAATGACTCAAAAAACTCCCCCTTGATCCAAAGGGGTATATAAAGACTAGAGCAAAGAACTGTGAGTCATCCAAGTAGACTCTACCATAACTATAATTGGTACAATGTGTATCCTAGACTAATCACATCCTGATCATCCCCATATTATAGTAGAACATGATCATGCACTATCCAACTACATCGATCCTCACATAGAATCCATCCAACAAGTAACTACCCTTTGTACAATGTATGACACATCTCAACTAATTCCCAAAAAATACCAACTTCTCTTATAGGCCTTTTCTTAGCACTAATAATGCTAGCAACATAATACTGACTCGTACCACATATCCCTTGATCCAAAGGGGTATATAAAGACTAGGGCAAATAACTGTGAGTCATCCAAGTAGACTCTACCATAATTACAATTGGTACAATGTGCATCCTAGACTGATCACATCCTGATCATCCCCATATTATAGTAGAACATGATCATGCACTATCCAAATACATCGATCCTCACAAAAAATCCATCCAACAAGTGACTACCCTTTGTACAATGTATGACACATCTCAACTAATTCCCAAAAAATACCAACTTCTCTTGTAGGCCTTTTCTTAGCATTAATAATGCTAGCAACATAATGCTGACTCGTACCACATATCACTGATGACTAATCAAGAAACTAATATGCAATATCTTCTCCACCTATCAAGTGAGAGGTGAGAAGATATGCAACAAATAAACCAAGTACAAACCACTAAAATGATCCACATCAAAGATCATATAAACACTACATCTATGAAAGCAAAGTACACAAGCCAAAAAATGCTATTACATCAAATCCTAATCATGAGCCTAGCAGCTCACATAAGATGGGTGAGTCACTATATAAGAAGATATAGTCATTAGTTCTAGATCATGTAACTTCATATTCATCCCATCCATCAAAAGAAGATGTAGATGAATAGCCAAAAGAGGAACTAGAAGAATGACTAGAGTGACTGGAGTGAACAACAATGTTTGCTTCTACCTTCTATTGATGTTGAGAAGACCTTCGTCGAGAGGGACATTCTATAGAGAGATGTCCTATGCCACCATAATTATATCATATAGTCTCATGTCCACTCAAACTAGAGGAAGAATAGCTACCTGAAGAAGAATGCATTTGTTTTTGCTTGTGTCCATGTGAGTTGTGATGCTCATGCTTCAAAGAACTAGTATGCTGTCTATGGTTAGAAGAGCATGAATGATCTCTACGTCCAAAATGATGCTTATGACTATAAGTGTGCTTGTGAGAGTGTTTCTCTTTCTCTTTATAAAAGTGATTCAAAGAGTGTTTCTTGTTGGACTCATATAATGGATTTCCTATTTTGGTATAGTATGCATCCTCAATAGTTTTTCCTTTATTCTTTGTAAATTATTGCTCATGTTGAGTGAGCAACTCACAAATTGAATCAAATGTAGATTTGTTAAGCTTATCAATAAGCTATAACATCTCTAAAAATTTCCTATAGCTTAGGCTAAGGCCATTCAAAAAAATATAAATGAGCATTTTATCATCAATTTTTCCACCAGTAGTGTCATATTCTTGTTTCAAATTCTTAATACGTGACACATATTCTGAGACATCTTCATCATCAGTGAGTTTAGTGTTAAAAAACTACATAAAGAGATCATTTTTTTCTTATAAGCAAGTTGTTTATTATACAATTATTTTATATCTTTCCATGATTTCCAAGCTTTGAATTTAATCACCTTTATGTGAATTATGACTTGTGCACTGCAAGTGGATTTTAACAATGTAAGAGCTCGCCTATCATGTTTGTGAAATTTTGCAAGTTTTGTGGCTTTAGTGGGCAATGTTGGTTTTTTTTAAACAACATCCCACAAGTCATTGAATATTAATTTGTTTTCCATGTTCATTGACCATTCTTTATAATTCTTAGGAGTTAGGCATCCAATGTCAGAAATGAGACTCACAATTTTAGCCATGATGCGAAAAAGTAAGGAATGTTATCAAGGTTTTTCATTTACCTTAAAAATAGCTTCCATTTTATAAATGACCCTGGGTCTTGTGAGAGACTATAGGTTCTCTGAGAATACAAGCATAATGAAATAGAAAAAAACTTGCATTTTGAAGGTGTCAATTTCAACTGAAAATGCACCTTGATACATCATTTATAATACAATTATTTGAAAAAATCATATAAAATAGTGTCAAAACATAAATTTGATTATTCAAATGTATCTAGAATGTCAAAAACCATGAAGATCATCTTATCACATGACCACCTTCATATACAAGAATATGTACAACTAGTGTTTTCAAGAATGATGACTTATAGCCTTATGTCTTTGTATGAATCAAAAAAGATTCTCAAAAAATAATTTTCCTCCAAAATATTCTCCAAAAATAATATTCTTTCAAAAAGAAATATTTGAAACCTTAACCTCCCTTTTTCAAACCACTTCACAAAATTAAGTTATCCAAGTGCTCTATGAGCATTTACAAGTTTATAAAGATAGGAATTTATATATGAACTTGATGTTTTTGTTATGTATGATAAAAAATAAATTACTTGGGTGAGAAAAATTAATTTTTCCTATGACATGATTTTTCGAATTAAAACTCTAATCTTTGAAGCTTTAGGTGGGACCCAATCAAACCCTAAAATGTTTAAAAGACATTATGAAAAACTTAATCAAAGGAAAAATAAATCATTTGCATATTCCAATGCCATTCCTCATGCTTCCAATGCCATTGCTATCCTGGACCATTTTGAAACTTGTCTGTAGCTACCTATGGCCATACAAGACTATATAGATCTATAATATCTCACTATTTGGCTTGGATAGAGACTGTTAGAAAGAATTTTGAATGAATAAATCTGATATAGAGGATATGGGATGGCTTGGGAGACTGTACTTCTACAATTTTGAGCCATATAATTCAATTTTCCAGCTAGAAAAGCTTCTAGATGTCTTTAAAATTGATTTGTGGGCTTGTGAAACTTAGATTTAAATCAAACACTTAGCATATCAATTTGAATAAAAATATAGAAACCATTTCATCCACACAAATATATGCAGAATGGAAAAAACCATATAAATGGACGTACAACTACATAAATGGCTTGCAAAATTTCTCAAATGCTTTAGAAATTGAAATGTGATCTTTAATTGCTCGAAAACATATCAAAAACTTAGCAAATGAATTGAATGAAGGTTGGATCCATTTTTCAAATTCCACAGAGGTTTCTAGACTTAAAAAAGGTCATACAAATGGCTTTTCATCAAGTTTTGAGGTTCGAAAAACATGTTTGAGTCAATATATGACTTAAAAATCTAATCTTGAATGCTCAGAATGAAGTTTGGATGTACTACTAGGGAGTAGGCTATACATAGGCTATTTTATCAAATTTTCTTGGACTTTATAATGTAAAATTATTTGAAAAATTAATATATTTTAATAATTCTCCAAAAAAATCAACATTAGACTACTTATTGAAAAGAAAGGACAAAATTTAAAAAGGGCATACCATATACTATTCATCCAAATTCCAAAATTCATTTTCACATGAGACTTTTCATTTTGCCTCTCCCGTATTCACCTTGAATTCACCATGCTTCAACAACCTTGCTATGATACCACTGTTGGCCTAGATTCTAATGCAAATAATGAATAAATTACATTATGCTAAAATCCTTTCACACCAAAAATTATATTGTATTGTTTCTTAAATCATCATTTACAAAGCACGTTAAAAGCTTTATAGGCTTTTCACAGGTGGTCATGGGTTAAAACCAAATTTCCCATGAACCAAAAATTTATTTAAAATAAAGCATAATAGTAAATTAAATACTAACTATACTAACTAAATATTAATATATCAATATAAAATAAACTAACTTTGGATCATTAAATGACCCAACATGTGTCAAATAAAGGAACAATAATTATGTGTTTTGTATGAAAAGGTAACTAAGGTAACAAAACCTACTGTACTAAGTGATCTATAGATGACATAGCCTGTGAAGTGGTGCTAGGAATCCATGAAGTTAATTTGGGTATTCTATGAATTTTAGAGGTCTTATGGACCCATCTGGTAGAAGATGTTATATATGGCATGGGATCCATGTACTGAGAAACATGGGAAAATCAATAACACTAATCTCGAAAGTAAAGGGGTAGATGGAGGCCTTCTATAATCTACAACATATCTCTAATGTAGGGGTCTCCTTAATAAGGGTCTTCTTGGGAGAGTATACATATGTGGTAATGGTAACTGGTAGTTGCATTCTCATTGGTACTATAATATGATACACACCAATGATATTAAATAGGGAGTGTGCATCCTATGTAATAGTGTGATAGAATGCTAGTGGTGTGTTAGGATTGTGGAGCTAAAAGCTTCACTGATGCAGACATGGAGGAGGTTGCAGAATGAGTTGCTTAGTGTCAGAAGTGTTTGGCGTTGGTCTGGCCAACCGGCGTCGGCAGAGTAAGACAGGAAGGCAACTGACGTCGGTCATATATCGGCCGGCGTCGGTGACCCCAGGCAGACAGGGACCGACGTCGGTCGCCTGTGTGGTTCGACTGCGAGTTAATTACGGGCAGTGGGTTGACGAACCAAGTGTTTGCATGATGAGTGCTAATTTTAGACTCATAGCTGCGGATCTAATTATGGTAATTAGATGTCTAATCATTGTTTGGATGAGATCTATATAATAGACTCATGGTTGTATTGGAAAAGTGTGCTAGGGAGTAAGAGAGCATAATTATAAGCTCCTTCTGTGTGTGAGGTAGAGCAATGGTGCGTTCCTCCTAGTGCCACAGTACCAGGTGTGTTGGTGCTGGATTGGAGAGCTAGCTGGGTTCTTCAAGAGTGTAGGATCTTGGTCACAGTTGCATGGCCTATATAGGAGATCTACATGGTAAGTAAGATCGTTGATCTGCAGGTGTATGTGTGTGCAAGGTCGAGGTTCACAGGGGAATAGAACCATTGTTTGATTTGCAGGTGTGCAAGGTCATATAGACAGCAACACAACAGGGAGCAGTATCAGGCAGGATCTACTTGGAGTACAGGTGTGTACTCGGATAGAGCAAGAGGAAGGCAAGGGAGTTCCTTCCATAAGTATGGTCTGTTGAATTGCAGGTTGTTGCAGATTCATGGGAGATCTACTTGAAGTACCTTGAGTACTTGTGGAGCACGTGGAGTGCTTGTGGAGTGCGTGTAGCACTTGTGGTGTGCGTGGAGCACGGGAGGTGAACACCAACTCTGTATTTGAGTTGGGTGTTGGGACCTATGAGAGAGAGAGCTTTGGGGAGAAGAATAACTGTTCACTTGAGGTGTGGGAAACCTCTGTAAGGTGGTGGAGAAGAAGTGGCATCTTCTTTATTGTATTCTTTTCTGTATAAAGTGTTAATACAAGTTTGGTATTGTCTCTCATATGCTGTGTTATTCTGAATTCTAGTTACTTGGTGAATCTGGTTAATTTCCGCATATTAAGTTGCTTGGTTTGGTAATCAAATTGTGTGCTTCCGGTTTACTTATCTCCCAACAAGTGGTATCAGAGCCTTGGTTGTAGGTTCTTGAGCTTGATACCAACAAGTGGTATCAGAGCTAAGGTTGGAGGAAGCAGGTTTTGTGTTTGGTTACAGGGCACTCTCAGGGGTTTCTGATCGAGTGGGAGTAGAGAAACAGCAGATCAAAGTAAGCTAAGAATGGAGGAGTTGAAAAGCACAGATGGTCACTCACGGTCCTATGGAAAGAAAGAGCAGGTAAAAGATTATTGCTGGTTGGTAGCAGATCAGCATGAAGAAACTGAAGATACAGATGTAGCAGGTGTTGTTGCACATGATGTGTTTGCAGGTTTCTTGGATAAAGTTGAATCTTGGATAAAAGATTCGGTTGCCTCTTTCCATGCAGTTCCAGGTAGAGGAGCTGGTGAGCCTTGCCAAAGGATTGGCAAAGGGGAAGTGAAGCTGAAATTGCAGGCGGCCAACACACAGGTGTTGATGAAGGTCATGCAGGTCCTAGGTTTGGAGATATGGCTAATTTCTTCAGAAAGATTGGGTGATGAGAGATGCACAAGAACTCTCACAGCAGATGCACTTGAATTAGCTGGTGGTAAGAAAACAGGTACCCTTTATCTACTTGTTTATATTACTGATTCTTCTTTTATTGCGGAGACGTGGCTTCATAGGCTTGGTCACATGAGTAGGAAGGAGATGCATGTTCTTAAGCGGAAGATAGATATATTTGACAGGCTTAAGAACTGGAAAGCCTTGGTGTTTATGGAGGAGATGGCGGATAGAACCCAGTGGATGTGGCTGGATACTTCTGAGCAGGGTAGTTTGGACATGGGTTTTGATTCAAAGAAGCTCGCAGGTAAAAATTCATCACTCACAGGCGAACACAGGTACCGATGTCAGTCAGGAGGAACCGGCGTCGAACAGACAGGTGCCGACGTCGGTCATGTGCAGACCAAAGCTGGCGATGTCGGGCAGGGTAAGACCGATGTCGGTCATGGGACCGACGTCGGCAGTATGTAAGACCGATGTCGGTCAGAGGACCGACGTCGGCAGCAGGGACACCAGCGCAGGCAGGTTGGTAGTCAGGTACAGACGCATGGAACCGACGTCGGTCGGATGCAGACTGTGGAGTGACCGAGGTCGGTCACTGTAACGAATTTTGGGTGGACAGCAAGCTGTCAAGGAGTCTCAAACACCCATACAAAGGACTGAAGGCGTAAGTAGGCCCTCAAATTCATTGTTCCTCTTCTTTATACATGTTGCTGATTGTAGAGCAGGAAGGATCCAGGAAACAGGTGTGAGCTTGGCATGGATGAGGATGTGATTCCTTGGAGGAGAACCAGACAGGTGTGTTTTGGTAGGGTTGCCAGCAGGTATGAAAGCACAGAGACGAATGGATACCTTAGTAGAAGAATAGAGAGAACGGATACGTGAGACGGAAGATCAGGTATATGGTCTTGTGGAGCTGCAGGACAGTGGTACAGGTTTTGACAGGTGGAGGACGAAGCATGGCTTCAGTCAATGTCAGGGTAACTACTGTGGTTTGCCTTACTAGGGGGATGATGAGTCATGACATCATTCTGTTGCTGTATGTGGATAGTATGCTAGCTAGCAGGGGTGTACATACAGGGTTTTGCTGAGCTAAGGGTAAGATTAGTTCAGTGGCATGTCAGGGGGAGTTTGGAGCAGCGGAATTCTTTGACATGGGAGACATGGAGATCACAGGTTGATTTTGTCTCGAGTGGGAGCTGATGTGAATCAGGTGTTGGCGAGGTTCAGGATGCAGAGCCGGAGCACACTAAGGGCTGGACAGGTACAGTGTCTGAAATCACATGAGGTCTGGTATAGACCTGAGTATTCCCATGCAGTGGGAGCTGTCAGAGAGTTAGGAGCCAATTCGGGGAAGTGGGTTCTCAGGTTTTCTGAGAGGGACCGGCAGCAGGTGTTGCTATGCAGGGTCAGGACTTCACTACAGGTGTTATAGGTTCGGATGTGGCAGGTTACTCGGATGACAGGTGGTACACCATGGGATGTGTGGTGGGTTGTCTTCAGGTGGGAGCTTGAAGAGGGATACAAACCAGGAAACAGATTAGACGGGGTACAGGTATAGGTACAGTGCAGCTGTTTATCTCCAAGTGGGAGATTGTTAGGATTGTGGAGCTAAAAGCTTCACTGATGCAGACATGGAGGAGGTTGCAGAATGAGTTACTTAGTGTCAGAAGTGTTTGGCGTTGGTCTGGCCAATCGGCGTCGGCAGAGTAAGACAGGAAGGCAACCGACGTCGGTCATATATCAGCCGGCGTCGGCGACCCCAGGCAGATAGGGACCGACGTCGATCGCCTGTGTGGTTCGACTGTGAGTTAATTACGGGCAGTGGGTTGATGAACCAAGTGTTTGCATGATGAGTGCTAATTTTAGACTCATAGCTGCGGATCTAATTATGGTAATTAGATGTCTAATCATTGTTTGGATGAGATCTATATAATAGACTCATGGTTGTATTGGAAAAGTGTGCTAGGGAGTAAGAGAGCATAATTATAAGCTCCTTCTGTGTGTGAGGTAGAGCAATGGTGCGTTCCTCCTAGTGCCACAGTACTAGGTGTGTTGGTGCTGGATTGGAGAGACAGCTGGGTTCTTCAAGAGTGTAGGATCTTGGTCACAGTTGCATGGCCTATATAGGAGATCTACATGGTAAGTAAGATCATTGATCTGCAGGTGTATGTGTGTGCAAGGTCGAGGTTCACAGGGGAATAGAACCATTGTTTGATTTGCAGGTGTGCAAGGTCATATAGATAGCAACACAACAGGGAGCAGTATCAGGCAGGATCTACTTGGAGTACAGGTGTGTACTCGGATAGAGCAAGAGGAAGGCAAGGGATTTCCTTCCATAAGTATGGTCTGTTGAATTGTAGGTTGTTGCAGATTCATGGGAGATCTACTTGAAGTACCTTGAGTACTTGTGGAGCACGTGGAGTGCTTGTGGAGTGCGTGTAGCACTTGTGGTGTGCGTGGAGCACGGGAGGTGAACACCAACTCTATATTTGAGTTGGGTGTTGGGACCTGTGAGAGAGAGAGCTTTGGGGAGAAGAATAACTGTTCACTTGAGGTGTGGGAAACCTCTGTAAGGTGGTGGAGAAGAAGTGGCATCTTCTTTATTGTATTCTTTTCTGTATAAAGTGTTAATACAAGTTTGGTATTGTCTCTCATATGCTGTGTTATTCTGAATTCTAGTTACTTGGTGAATCTGGTTAATTTCCGCATATTAAGTTGCTTGGTTTGGTAATCAAATTGTGTGCTTCCGGTTTACTTATCTCCCAACAAGTGGTATCAAAGCCTTGGTTGTAGGTTCTTGAGCTTGATACCAACAAGTGGTATCAGAGCTAAGGTTGGAGGAAGCAGGTTTTATGTTTGGTTACAGGGCACTCTCAGGGGTTTCTGATCGAGTGGGAGTAGAGCAACAGCAGATCAAAGTAAGCTAAGAATGGAGGAGTTGAAAAGCACAGATGGTCACTCACGGTCCTATGGAAAGAAAGAGCAGGTAAAAGATTATTGCTGGTTGGTAGCAGATCAGCATGAAGAAACTGAAGATACAGATGTAGCAGGTGTTGTTGCACAGGATGTGTTTGCAGGTTTCTTGGATAAAGTTGAATCTTGGATAAAAGATTCGGTTGCCTCTTTCCATGCAGTTCCAGGTAGAGGAGCTGGTGAGCCTTGCCAAAGGATTGGCAAAGGGGAAGTGAAGCTGAAATTGCAGGCGGTCAACACACAGGTGTTGATGAAGGTCATGCAGGTCCCAGGTTTGGAGATATGGCTAATTTCCTCAGAAAGATTGGGTGATGAGAGATGCACAAGAACTCTCACAGCGGATGCACTTGAATTAGCTGGTGGTAAGAAAACAGGTACCCTTTATCTACTTGTTTATATTACTGATTCTTCTTTTATTGCGGAGACGTGGCTTCGTAGGCTTGGTCACATGAGTAGGAAGGAGATGCATGTTCTTAAGCGGAAGACAGATATATTTGACAGGCTTAAAAACTGGAAAGCCTTGGTGTTTATGGAGGAGATGGCAGACAGAACCCAGTGGATGTGGCTGGATACTTCTGAGCAGGGCAGTTTGGACATGGGTTTTGATTCAAAAAAGCTCGCGGGTAAAAAGTCATCACTCACAGGCAAACACAGGTACCGATGTCGGTCAAGAGGAACCGGCGTCGAACAGACAGGTGCCGACGTCGGTCATGTGCAGACCGAAGCCGGCGATGTCGGGCAGGGTAAGATCGATGTCGGTCATGGGACCGACGTCGGCAGTATGTAAGACCGATGTCGGTCAGAGGACCAACGTCGGCAGCAGGGACACCAGCGCAGGTAGGTTGGTAGTCAGGTACAGACGCATGGAACCGATGTCGGTCGGATGCAGACTGTGGAGTGACCGAGGTCGGTCACTGTAACGAATTTTGGGTGGACAACAAGCTGTCAAGGAGTCTCAAACACCCATACGGAGGACTGAAGGCGTAAGTAGGCCCTCAAATTCATTATTCCTCTTCTTTATACATGTTGCTGATTGTAGAGCAGGAAGGATCCAGGAAACAGGTGTGAGCTTGGCATGGATGAGGATGTGATTCCTTGGAGGAGAACCAGACAGGTGTGTTTTGGTAGGGTTGCCAGCAGGTATGAAAGCACAGAGACGAATGGATACCTTAGTAGAAGAATAGAGAGAACGGATACATGAGACGGAAGATCAGGTATATGGTCTTGTGGAGCTGCAGGACAGTGGTACAGGTTTTGACAGGTGGAGGACGAAGCATGGCTTTAGTCAATGTCAGGGTAACTACTGTGGTTTGCCTTACCAGGGGGATGATGAGTCATGACATCATTCTGTTGCTATATGTGGATAGTATGCTAGCTAGCAGGGGTGTACATATAGGGTTTTGCTGAGCTAAGGGTAAGATTAGTTCAGTGGCATGTCAGGGGGAGTTTGGAGCAGCGGAATTCTTTGACATGGGAGACATGGAGATCACAGGTTGATTTTGTCTCGAGTGGGAGCTGATGTGAATCAGGTGTTAGCGAGGTTCAGGATGCAGAGCCGGAGCACACTAAGGGCTAGACAGGTACAGTGTCTGAAATCACATGAGGTCTGGTATAGACCTGAGTATTCCCATGCAGTGGGAGCTGTCAGAGAGTTAGGAGCCAATTCGGGGAAGTGGGTTCTCAGGTTTTCTGAGAGGGACCGGCAGCAGGTGTTGCTATGCAGGGTCAGGACTTCACTACAGGTGTTGTAGGTTCGGATGTGGCAGGTTACTCGGATGACAGGTGGTACACCACGGGATGTGTGGTGGGTTGTCTTCAGGTGGGAGCTTGAAGAGGGATACAAACCAGGAAACAGATTAGATGGGGTACAGGTACAGGTACAGTGCAGCTGTTTATCTCCAAGTGGGAGATTGTTAGGATTGTGGAGCTAAAAGCTTCACTGATGTAGACATGGAGGAGGTTGCAGAATGAGTTGCTTAGTGTCAGAAGTGTTTGGCGTTGGTCTGGCCAACTGGCGTCGGCAGAGTAAGACAGGAAGGCAACCGACGTCGGTCATATATCGGCCGGCGTCGGCGACCCCAGGTAGACAGGGACCGACGTTGGTCGCCTGTGTGGTTCGACTGCGAGTTAATTACGGGCAGTGGGTTGACGAACCAAGTGTTTGCATGATGAGTGCTAATTTTAGACTCATAGCTGCGGATCTAATTATGGTAATTAGATGTCTAATCATTGTTTGGATGAGATCTATATAATAGACTCATGGTTGTATTGGAAAAGTGTGCTAGGGAGTAAGAGAGCATAATTATAAGCTCCTTCTGTGTGTGAGGTAGAGCATTGGTGCGTTCCTCCTAGTGCCATAGTACCAGGTGTGTTGGTGCTGGATTGGAGAGCCAGCTGGGTTCTTCAAGAGTGTAGGATCTTGGTCACAGTTGCATGGCCTATATAGGAGATCTACATGGTAAGTAAGATCGTTGATTTGCAGGTGTATGTGTGTGCAAGGTCGAGGTTCACAGGGGAATAGAACCATTGTTTGATTTGCAGGTGTGCAAGGTCATATAGACAGCAACACAACAGGGAGCAGTATCAGGCAGGATCTACTTGGAGTACAGGTGTGTACTCGGATAGAGCAAGAGGAAGGCAAGGGAGTTCCTTCCATAAGTATGGTCTGTTGAATTGCAGGTTGTTGCAGATTCATGGGAGATCTACTTGAAGTACCTTGAGTACTTGTGGAGCACGTGGAGTGCTTTTGGAGTGCGTGTAGCACTTGTGGTGTGCGTGGAGCACGGGAGGTGAACACCAACTCTGTATTTGAGTTGGGTGTTGGGACCTGTGAGAGAGAGAGAGCTTTGGGGAGAAGAATAACTGTTCACTTGAGGTGTGGGAAACCTCTGTAAGGTGGTGGAGAAGAAGTGGCATCTTCTTTATTGTATTCTTTTCTGTATAAAGTGTTAATACAAGTTTGGTATTGTCTCTCATATGCTGTGTTATTCTGAATTCTAGTTACTTGGTGAATCTGGTTAATTTCCGCATATTAAGTTGCTTGGTTTGGTAATCAAATTGTGTGCTTCCGGTTTACTTATCTCCCAACATGGTGGATGTGGTTAATACATATAATGAACACCTAAAGTTCCACCTATCTCATTAATTATATGTTTTTTTAATAAGTCTAAAAATATGTTCAATGCCTTAGCTTCCATTTACTAAACTTTCAGTGACTTTGTGGGTGTGCCCACATTAATGATGTTGGCCTCTATCAAATCATGTATCTTATGTTTCAAGTTAATGCATCTATTTGTAGTATGGTCTAGTGCCCTATGATAGTCACATAATGCATTATAATCATAATTATTTAGAAGAGGCCATGTCATATCAACCTATTTGATGGGAGGGAGAGATATGACATTGCATTCTAGGAGCTATTGTAAAACATGTACCAATGATTTTAGAAGGTATGTGAAAACTCTATATGGAAGAGATGATACAATCAAGTGAGGAGGTGACTCTCAAGCTATGTTAATGGCCTTTAGATTAGTCTTGCTTTTAGTGGCCCTTATTTTTTATGGAGGCTTATTATAAATATTAGTAGTTGAATCTAATCCATGTGTATATTTTAATTTTCCCATAGAGATAAGCTTGACTTCCCTTTCTTTCATTGTGTGGCATAAATCTATGAATGTTGGAAAATTATTGAACAAGATAGCTTCTTGTAATGTTGGTACTAAAATCTATTTAAATATGTCTTAGAGCACTCTATCTACCATGGGTCTAGTCATCTTTGTCAAGGATAGGACATATTTTGAAATAGGATAATTGGATTTTTGTTTCATTTGTGCTACATGATCTATGATATATTATCACTAATGTTAATTGAAAAGTGTGCTAAAACATATCTAAAAATGGATTGAATGTGATGATAGATTGATTTAGAAGATCATAGAACCACTATAAGGCATAATCCTTTAGATTATGTGGGAAGAAATTGATAAATATTCAATCATTAGACATGTAGTCCAAACATGTTGCATGGAAAGCTCATACATGGTGTTCTGGGTCACCCTTACCATCATAAAAGGTAAGCTTAGGTGCCATGAATATGGATGGTAAAGGAGTTGACACTATGTGATATGCCAAAGGTGTATGTAAAATAGCATGAAAATATAAGGCATGTGATGGCCTAGTGGTACCCTGTTCAACATGTAACACCTTAGCCTATTAGAATGAATATCATACATAAGTTATTGTACATCTAGAGAGTAGGAACTAGCCATAGGAGGTGTTGTCATTTTTGAAGGTTGTCAAGTTAAATAAGTTGTTGTACAAGTTAAGTTTCCCCAAAAATAGGTGTAATAATATTGTTATATCGATGAGTAGAAGATTGACCATTATTGGATTTGTTCTTTATTTACATTATGTCTTGTATAATATGTGCATGATCATGGGGTTGTTCCTAAAGTTTATCTTTTAAAATATGTAGGATCTCATCCTTATTGACTATAATATTTTCATTATTAAGTGGGGGGAGAGTGCCCTGATTCCCATCTTGTATGTAATCTTGATCTTGATTGTATTTCTCATCTTGTACTTTTGATTTAGATATGAAAGAGTGTTAGGAATAAATTTTTAGGTGTAGATGCATATACATGATGAACACTAGCATATTTTGAAAAATTTATACATGTAATTTAATTTCCCAATAATGTGACTATTTTAATTAATAACTAATTTTGATTTTGTAATTCTAATATTATCTTACTCATACTGATAATTTGATCCCTTAGAGTCTCACAAGTACAAACCTTGGTTACTTTTAATTGAACATGTAGGCACACACCCTATAGAAGAGAGGTGGAGTCATGGCTACACTGAGTATGGGAATTAGTAACAATAGTATAGGTTGCATTATCTCATGAAGGAGTGATAGCATGGACCTAGTTAGAGGGAAAGTAGTTATCACCCTCATTTAGATGAGGATGAGAAGGATATTATTTCATATGCATAGGATATGACATTGAAACTTGAAACATGATTATTAGCTTATGTAATAGATCCTATATGTATGTAAGGATTTATTTATTGATTAAATTCTACATAAGAGGACAATAACATGATAGAGATAGAATGAAATATGACATACTGTTGGGAGAAGAAAATGGATAAATAAAGCTGCATAGGATATTCTTTGGATATTCATGCTCTATGTATGAAATTGTTCACTATATGTATTTTATCCTATCCTCCATGATTTATGAATGATAGAAGATGAAAAATCCCCTCTTTTTGGCACCAATGTATGAGAACAATGTGAATAGTTAGTAACTACAAATGACTATAAATATGTATGATTGTATGAAGAAGATTATGAACCTTTGTGTAGATCAATATAGACTTTCTAGTTATGGCTACCTATTATATTTATTATGTTATTATTTGTATGCATTAATATGTTTAATGTTTGTTTTAATAATATTTAAAGTAATATTAATGCTCTACAAACCCTAAGAAAACTCTAATTAATCTTAATTCTTATCATTCACATGATAATTACTCTCTCTAACATGCTTATATGAATTATTTTCACTATCTTATGTAGTATAATAACATTTAGCTAACCTCATCCTTAGCATGTTATATTGTATCAAGAATCTCTACTAAAAATGGTGTGATGAGCATAGAAACACTCTTTCTAGAGGAACCTATGCTAAGATGGTTATAGGGGTAGTGAGACATTGAAACATGGTTAGAATAGAAAGTGTGGAACTTCACAGAAGAAGAATCTAAAAGGACTGGTGGCCACAAGTGAAATTATTTATGAGCATATCTATGCAGAAATATATGAAAATTTTTGGTGTGAACTACCCAAATTCCTGACCAATTGGTTGACAAAACTAGAATACTATTGCTTCAATCCCAAAATTAAAGAAACAATCACTTGGAATGAAGAGAAAATAGACTAATTATTGAAACTAGAAATTGATTAGATGAGAGAGATAGATTATTGGGTCACCACCACCATAGATGGATACATAACCAAGTTCATAGTACAAGGATATATAGTGTTTAAAGATATGTAGGACCGTTTTATCTAAGGAATGAAAAGAACTTTTTTTCATTGACTACCTCTCTTATTAAAGATGTTGGTCATGGATAAGGCCATGGTGCCTACTCCAGCCAATATGAAGTAGTCACTTCAGATGTATGGGTATTTTTGCACATGATGGTAAATGATGGGTAGATGAGTATGTGAAGCTTGAACCTGAATCTAGAGTGGAAATGTAGGGGAAAAAGAGTCAGAAGAAAAGTCTAGATTTAGAATGAGAACTGTGACAATATAATAGATGGAATCACTAGAAGAATACCTAAATAGTTGTGAGTTGAGGCAAGAGTAACAATAAACTAGATGATGAATGAGTGAAAATATGTAATAAACAAAAGGATGAACAAAGGATGAATAAAGAGGATGATGAATTTTGACAGATAGAATGAGAGGACGGAGAAAGAGATGAAGATGAGAGGTATGAAGAGGAAGATGAGAGTAGTTTAGGATTAGAATAGATATAAGATAAAAGTAGTGCATAGCTACAATAGAGGGTATTATCAGAATAAGAATAATTACTCAAATAAATAGAGAAAAGTCATATGTTAATCATAAGTTTAATCATATCAAAAGAATCTATTGGAAAGAACTATTCATAAAAAGTGTACACATCCCTATAGCCCAATATTTTATATGCTAGTAGAAGTTTTTAGCCATACAAACATGAGGATAATAGTTGGGAAATACCATTTTAAAAAAACATGAACCATTGGGGTATAAAAATTCATACAATATCAATTAGGAAGGCTTTAAATGCCATATTATTAGTTAGAACTAAACAACATGAAAGAAGCACAAATAAGTAAATTATGCACAATAATTATTCTGGTGCATAGAGTAGTTTGGTAGGATCATATATATGCCTATGATATTATCTTAATAGAATATTTCACACACACTAATAAATATGATGAATAATCTATGATGATTCCTAAACTTAGCCATATATGAAGGGTCCACAGATCTTGAACACAACTTGGCAACTTGAAAAATGAAATGGCAAGCTAAGGGTGTCACTGATGAAACTTTTCAAAATTGAAAATTAGTAGGGGCCCTAGCTGGGAGAGCACTAGAGTTCATACACAAAAGATAAATTCAGCAAGCAAGTCTAAATGACATTCAATATTGGCTCATCATAGAATTTAATATTAAGAAATGTACCAGTCAGAATATATAAGACCTAAAGGAGATAAGGCAAAAGTCTAGAGAATTGATCTGCAACTATGATCAAAGATTCTCTAATGTGATGAATAAGGTAGAATTTTCCTTAATATATATAGACAAAGCATCATGGTTCATTGAAGGATTATGATCTAGGATCTAGTTTGATACTATGTAAACTCAATATGATACAAAATTAGATGCTAGAGTTGTTGCACTAGGCATAAAACAAATTAAACATTATGGAGAAGATCCTACTATTAATTCAAAAATTGAAAACACACTATAGGATTTCATGAAAAGAATGGAATAACAAAACAAGGAAGATAAGCCTAAATTAAATATATGGCGTACATAATGCAAAAAATAATGACACCATCAAAATTATTATCTAAAAGTTAAGATTTAATTTTATGAACTCTGTCAAGTAGTAGAGCATGCGATAACACAATGCCATTTTCTAAAACAATATATTAATAATCCATAGAATTTGTATTTTAATTTTTGTAAGTCACCTAACCATGATGAGAAGAATTTTAGGGATTTACATGAGCTTAAAGGGGGAATCTTCAAAAATGTATTTACCATCATAGTATAACAAATTTCCTCAACAAAGTAAATAAACCCAATCCTAGAGGTCGATAAAGTTTGTGTGACCTAAACAAGTCCATAATGGATTCTAAGTTCATCATAATATCAATGTCATGGTCTGACTAGATAGACCCCTCCCTCACCAAGTTGGACACCTCTGTCTCTTCAATACTAGTATGTAGCACCCTAGAACTCACCTATAATACAATAACAACAAATGAGTTAGACCACAACAACTATGCAACCTCAATTTGGAATTGGAGATAACAATTAGCAACACCAGTAGTGGAACAATACATAGCAAAAAAGAGGATATCAAGGTGGCTATCAATCTAATAGATCAGAAGGTTGTGGAAGTTACAGAGGAGGAAACCAAGTTGGTAGATAAAATAACTACTAGTGGTCTCCGTTAAAATGCTACCTATGTGGAGAATACAATCATGTCCAATGGAATTGCCCAATGAACCTACAAATATAGTTGTATTACACATATTGTAGAATCTTTAAAGAGTATGACATAAAATATTACCCTATTCTAGAGAAGCAGAGAAAGGATAAAGTTGTTTGAAATGTGAATATGGTAATTGTGGAGCTTTAAAAAATGCATTTTTGAATATTGTTATGTGACAACAACATGAAAAATAAGGGTTGCCTCCACTTGAGATGCCTCAAGATTAGGGCATCAAAAAAGTTAATCAAGATAAATATCCATACCATACCATAGAAAAGAGACTAATGTATGAAGTTGTATACATGTTGAAAAACATTCAACAGTAGGATACTAATGGTGGTGATGTTGTAATAATAGATGTGCAATTATGGTTAGATCATGTGAATTATACACCAAAACAAAGTTGTCACTGCACTTAATGATCTCTTGAAATTTTTGATTACTTTATGTAATGAAGATATATCATTGAACATCACAAATCTATTGCACAATATTCTATCATGTGCACAATATGGATAGCAAAAGATAGAAAAACTAGTTTGGTAAGTCAAGATGAATAATCCCTAAGATGTTGATGCATGGATTAATATTGAGGTTACTAGTTACGAGATCCTGAATGTTGTCTTTGATTTTGACAGCATAGTTAATATGATTCCTCAATCTACATGGGAAGCTATTAGATGATCAGATCTGAACTACAACCTACCTAAGCCTAGCTAATTATGGGAAAGTTAAGCCCATTAGAAGACTAAAATATGTCAAGATCAAAGTCATAGACTTATCTCTATAAGGTAACTTTAAAGTCATCAAGATGATACCATAACAACACATTACCCTACATTGATAGGTAAAAAATGGGCATATGATAGTTAAATGACTATCAATACAATGCATAATTATCTTGAGGCACATCAAGGTGACAAATTTATTATCATTCCTCTTAGAAAAATTCACAAGCATTACATAATTCTAGCTGAATCAGAATCTTCATATGTTCCACAAGAAACTTGTTGGATGAAGGTTAATTTTGAGGAAAATATAAAAGCTTTGCACATAGCTAAATGCAACTTCTTGTACCAACATACCAAACCTTAGGTATAATCATTGCTCACTCAACATTTCAAGACATAAAAATAGTGGAGGCCCAAACCAGTAGTTATGCAGTCAATGGTTAATGGATTTGTCACTAAAGAATGTGCCTCTATGTCTACAAAATCTCCTACTTGATCCAAATTTGATTTTTGCTATCAAGTTGATGATCACATGCAATACTATATAGATCCGACAAGGGAAGGCACTTTACTATGATAAGTAGTTTCATTTATTAGTGGCAACTTAGATATACACCTTCTCAACTAAGTCCAAGGTGACCATGAGCCTTGACCAATGTGAATGGTCATTATACATGAGAAATAACTTCCTATATACTATGTAATGAAGGAGCTCAATGATTTCATTTTACACTTGCAAGCCCATATTTTGACTATCAATCAATGGGTCAATGTTTTACATTATGCTCTAAAGGGAATTGTTATGACATGGTGGGAAATTCATCAGGACAACTAGATGGATGGGATAATGCCTACAAGGTCATGATTAGTAGATTCTAGCTACTGTAGTTTGTCTGCACCAATTAGCCATTCTTTCAAGAAAGTGAGTGTCCAAAAATTTATATACATAAATGTGTTGAATTTTAGAATGAGGAATGTGTGGCACCAAAGTATTGGGTTCACATATTCCACTTTACACTTGCTTCACTACTAGTAACCTGGTACATACACTAAGAACATAGAAAAGAGACCAAATATTAGGCACAAGTGTAGAGTGATTTTAGATAGACCTTTGTGTTTGAAGATGAAAATCCTCTATTCCAAAATACACTATAGAAGCTCAAGTATTTTTTATGCCATGGGTGCATAGAATACTTAAGCACCATAACAAATCTATTACATAGAAGAACACAACCTCTGACCTTAACTCATACCTACAAAAGTATAAGGTTGATAAGAATAAAGAACAATCTCTAACACAACCATGTTACCAGATTCAAGATGAGGTAGAAGACATTAAAGGTTTTGATTCTGATGGTGATTTAGATGTGAATGATTTATTTGAGTCAAAATGACCTATTAAACCACTCAAGGACACCAGCACAACACTACCAAAAGAAGACAAGCTATAGAACATCTAAATCCCTAAATAGGAAAGGCAAAGGAGGATATAGGAATCTTTTGATGAAGAAAAATGTAATATTTATCATTATCCTATCAAGAAGCATGTTGTTAACATTGGAATAGAGGAGGTTCCAAAACTAGCAAGCATAGGTGACTATTGGATGGAAAATGAAAGTTTAGAAGCTCTATAACTTCTAAGGCATTATTAAGACATTTTTCCCACCAAATTCTCAAAAGTTTGAGGATTCAACCCATCTATGAGAAAGATGCACATTAAACTAAAGGAGTGTGCATGGATGATGAAAAGGTGACCATATAAGTTCAATCCAAATATGAAGTTGAACATAAAAAGATGAATTAGATAAAATGTAGGATGTAGAGATAATATATCTAGTAGAAAAAATTGATTGGGTAAGCCCCATGGTAGTTCAACCAAAGAATACATGAGAAATCCATGTTTGTGGGGACTACCACATTTGGATGATGCCTATGTAAATGATCCATTTCCAATACCATTCATAGATAAAGTTTTGGAGTCCGTTGCAGGACACAAAGTATATTCCTTCACAAATGGTTTTAGTGGATATCTTTAGATCCTGATCATAGAAGGAGATTGATCCAAAATAAATTTTAAAACAAAATGGGTTTTTTCGAATACAAGGTCATGCCTTTTGGACTTTAAGATGTACCTCTGGTATTCTCTCACATAGTAGTCACAACATTCAAGGATTTTATTCATGACTTCTTGTAAGTTTATTTGGATGATTGGGCCATCTATTCCTTATTCAAAGAACACTTGTCTAAGTTACATCTAATGTCAGAACAATGTTAAGTTCTACACATTGATTTGAATTTGAATAAATGTTTATTTTTCACACCTTTTGGTGTTTTTCTTGGACATGTAATATGCAGTGAAGGTATTCTAGTAGATTAGGCTAAAATTGTAGTAATATTGAGTATGCCTCCACCTATTAGTTCCATTAAAGTGTGCTATTTTTTGGGGCATAAAGGATACTATCATAATTTCATTAAAGGTTACACAACCATTTCATCTCTATTAGCATCTTTAATACACAAAAATGTGAAGTTTGTCTAGACTTCAAAATGCCAAGCAATTTTCATTAAGCTAAATTATATATTAGTTTATATGCATATACTTATTTTTGTAGATTGGAGCAAGCCTTTTCATGTACATATGGATGCATCAAAAATTGCAGTTGGTGTTGTGATTGCATAGCTTAGAGATGGTGCACTAGACCATCCTATCTATTTTTCTATAAGGAAACTATCTAACATAGAGAAAGACTACATAACCATAGAATGGGAATCATTAGCCATTGTGTGCATACTTAAAAAATTCTATCACTATTTACTTTTGACACCATTTGAAGTCTTTAATGATTATCAAGACCTATGATATTTGGTCAACAAGCTGATGCTAGGAGGGCATATATCTCAATGGTTGATTCTATTCTAAGAGTTTTAATTACACATAAATGTCAAGCTAGGAAGAGAGAATATAGGACTGTACCATCTCAGTTGCATACCAAATGGGGAAGATCTAGAAGAATTACAAGAATGCTATCTTGACTCCTATCTTTTCTATATCTCTATGATTCCTAAATTTTTTGAATCCATTGCCAACTTCCTCGAGCAAGGAATATTCCCTATTCACTTTCAAGAGTGGGATAAAAATTAGTTTGTGACTAGAGAACTACCATATACCATTATTAATGGGTTTCTATATCATTTAGGAAAGGATGAAGCCCTACACAAGGTTTTTATAGAACATGAATAAACTCAACTCTTGGAGGAAGCTCATCAAAGAGTCATAGGAGGGGATTTTATGGGAGAACCCATGGTTAAAAATTTACTACAAAGTATATTATGGTGGCCAAATTTGTTCCAGGATACACACATAGTTGTATAGCACTACGATGTTTGTCAACACATGGGTAAACTATTGTAGAAAGACGAGATGCCTTTGTAGCCTCTGTCAGCTAAGGATCCTTTCAAATAATGGGTCATTAATTTTTTTGAACTAATCAATCCACTAAGTAAGTTTAGTAAATCAAGGTACATCATTACTATGACTTACTATTTTACTAAGTGGGTTGAAGCTACTACAACACCTATTTACAATGCAAAGGATGTAATGAAGTTTTTATATGAAAATATCATTAAAAGGTTTAGATGCCTTATAAAATTAGTCAATGATAGAGGAATGCACTTTAAAAACAATACCATCAAGTCTTTGACTAAAGAATTTATGATCTCTCATCACAAAATCACTATGTATCATCCTTAGTCTAATGGACAAGCTGAAGCATCCAATAAAGTACTAAGATGCTGACAAAAATCTATGATGTCAAGTAAGATGAATGGGAAGATTTCATTACTGTGATCTTGTGGGCATATCACACATATTATAAAATGGCTATAGTTTTTACACCATTCCAATTGGTGTATGGTTTGGAAGTAGTCATGTTAATGGAATATTTAGTACTTAGCCTATGCATTGCCATAGTCATGTGACTCAGAGATCATGAGTATCTTACTAACTAAATCCTAGAGCTAAATCAGATAGAGGAGTTTAGAAGTAGAGAAACATGGATGCAAGAAGTACACAAGTAGATTAAAAAGCATGGAATGATATGAATTTATGCCAAAAATAATTTCATAAGGATCAACCCATTTTATTATATGATGGTTGATTCAAAGCATTCATGGGAAAGATATAAATATGATAGAAAGGGCCCTACATTATACATGACCTAATTCACTAAGTAACCATGGTTTTAAGATATCTTCATGGAACCAAGTTACGAAGGTGGGTAAATGGATGTAGGCTTTAGCCTAACTATCAATATTTGATTGATCTCATTTTACAATCTGAGTGGATGTTGAGTAGAACCATGTAGCTTAGGATTTCTTTGTTTTACATGTTTTATGTGTGTGTGTGTGTGTTTGTGTGTGTGTGTGTGTGTTTCTTATCTATTTGTTCATTTTTAGATGATCTCAACAAATATATTTTTGAAGTACAAATACCAAACATTGTGTGTGCCAAACATGCATAGGAGGATCCACGTGTCCCATCAAAAAAGTAAAAAAGGAGTGACTAAAAAATATCAAGTTTGAGAAGATGCTTAAACATCCCATCAACAAGATATTCATTAAATAATGGTCATCAATCAAAAGTAAATGCATGAGCTAAGGTTTGATTGATGTGATATTTAATAAATCAGTGGCTTATCGACATCAGCTTATTGTACCCCTCATACAAACATCAAAGAGCAAAATAGTATAACTCCACACATACATCAATGATTAACTAATTTAATGGCTAGATCATATATAAATTTGCCACATCTACCATTGCATTCAAGGTGAGTAGATAAATAAGCATGGCTTGGATGTGGAATCTAATAGGTGCCAAATCCATAAAATCTAAGTTTGAATAGAAAGTTGATATTTCATCATTGAGAATATTCTTCAAAAGCTATAACTATCAAAAGTTGAGTCATTTTCTTTGCATAGAGTATATAGAGCATTCTAATTTCACCATCTTACATAGCTATGGATACCTTTTAGATAATTAGGGCTCTTACAGATGCACAAGAAGAAACCATGGGAATCAACATGGCACTAAAATAAACCAAGTAAAATGACCAAGAGATATTTTATTACCTTTTCCAAGCTGAGAAAAAGATCTTCTACCCTATCTTATGGATACTACACAACCACTTGCCCTGGTAGCTCCCCACCAGTTCTAAAACATAGATGTTGAGTGCCTATTAAGATTTCCCACATTTGGTGACCTAGGAGAGATCGATCAAGTATTTCTTTAGGCAAAAAAATGATAACATAATCTATTTGGGTCTGGATGAGACTATGGCAATCAACACACAAGCCATGGCCCAAGTTTTGGGCATGCCTACATGAGGAGAATTTTTTCTTACCTACAAGATAAACAAATGCCTCCCATATTGCAAGAATTTTGGGATCTATATGTACAATCCAAATGAGGTATTCCTATTGATTAAATCCTAAATAAACTAGTGTGCATTCTCATTCAGTATAACACCAAAAGATTTTGGTAGATGACCAAGTCTATCAAGAAAATACCTAAGGGAATTATGGACATTGCCCATCAAATGATCCATAAAAATGAGTAATTTAATTATCTTGAGTACTTTTTGTAGGAATTACTTATAAATATTAATAATATCACATCTTTTGGGTAGATTTTTTAGTACCACTTCCTCATTTTCCTACTTTGCTTCATGTAGTGGAAGTCATCAAACGGTGAAGTACATCTAAACATAGACTAATAGCCAACATAGTAATTATACAATCTCTCTTGGATGTAAGATCATGGAGATATTATACATGAGGACAAGTTCAAATTTTGGTGAGAGGATTGCCTATACCTCATCACCACACATCCATGAGAGTCACCCAATGTCTTGTAGTACCTAGTTTAGTATGCTAAAGTTACCTTACTACTTAAAAGAGTCATCAAAATCCATGAGCTACCATGATCAACATTCAATACACTCTAATTCTTCATCATAATGTACATGGCATAGGCCAAAGTGGCCCAATAAAAAGAGTACATAACTATCCATGTGACTCTCTTACAATCTATACCACCTAACATAGATATTCTTATTACACAACAACTAGAGATAGTATTTAGCTCGTAGTAACAAAAGGGAAAGCACAAAGAGAATAATTATTTAGTGTCTCCTCACCCAAAAAAAACAACACACAACGCTACAATCTATAAGGATGATATGAAAGTGCTACAAATATCCAACTCTTGCAATATCATTTAGATAAACACTGATGAACAAGAAGTCTACTAGGTTATGGTGGTTGACATGTATAGAGACTACTATGAGAAGGAAGAAGAAAAATAATTCTTCTTTTGGAAGGTGGTGTACATAGTGAAATTTCATAAATATGTTCTCCTGGAGCTTTGGGTGGATATTCCATCTTTCCCACCTTCCATCATTATCAACATAGTTTGAGAAGAAATAGAGTAACTCCAACATGAAATGAACTTCTTCTACTCTTCAACAACTCAAACATTTTCACTTGACATCATATTTGCAACCCTACCAAAGAGCCCACCTGAAAAACTTATGCATAGGCCCAAAACATGATGGGAGGCAAGAGTCTCCCCTACCTTGGAGGAACTCATGTTTGGTCGACCAACTGCTATGTAAGAAGTACAATCTACTCCTAAATATTTTACACCACCACCCTAATGCATATTGGTCATAATCAATAGGATTAAGGTAGATTTTACAAGTTTATAGGTGTGACTAGCCGATTCCCCACCATCACCATAGGCTCAATATGTTGAGGAGATTGTACTAGAGTAGCCAACTATAGAGGAATAATAGGATGTTAGGGAAGAAGCCACTCTTGAAACTAAACATGGGCTCAAAAGGAAGAAAAAGAAGAGAAAGAAATAAGAAGCACAAAAACCACATGTAATGCAACAAGCTAAAGAAGTTGAGGCCACACAAAAGGCCAAGGAGGTAGAGGCAAACATCCTGAGGGCCAAATGGGCCCAATAAGTAGTTGATGTGACAAATCAAGCATAAGTGTTTCGATGAATTTCAAATTTTATTTTGATAAGAAGAAGAAAAACTAAATATGGGTATGGTTGAAAAACTTGTTTGATTATGCATGTATTAAATCAGATGATTTTGATGAACTCTTATTTATCTTGGGAGGATGACCTACATAAGAAAGAGACTAAAAAATAATTTGTTAGCTATCTAGGAAAGTGCATTGCCTAGTAAGCTAGAGCCAAGAAGTACATGACTTCTTTGGAGGCTATCAATCCAACTTTTAAGACAAGTTAATGCTGATAAAAGAAAGTTGCATAACATAAATGAAAGTACTTAATTTAGGTGAAATAAATACTATTTATAAGTAATGCTTACATTAAAAGGATAACATTAAGGTGAATGCCAAAATATCAAAATATGGTTCAAGTATGTTCAAGTTGCTATTTCTAGTTTGTATTATGACAAAAGTTAAGAAAATAGGGTTTTGGTTGAGGTTGAAAAGTGGTTTCTACTTTCTAATTTTGGGTGTCTAGATCTACATAGTGACCATCGATAGTCAGGGTGATCAATGATGGTCAGGGTGATCATCAATGGTCAAGGTGATCATCGATGGTCAAGGTGATCATCAATGGTTAGGCTACTCATCGATGGTTAGGGTGATCATTGATGATTAGGGTGATCATAGATGGTTACTATTAGTTCTATTTTAGGTCAAGAAGGTTGTTTGGTTGAGGTTGTAAAATGGTTTTATAAGGTGGGTTTAGGTTAGATATTGGTTGCAAGGTAGAGGTTAATGTTTAGAGATGGTTGGTTTAAGGTTTAGTCATTCAAATGATTGAAAAGAGGTTATGAGTGGATGGGTGTAATTTCTAAACTAAATAATTGAAACTTAAAACAAAGAACAATATACGTATCTCATGGTTTGACAGTTGATACTTGATGGCATGGAGAAATTTTGGAGCTTATTGAAGATGATTATTGATGAAGAGATACTTGCATAAGAAGTTAATGATTGATCTTGATCTCTATCCTCTCTCTTGCTCTTGCCTCTTGATGATTTTATTATCTCCTCCCTCTCTCTCAAGCTCTCTTTTTATAAGAAGAAAGGATAGGTATAATAATATCTTAATAAGGGGTCTAACTTGTTGTCTAAATATAACTCATGTATGTAGTGGTTCATACATGAATTAGATGATCTAGTTATAAAAAAGCAAGTCAGATTTGAAGTGTTAATTAAGTTGTTCAAGTGATGAAACCTGACCATTGTTGGTTAGGGTGATCATCAATGGTTAGGGTGATCATTGATGGCTAGGGTGATCAACAATGGTTAGGGTAATCGTTAATGATTAAGGTGATCATTGATGGTCAATAGAGCCTAGGTAAAATATGGGTAAAAGGGTAGGTTAATTTAATTAGTCAAAATCACCATGGTTAATCTTGGTTAGAGGTGAAAAGGTCAAATTGGTCTCAATGGGGTCGTAAGGCAGTCCAAGGGAATTATAACATTCAAAATTATAGTGTGTAGATTTCTACTATTTAAATTTTTCCTCTTTTTTTATGTAATTTGAATCAACAAGCCACAAAACAAAAACTAATGTTGGTCAAAGGTCTAATTTCCCTAATTTTGAGAGGTGTTCCCCCTTGAACTGGGAGTTGATGAGGTAAAATGGAATCAAGTTTGATTTTGATGAGTGGGTAGGTGGGTGAAAAGGTTAGGTATGGTAGGTTGGTAAAAGGTTAGGCATTAAAGTAAAAATAAGTGCATAAAATGTGACTAAGTATGATATTAAAGATCATGAATATACAATTTTTCCATGATTAGTTAAAAATTAAGGTTAGTGGTAAGGGACAAGTGACCAATATATCATGTGACCACATTTAGGTGTGGTGATTGGGTATACCTATTGGTCTTCTAGACAAGGTCAACATTTCTATGGGTATCTAAGGTAGGAAGTGATCCCATGGAAAAAATAAATGGGTTAGGTATAATCATGGGTATTCAAGGTAAGAAGTGATCCCAAGAAGATATCAATTGGCTAGGTATGCATGACGTGACACAAGTTTAAAAAAATGTCCAAGCATGGCAATGCAATTAGTGTAGTCTAAGAGACCAAGGCAAGGTCGTCACAAACTATTCAAAAGGTTGAGCCAAAATTTCCAAGTCCAAGTGAGGTGAAGAAAGGTGATCTTTGATGGGTCAATGGTTGATAGAGAAGGTAATCTCCAATGGTTGGGTTGGTTGATCAAAAAGGTTTGGTTGGTGGATAAATGTAATCTCTAATAGTTCAATGGTTAATGGAGAATAATTTACTCCCCAATGGGTTGGCTCAAAAGGTCAAGGTTGGTGGAGAAAGGTAATCTCCTAGTTTGTTGTGTGGTGTTTAAACAAGTTGCCCAATTTGGTATACCACTTGGTTTGGCAAAACAGTGCCCTATTTCCTTGTGAAAGGGTGAAAAAGTTGGTAGTTAAAGGTTAAAAGACCTAAAAATGGAAGACATACATCTTGAAAAGTGTCATAAAAGGTTGAAGGAGGAGGAGAAACTATCTAATTGGCAAAGACCATAATAGAAAGATGGGTGGGATTATAAACATAAACCCTTAATTCTTTGTGTTGTTATTAGTTGGTTGGTTAAAACAAGGTAGCTTGATTATGAAGTGTCAAGTAAGCTCAAAAATCCCTTCATTTGATGGGGGTGAAGAGAGATGGGTGGAAAAGTTGGATGGGTGGTGGTGGTGACCTACTTATGGGGATGGATTTCCCCTTCTGTAGGTAACCTAGGAACCATGATATGCAATTCCAAGTTGTATAAGGTGTAGACTGATTGATTTAGGAACTCTACTAATGCTATTGTGAAAGCTAATTGCCTCTTTATTAGGATTGATTTGCTCTTTTATTTTGACTTGAGGTCTTTTTATTACTTTTATTTTTTGATGGGTTTGAGA
The DNA here is from genome assembly GCA_037957365.1 of Torreya grandis. NCBI lineage: Eukaryota > Viridiplantae > Streptophyta > Pinopsida > Cupressales > Taxaceae > Torreya > Torreya grandis. Next base: position 316,101 of record JARHVA010008133.1, on the reverse strand, counting down.
AGTTGATCGATGCAGGAAGCTTCTAGGTTATTGGTTTTGACAAATTTGACTTAGCCATCCTTTGAAGGATTGGTTTAATATTTTAGAGCTGTGTGCATTGATAAATTTCCTTCAAGGGAGTAGTTTGTATGTTAAATATTTAACCCAAATGATATTTGATATCCTAAATTAATGTTTATTCTATTTTATACATGGACTATCCTATATAGGCCTAATACTTTCCTTCATGGGGGAAAACCATATCACAAGAAGGTTGATGATGGGTAAAAGAGGTTCAAGTGATAATGACCATGGGAATCCACCTTGTAAAAATTCAAAAAGTATAATGAAAAACATGACATGGGTAGATCTAGGGTACTCATGTTCAAGATTAGGCTAAAAGGTTGTGACAAATAATCACATGATCCTATTTGTAGTTGGTTCCTTAAAAATAAAGAAATGAAGGTTATATGACAATAAGGGATGAGCTTAAGTTAGACACAAGATGACTTAGGAACTTTTTAAAAAAAAGAAAACATACAAGAGCACAAAGCACTGAGGTGTTTAGGATCAAACATGCCCTAGATCCATACTTGAGCATGAATGGTTTGGGCCAATCATGACTCAATATGGACCCCAGTTAATTTTTGACACTTGAAAAGACATGAAAAAGATGCTTGATTGATAAATGGTTAAAAGGCAAGGCTGGTTAGGTGGTTGGGTTATGGAGAAAGGTGATGTTTGATGATTAGTGGTTGGGTTAGTTGGAAAAAAGGTTTGGTTTGTTTGGTTAGAGAAATGTGATCTCCAATGGTTGGTTTGGTTAGATAAGGTAAGGCTAGGTGGCTAGAGCCTTTTCGAGGGAGAGTTTCCCTAGTTACTCTTTAAGGTCGAGCTGGGATGGAATCTAAAGGTAAAGGTGCTGGTTAGTAAAGAAGGTTTTGGAGGGATGAAGATGAATTCATGTGCCTCTTAAGGATTGTTAGTTGTTAGTTGTTGGTGGGTGAGAAGGCCAAGTTATAGGTGGTGGTTTAGGTGGGATCTCTGTTATGGTGCTATGGTAAGGGAAACATTGTTGGGTCATATTTGGGTAGGTTTGGGGTCTATAAATGATGTTGGGAACATCATCTTGAAATAGAGGTTGGGTATACAAGAGTTTCAAATTATCCTAATGAGGGAGATTAGGTGAGGTTTGGGTAGCTTGGATAAAAGGGTAGTCGAGATTCAATAAATCTTGAATGGAGGGTTAATGTTGATTTGTGTTGATAGATAAATTACTTATGGTTGGATTAAAAATTGGGTTAAACATGGTTGATTGATTTGGCTTATAGGTTGGTTTGATTGGTTGAGGGAGGTAGGATGGGTGGTTTATTTTTCTTGTTGGTTGGGTTTACTTGTTTGTTTGGTAAGATAAGGTGACAAATATTTGATCATGTTCAAAAGGGAATTAAACCAAAGACAATGTCATTAGGTAGATAAAAACTAGTAGATTATAGAGGAATTGAATGGGTTTGATTTTATTTGAGGTTGGGCTGGATTTAGTTATAGGTGAGGTGTTTTGAGTTTGGGTTGGCTCCATTAAAAAGGGAAGTGGAAGAGGTGAGTTGGTTTCCTTAATGATGGTTTTAAAGGAAAGTTGAGAAGGCTCTTCTTGGTCAACAAGTGGTGGGTTTAAGGTCAATTCTTCCTTGGTGATAATGGTTTCTAAGGGAGGTTGTGAGGTTTGTACTTGGTTAATAGGTAAATTGGTTGGATTTTTTATTATATTTTACTCAATCATATGTTCAAAAAAGACCAAATTTAATGGATGGGCCTCATTACTTTGAGGGTTTTGGTTATTGGTTTGCATAATAATGGGTGAAGAAAGAGGTTAAATGATGGAGTTTTTTAAGGAATTAAAGGCTAGGTTGGGGGGAACATAGATAATATCATTTGGAACCTCCTTTTGATCATTAAGGTTTTGGATCATCATCTTAAAAGACCCACATCTATCTACCACATATTTTTTTATGCAATGATATTGATAAAACTCATTATCTATAAACCCAATGGGTTTTGAAAGAGAAGCATTGATGGGTTTGATTTGAAGGAGTCTAATGATAGAAGCCCTTAAAATTTTGTCAAGTATTGAGGCATATGATTCCCCTAGTGGGGTATAATTCCTAGGAAGAGGGTGCACCAATGGATCTTGAGGTTGCAAGCTAATTGGTTGGTTTAGTGAAGTTGGTTAATCAAATAAGTTAGATTGAATCAATAAGTTTGAGTGATTTTATGGGTTGGTTATGCTTTATAATGTTGGTAGGTTGGAAAAATTTGGTTGATAGTTATTGGTTTGATTTGGTGAGGTTGGTTGGTTTAATAAGATTGGCAGGTTTAAAAAGTTTAGTTGGTTGGATAAGGTAGATAAGGTAGGTTTGTTTGAGAGGTTGAGTAAGGTTGAGGTATTTTATGTATTTGACATGGTTGATATGATGGGTAGGTTTGATATGGTAGGGTGGCTTAAAAAGTTTGGTTGGCTCAATATGGTAGGTTGATAGTGGTTGGCTTGATAGTTATTGGTGGTGTGACTAGGGGGATAGACCAAGTCTTAGTTTTGAGATAAATAAGGTTTACACAAAGGAGGTATGGGTGATTGATATAATTGTTGAGGTAGGTAATAAATTTGTTGATATGGTTGAGTTAATTGATATGGTTTTTGGGATAGGTAACCCAAAGATTAGTGAGGTTGAGATAGTTGAGGTGGGTTATGACAAAGGTCTAATAAGGGTTGAAAGGTTATTGGTTGGTTGAGGTGATGATCAATTGGTTGTTGAAATTTTGTCAATTGGTTGTAGTTGAGGTTGAATTGATTGTAGGAAAGTTTGGGTTGGTTATAAGTGAGGTTGGGTTGATTGTAGGTGAGGTTACATTGGTTATAGGTAAGGTTGGGTTGGTTGTAGTTAAATTTGGGGGTATAAGTGGATCTTGATGCAAGGCAACATTCTAAGGAAAGAGGGTTGTCTTCTAGGAGTCTAACAAAGTTAGTATCTCCTAGAGAAATTATAGGAAGGCTCTCCATTAAACAAGGAAATGGAGATGAGGTGGATGAAGGCAAAATGGTAGAAGGTTTCCAAGGGAAGTTAGATTCCTCACAACTCAAGAAAAGAGAAAACAAGAAAAATTCAAATAAGATAAAACATATGCTAAATCATGTTAAATCCTAAGTCTATTTTTAGTCTCTCTTTTAGCTTATGCCTTAAGTTTGAATTTACAACTCAACTAGGTTTGTAGAGTAGGCACTAGCAAAGAAGTCTATAGTTGGTTTCAAGTTGTTCAAGCTATCAAAAAGAATCTATATTGAGAATGAATACATGTCTTGGTATTGGGGCCTACCCCCTCACTTCACACACCAAAATGATAAGGGTGTTAGGTGATTAGCTAGTATATATCAATTTCTAGAGTTTATACTCAACTAGAGAGCTAAGCTAGTTTTCCCCTTGGTAATGACCTCTAAGTAGGATTGCCAAGAAAGGGTAAGGTGACCGCTAGGTGATAAAATCCTATTTGGGTCTTGTATCAAGTTTTTTTGATGTTTAATTTATGAAGGTGGTTTGGTTTCGTGTGTGAAACAAAAAGTGATGATGCGATATGATTAATTTGCTTTAAGTTAAACTATGTGATTTAAAATTATAAGCAATCAATGTATGCACTAAATTTTAAGCTTAAAATAAATCTTGATGTTGTTTATGAGCATAGAATAGAGCGAGAAACATATATAGATGCAAAAAAAAAAAACCCAAGTAAAGACATAAGGGTCCCATCGGGCATGCTAGGATGTTTTAATGAATTTTAGCTTATATTTTGAAAGGAAGAAGAAGAAATTAAATATGGGTATGGTTGAAAAACATGTTTTATTATGTGCACATTGAATTAGATGATTGTGAATAAATCTTATTTGGCTTGGAAGGATGACCTACATAAGAAAGAGACTAGAAAATGGTTGGTTAGCTAGGTAGAAAGGTGGATTGCTTAGCAAGATAGATTCGAGAAGTACATGACTTCCTTGGAGGATATCAATCCACATTTTAAGACAAGTTAATGTTGATAAAAAAAGGTTGAATAACATAAATAAAATCACTTAATTTAGGTGAAGTAAATACTATTTAGAAGAAATGCATAGATTAACAAGAGAACATTAAGGTGAATGCCAAATTGTTAATATATGGTTCAAGTATGGTTAGGTTGTTATTTTTTATCTTTATTGTGATATAAGTCAAGAAAATAGGGATTTGGTTGAGGTTAAGAAGTGATTTTTGCTTTTTGATTTTGGGTGTCTAGTTTTACATAGTGATCATCGATGGTCAGGGTGATCATCGATGGTTAGGGTGATCATTGACAGTTACTATTAGTTATGGTTTAGGTCAAAAAGGTTGCTTGGTTGAGATTACAAAATGGTTCTGGAAGGTGGGTTTGGGTTAGATATTGGTTGTGAGGTATAGGGTAAGGTTAAAATATGTTTGGTTTAAGGGTTAGTCATTTAGATGACTGAAAAGAGGTTATGGGTGGATGGGTGAAATTTCTAAACTAAATATTTGAAACTTGAAACAAAGAACAATATACTTAGCTCATGGTTTGATAGTTGATGGTTGATGGCTTGGAGAAGTTCTAGAGATTTTTGAAGATGATTGTTGATAAAGAGATACTTATATAAGAAGTTGATGATTGATCTTGATCTCTGTCCTCTCTCCTAATCTTGCCTCTTGATGATTTACTTACCTCCTCCCTCTCTCTCAAGTTCTCTTTTTATAAGAAGAAAGGAGAGGTGAAAAAATATGTTAACAAGGGGTCCAACTTTCTATCTAACTATAGCTCATGTATGCATTAGTTCACACATGAATTAGATGAGATAATTATAAAAAATCAAGTCAGAGTTGAAGGGTCAGTTAAGTTGTTGAATCAGTGAAACCTAAATATCGATAGTCAAGGTGATAATTGACAGTCAAGGTGATCATTAATGATTAATAGAGCCTAAGTAAAATGTGGGTAAAATGCTAGGTTAAGTCAGTTGGTTAAACTAACCATGGTTAAGCTTGATTAGGGGTGAAAGGGTCAAATTGGTCTCAAGGGGGTCGTAAAATAGTCCAAGGGAATTATGAAATTTAAAATCATGGTGTATGGTTTTTTGGTGTTTACAATAGGAGAGAGAAAGAAGGAAAATGAAGTAGAATAAGAAAGGAAGAAATAAGACACAACACTCCAAACATAGTGACATGTAGAAGAAGCTGTTAAAAATAAGAAGGAAGAGAATGATGAAGCCTTGAAACAATAATAGACACAATCACAAGCCCAAGCACATGCCCAAGTTATTCAAGAACAAGAGAAGAAAAATACAAAATAATAATAATAGAGGAAGAAGGAAGAATGAGATAAAAAGATCAAATAAGAATAAGACAAGAGAAGAAATAAAGAGAAAGAGAAAGTATAAGAAAATAAAAATATAGAAAAAGAAGAGAAGAGAAAGAAATAAGAAGAGGATGAGAAAAAGGAAGAAGAAGCCAAAAGTAAGAAACATGAGGAAGAGGAAGAAGCAAATATAAAAAGGCTGAAGATGCTACATAGTAAAGAAAATTAGCAGCATAAGCCACAACATAGCAACAAGAACCACCCATAACATAAGCAGGATCCTAGTTACCACAACCACCACTAGGAGGAGTTTGTCTTTGGGATGTTACCTTAGTATCTACTCGATGCACTACCTTCTCTTTACCACTAGCCACCATACCACACTTGGATCCTACAGCATCTGCTAGCAGATTGGCCATTCTTCTAGTTAAGCAGGAGGCTTCTTTGGACGTGTCCTGACTACCTTTAAAGAAATATTTGGAGGGTGCTACATATTTTTAGGATTCCATCACATAAAAGGCCACCTCCTTAGAAAAATAAAATGATCAGATAAAGGAAGATAATTTGGAGCTCAGGGTTATCTTCATGAAGTAGAAAGTAGAAAATATGATTGAAGATACTTGCCCAAACTTGGCATCTTGAGTCATCGGGGACTAAGTGATTTTTGACTACATCAAGGTCAATACCTTATTTTTAGAGATAAAAAAAGATTGGTTCACAACTTAGAAAATTCATATGGTTGGTACCCTAGGATATAATCTAAAGACAAGCACCATAACATTGATTACTCTACTAGAGGAGTATCAAAACATGATTGATATTGCAATATTATAAACTAGAAGAAATAACTTGATAATTATCTTACCAGTTCTTGTACATATTTCACTACAACCATAAAAACCAAGACAACCATGCATAGTTAGATAGAATTGGTGGATGATACTAACCTTGATCTCTAGTAATCATTCAATGCTAAGGGAAATGTATGTTATTGACTCCTCAGCTAGCAGCAGGACCTAAAATGCAACATATTTGTGGGTCTTCAGGCAGAGTACCATGTAAAAATGTTAGAGCAGCCGAGTGCTAAAATTTAAATAAAGGTCAATAATATAAAGGTTGACATGAGTATCGCTGAAGATTTAGACCTAAAAGAACTCATTGGATTTTATACACCAATGCACATATTGATTCACATGGTCTAGGAAGTGATGCTTAATTGGCATACATTCAAAATTGATCTAGCTTCATTCTATAGTGAGGTGGACCTAATTCTAAACATTCTTATTTATAAGCTACCATCTAAGCTCTAGCAAGAAATTGCACAATGCATGAATGCTAAGTCTAGATCCAAGGATCATATTGGATAGTCTTCTTCATTAGAAAGGCCACCACCTTCCAATTGAGTACTATGAAATACACAAATTTTGTAAAATTTTGAACACATTTTTTTTGTATTGGATGATTAGAAAGACAAGCAGGGTCAGGTTGGTTGAAAACCCATAAATGGTAGCCACCTAGTTATGCCAACCTATTGAAAACCCAAAAGGGTAGTAAGTTGGTATGATACTTAGTTTAAAACCTAAACGGGAAGCTAAGTAGTGCATAAGAGGTGAAAATCAAAAATGAAACCTTGACTGATTACTATGACTCTTACTAATCTACCTAATTTTTGAGATTCTACCTCAGCACATAGTCAGATGAACCTGTAATGTTGTCTCGAGATGAGATAAAATATTAAGTTTGAGAAAGTGTTGGGAGAGGAAAATGGATAATTAAATCTACATAGGATATTCTTTGGATATTCATGTGCTATGTATGAAATTATCGGTTATATGTATTTTGTCTTATCCTCCATGACTTATAAAAAGATAGAAGATGAATAGCCCCCTCTTTAAGGCACTAATGTATGAGAAGAATGTGAATAGTCAGGAACTGCAAATGATTATAAATATGTATGTTTATATGAAGAAGAAGATGAGCCTTTATTGAGATCAATATATACTTTCTGGTTATGGTTACCTATTGTATTTATTATGCTATTATTTGTAAGCATTAACATGTTTAATGATTGGTTTAATCCTATTTAAAGTAATCCAAATGCTCTACAAACCCTAAGAAAACTCTAGTTAATCTTAATTCTTATCTTTCACATGATAATTCCTCTCTCTGACATGATTCTATAATTCTTTGCACTATCCTATGTAGTATAATAACACTTAGCTATCCTCATCCTTAGTAAGTTATGTTGTATCAAGAACCTTTGCTAACACATACATTTTAACTAATATAAAGCATCATGTACACATGTGTTTTTGTCATCTTTGAAATCATTGCAAATGAAAATAAATAAGTATGCCAAGGAAGCTAGAATACTTTATATTAAAAAGTGATAAACTTCATATGTCATTATTATCATGATTATATGAAATACAAATTAGAAAATATATGGATTTTAAATCTAAGTGTGGGTCTTAGAAGGCTGGAAACATAAACCCTAGGGTTATTTAGGTTTAGGGTTTATGCAATACTCAAAGTAAGTTGGGTTCACCAAATGTTTTAACTTATTAGGACTTAGTGAATGTAAATCCTATGTTATTAAAGGATTGATTATAGTAAATTAGGGTAGAAATATGCAATAAATATAACCAATAATTTATTATATAATTAACCAATTTTGACCTTTCTAAAAATACTAATAAATAATTTAAATGAGAACTTAGTTGGAAAATGACTGAGATAGGTGATCTAGAGTTTAAAAACTAAGGTAGAGGATGGTATAAGTGTCACAAATAGGATCCATATGTTAAAACCCCTCCTATATAATAACACCCTAACTGGATAGTAGCACCATGTGGCACCAGTGTCCCTATTTTGGTGGTAGCATCCTTTGTGTGAGACTATTTTGAGCTTTTGCTCCTGTGTCTGAGTCTATCAATCTTATTCCTATATGCATGAGTTATGAAACCCTATAGATGTCATGTTTTAACTAATTTTATGAGAAAAACCTAATCTTCCATGTTTTTAGGACATCTGGTTGACACATGCAAAAAAGTGTGTCTATTAGTGGGGTAGGCTAGACATCCTCAACACCTCATTGTGATGAGATTTACCTACATACTAATACTTTAAAGAGGGATCAAGCCCAGTTCTCCCAACCTAAGTGTTGATGCAAGTGTAAGTGAAGATAGTATGATGGTTGAATGAGTGATTTGAATGTGATTGAGACTAGAAACTAGAGTAATCTAAGCTTAGAAATGTTGTAGATGGTAATATGTAAAATTAGGGTATAATAGGGATTAATAACCATAATTATGCACAACTTGTTTTGATTTTTCATGTGTGATATTAATCTCATTTACATCTAGTGGTTTGAGGTATAAAATACTATATTTTGGTGCTTGTGTGGGTGCTAAAAGAGGCCTAAGCCAACTTTAGGAGGTCAAAGATTTGAAAAGATATCTATTTATGGAAAAATGATGGAAAATATAGTAGTGCCAATATTGGGACACTATCCCCATGTGTTGATATTATCCCAATTATGATGCTAGTGTCTAGGTGGTAGAACCTAAGGCATGAAGGGCCAATATTCAACAATGAGGGTTTGGGAATGATTTAGGGATGCTTGTGGCCTACATGAAGGTTGGATAAGTATGAAAATAGGCCCTAAGATAAGTCTAGGGCTAAGCTAGGGATACATGGTCTCAATTATCACTCTTAGCATTAAAGTGTCATTTTAAGGTGATTATAGGTACATTAATGGATTGTGGTCTTTACAAAAGAAGAACCCAGTAATTAATCAAAGGAATAAACAAAAAAAGGTAAATGTGAAATAGATTATGAAGATCCTTGGAGTATGGTTTGATAGATGAAGAGTTTCAATAGTCATATGAAGATGAAAATCTTATGATTCGTTCTCTAAGCAGATTGGAATAGGTACATGGAATTCTTGAAAGTTATAGCTCATCACATTTTCATTATGCATTATTGTTATTAGTTAATGATGGTGAATACCCAAATATGGTGAAGGAAGATCTTGGTTAAATAGACATCATGTCCTGAAAGAATACCATGAAAGAAGAAAAATAGTATCTATATAAAAATGAGACATGGGAATTGGTTAAGTTACCTATTAGGCAAAAAACTATGGGTTATAAGTGGGTTTTAAGAAGAAGCAAAATGTTCAAGGGAAAATAGAGAGTTATAATGTTCACCTCACAACAAAGTGATTCTTGTAGGTAGAGGGAATTAAATTTGGTGATAACTTTTTTCTTATTGATAATTGACCAATAGAATCTATAGCTAAACCAAAGGAAGTAATTTGAAATGGTATTTAAAAATGAAATAAAATGAGATCATGTGAATAAGAATTTCTAGCTTGACCATAAGAAGTATGTTGAAATAGTATTGAAAAGGTTCATGATGTAGAATTGCAAGCCTATGTATACACCTTTCTAGTTGGCTATAAATTGTCAATTAAATAATTTCCAAAGAAACAAGAGCTAGAAGAAATTCTTTAGGTTTCATATGTGAGTGTTATGAGAGGTTTGATGTATGCAATGTTCTTTACAACACCTGACATTATGCACATAGTGGGAGTAGTGAGCATATTCATGTCTAATTCAAGTATTACATTTCATGTTTTCCTTTAACACAACCTTCAAAAACCTACTTGTGCTTTTTAACCTTTAGGAAACTAAAGGCCAATCTTTTTGATGTTAGTTACTTAAAACTTATAAAATTTAAGTGTCCATACTTAGATTCCACAACTTACTCTTATGTTCGTATTCCATATTGGTGAGGCTGCTACTATTTTATCCAAAGTACAATGGGAACATCCTAATCTTAGACATAGGTAATACTATTCAAACCTTATTCCCTTGATTTTTTTAATATTTTATACAGTGTTATTCATCACAAATCACCTTATAGTTATTTTCACATAGTTTTCCAACATTCAACAAATTATGTTTTAATTTTCAAGTGTAATAAATATCATTAATAAATTTCTTACCTTCTATGTTATTCACCTTCATAGTTTATTTTGTAACAAACTCAAAATATTTTTCATCACCAAGTTTAATATTGGTTTTTAAATTTCTATCCTTTATATAAAACAACTCGGTATTCCCTAATATGTGATTGGAACAACTTAAATCTAGGTACCAAAATTCTTTAGGATTTTTTTCATCTATTCATATGAAATGAATAAATTTAATGGAGAAGCATCCTAATCCTTAGTAGCATAATTAACATTTGTAATTTCATTTCTTAATTTTAATCTACATTCCCATTCGTAATGACCATACCTATGGGAATAATAACATTGAATAGTTCTCTAGTCAAATTTATCTCTACCTCTTCCTCTTGAAGTTGAACCACCTCTTATTCCTCTATTTTCTCTGGAATAATTATGATTTAATTATTTTCCTTGTCCTTGGTGTATTTTATTTTTTTATTTTCCTTCACTTGGTTCTTTTTGTTTTTAGTGCTAGTACCTTCACTCCTTATGATCTTTAATTTTGATGTAAAGGACTTGTCATCACTTATCAAAGGTGTCTCTTAGCCTTTCTTCATGGGACACAAGAGAACCAAATGGGTGATCAAAATCAAGAGTATTCAAATCATTTATTTATTTAATAATAATGACAACATGGTTCCACCTTGGTGTTAGAGACTTTAACACCTTTTTCACCATAATCTATTTTTTCAACATTTCTCCAAGACTAGTCATCTTATTGACAACATATTTTACTCTTATACAAAAAAAACTCACACTTTTAGCTTCTTGCATCTTCATATTCTCTTTTGGATTCATCCCTACATACTTGATTATACTTGCTCCTTCAATTATTAGAAATACACTCTTATCTAGAGTTTTCTGAATATGAAACAAAGCTTATGAGTTCTTCTTCTTAGATTCCTTCTTGGCTTGTCTATCATTAGCTAGAATAATGACTCAATTAACTAGTTCTTCATAGCTATTTTATATAATCTCCCACAAGTCTTTTCCTATCAAAAGAATCATCATCTTTATGTTCCCATAATCATAGTCATTTTCACTAAACTATGGAATAGGAAGAAAGATAGAGTTTGATATGATCAATTGTTAGAAAGATCTGAAGTAAAAAAATTGAAATCCAAACCTTATTTTGATACCAATAAAAGATTAAAAAAATCATTATTCATGAAAAATAGTGTATGCATCTCATTTTACTCACCCTATTAGGCTTGCTATTTTTTATACTAATTTTCATATAATTACATCTAATAATTCACTAATTAACACTTTTTGTTGGTATTCCATCTAACACAACCCATTTAACCTCATTCTATCTAATAGATAATTAGAGTTTGACTTGATCAATTATTAGAAAGATATGAAACAAAAAAAATACAACCCAAACCTTACTCTGATACCAATAAAATATTAATAAATCACTACTCATGAAAAATAGAATTCAAATAAAAAATAACTCACAACATGTATGCTACACACAATGCATTAAATTTAGACCAACATATTCGTTTTATTGAATGCATTGCTTATTAAATATCTTCTTATCATTCACCTTAATAAAAGTTGATCTAATACCAATATATTTATAAAATTACATATGAACATATTTTTATAAATAAATAGATTGTTCTAAAATTATATAAAAGTTAAAAATTAAAAATACTTGCTTGAAAACCAAGTAATCTTATCTTTAGATATTTGAGGAATTTATTATTTTGAAATTAGCCTAAAGTTGGATGGATTTATCTATTCTAAATGTAGAGCTAAAAAATGTTAATCATGCTCATTGATGTTAGGTTGTCATTGATTCCAAAGAGAGCATGAGATACTAGTGCATGAATGACAAAGAAGTTGTGTTTGATAGCCTAGAGAGATATGTCACATGTATAGGTCTGTAAGGACAAAGAAGTTGTGAGACATCCAAAGAATGTATTGGTGAAGTTCTGGTGTGTCATTTGATCATTTAGAAAGACAATCATGCATATTATAGCTTAAGAGAAGCTAGAACATCACTACACATCATGAAGATATAAGTGATCCATCAAGTTTGTGCATTTAGTGTAGGTACTCAAAAATTCAATAGTGGTCAAAAAAATTCATGGAGATGTTAGGTACCTTGAAGATTTGGACTCTTGAAGTGTTTTCTAGCTCAATTTATAAACCTTCAACGTTGCTCTAGTAGATTATGATGGAATAGAGACCATCAAGTTTAAATAAATTAAATTCCAAGGTCAAATAGTCAAGATAGATCTATGGTGAGTGTTAAAAAGATATAATGATGTGCATTAAATTGCATAGACAAAGATCAATAGTGTGGTTGAAATTCAAATAGTCAAGATTGCACACACTAGTGACATGTGTCACAATCATGGAGCTTGAGTAGTAGATCTATGGCAAGAATCTAATATAATAGACAAAGATCCAATTATTAGTGCGTGATCATGAAAATTATGATTCAACATAACACATTGAGTTAATAAATCAATATAGTACATAGAGGGCATGCGGGGTCACCAAGTGGCTTAATCATAAAAGCATGGATCTAAGATCAAAGGTGAGTGATGTAAGGTAAAGGACATGTGTCTCATGAGGAGATAAAGGGATCATATTTATTCAAATTTTCTAGGGGACATGAGATTTTGACAAAGTGTCTGATGTTTAGTATTTACACAGTGACTGTTGGAATTTGAATATTCAAATATTGTGAATAAAAAATAGTGTTTGGTTTTTGAGCTATAACTTTTGATATATATAGAATTTGATAATAGTATAAGAGGAAAAGTTGTAGAGGACTTCAAGGGACATCCATAAAAATTGGTTTGGAGGTTTGAATATTTATATAGTTTCATTTAATCTGACTATTTATTCATTCATGGTGTTCTTGTGTACATAATATTGTTTGAGCAATTTGTGCTTTAACATAATAGTGTTTTGGTAGGAGTAATCAACTAAAGATGTCTTATAGGTCATATAGAGTGGGCCCATGCATTTTAAATTTATCTTATGTTCTTAATTTTATTAATAAAGTGATAAATGGGTAATAGGTCTCCATGAGACCTATAAGGGCTAATTAGGGCTAATTGAAAGGTATAGCTACTTAAGTGTGACCCATGGATGCTATCACTAACCTGTGAGGATGGTATTGAGATATGTATTAGCATGAAAGAATTATTAAATGTTATTATAAGTATTATGGCCGAACTAGAAGTTGACATTCATGAAGACTCTATAAAGAGTGAAAGTAAAGGTGATGCTTTCTAGACTTGAGAGTGAAGAGTTGAGTAGATGTGATATTGAACAAAGGAGAGAACCTTTGAAATATAAGGTATAGGTTAGTTAAGACCATCAAAGAGAAAAGAGGATCACTAATTTTTATCTAATCAAGGTGATGAATGTGAACACATATGTCATTAGACTTAATATGCTTAGAAGAGGTAGATTGAGTGAGTAAGCCCTAGAAGCTGATTGAGTGAGTGTGCTTAGTAGATGGATTTAAGATAAAAGTAAGTTGAATATTATGTAACTGAATTATATATCATGTTGCTAATTTTTTGATAGATTTTTTGTAGGTTTTATGATTGTGTATGTGTTAAGAAGTGAAGAGTGATCCAAAAGAGTGTTTTGGATGCATTGCTTGTGTGTGCAAGTTTGTGAGAGTGTAAAGGGAAAGAGTTTAAATAAGAAAATTTCATCATCAAGTGTATAAGACATTATATCATAGGTGGATATTAGTTCAAGGTAGCTGGGTGGGTTCTTTATTGCCTAGGTGGTTGGTTCTTCCTTGTAAGTTAAAGCTTGTTAAAGGTCTAGTTGTTATAGGTACTCATCTAAATAGGGGCAGTATCTCCTTATTGGATTAGTGTATGACTAAACTAAGGGATGGGTGTTACTTGATCAAATGGTGCTGGTATAAATGTTGGATATTCTTATTATAGGACTATAGTCCATCTTATAGGGTTCAATGGGTTTTATCCCCCAAGAGGGTTTCCAACATATATCATGTGTTTTATGCTTGATCTTGTTTAATCTTCCATGTTCATTGTTATGAATGATGTGTATGCTTCATAATTTTATGTGTTGAATGGTTAAGGTTTTAAAGAGTTTGAAATATCTAGCATTATTGATTCACCCCTTAGTGTTTTTACCTTTAATAATTGGTATCAGAGCAGGACCTTCTTTGCAAGTTTAACCACTTGAAGGTGATCCAAGGTATGCTAGAGAGTTATCAATGATGTCATAGAGGTATCCTAATGAGTGGATGGATTGATTTTAAGACCTAAGTGATAATGGCAAATTGTGAAATGTTCTTGTCTTATTATGCTTGAAGTTGGCTTGGTTGATCTCTAGAGTTTGACTAGTTAGAGATGTTCAAGGATGAGTATGGTGATTGGAGCATGTGAAAGAGGTCCCTAAAATGTTATCTATGATTTGAGAGCTTATGTGCATATGTGGAATTCATCTGATAGTCCATTTTTTTCATCTAAACATTTTGGGTCTTGTGGGAAAAAAATTGAGTAGGTAGTTTGATGATGTCACCATTGTCACATGTGAATGAGTCAAGGGGAGTTGGTCATATGGTTGTGATCATAGTAGTACCTAATTGTTATATGATAGATATTAAGTTATGAATTAAAGTGAGAATAAAGATATGAGGGTGAAATTTTGGATTCTCAATCAAAATTCATTGTTTTCCCATAGCCAAATTTGTAATTATCTAGAAAGAACTTAGTAAGCTTGTTGATGAGGCCATAATTCACATGCAAGAAGGTATCTGGAGAAAGTGATCATATGGGTTTGTCCAATTTTGGACCTAGTTTATTTTCACTAATTTTTAGATTATGTGATGTAACATGTCAAAATATATGTATATGAAAATTTGGGTTCTCAAGTAGATGAACTGTGTTTTCCCATACTTATCCAATTTTGTAGTGTGTTAGAAAGAGCCGAGTGAGCATTTTGATGGTGTTATATCTTGCATGTGTGAAAGTGTCAAGATAATCAATCATATGGGTTTGTTTATTTTTAAGCATAGATAATTTGTGATAAATTTAAGATCATGCATTGAAGTGTGACAAAAGTTATGCAAGAGAAAAGTTGGTCTTCCAAATATATTTTGGCATGGTTGGCTCTATGATATAAGATTTTGAGAAGGCACTTTAATGCTGATATATCTTGCACATATGAAGGATTCAGGAACTATGTGTCACATGGCCAAATTTTCTTATGTAAGGAGATTATGTAGTCTAAATTTGAGACCCTGCATTGAAGCATAGAAGAAGTTATTGAGGTGAAAAAGTGGATACTCATGCATATTGAAAGGGTCCCCATAGTTATTTTTGAAAGTGTTAAATCTTGAGCAAGATCAATTATGTGCATTTCTCCAAGTAGTCAGGAAGTAGGGATATGAGGGTAGGTGCATGATGTTTAACATCTAAGCAAAAATATAGGATAAAGATCCAATGATGAGTAAACATTCATATAGAGTGATCAAATGGTGAGAATTGATAATTAAAGACCTGACTAATCCATAGAGATTGATTGAGTTTATTAAGTTAACATTTCAAGAGGATATAAGATGAGGTCAAAGTGACTATGGTTTAACATTTGAGTTTGGTGGAATATGCATTAAAGATTGAAAAATATCATCAGTCCGTATTCGATTTGAGTTGAGAGTCCATGAGATTCAAGCATTGTGTTCAAAGGTTAACTATGACTGTTTGAATTCAAATATTTGAATTTAACATAGGAAAAACTAGGGCTATGTATTTCATCCATATATTTTGATAGAAGTCAAATTTTTTGGTGCTATAAAAATAAAATATTAAGAGGACTCAATGGAACATCAAATAAATTTTATTTAAAGATATATAAGTGAGTGTAATTAAAGATATTGAGCCTAGAAGTTGATTGTGTATTCATGCTTATTTTGTAAGTGATCTGAGAAGGATATTCAATCTTGTGTTAATGTTATTTCAATGTGTCATGATTAATTAACTATTAGATCATGTTGTAAACTCAATGAGGTTGCCTTGTTTGGATTTTGGAGTTATGATTAATCTATCTTGATTATGAAAAATGCTTAAGAAGTTGACTATATGTTCGTTCATGGTGACTATGTGCACCAAGTCAGTGTTTGAGTTGTTTAAGCATACACAAAGGTGAGTTAAGTTGAATGTTATCATTTAAGGATGTTTAAGGGGATTTAAGGAGTGGACCTTTGTATTTGAAAGTGGTCATGTGTTATTTTTTTCTTGAGGATGTGCTAAATGGGTGAATGGGTTCACACGAGACCCATAAGGGCTACAAGGCCCTTATTAAAAGGTGTAGTTCTTTAAGGGTGACCCATAGATGCTATGGATGACTTATGAAGATTATTTTGAGCCATGTATTCATGTGAGAGATGTATTAAGGGATAAGGCATGCATAATGGCTGACCAAGGTGTATATTATCAATATTTCTCTATAAATAGTGAAACCAAAGATGATGGTTTATAGACTTGGAGAGAGAGACTAAGGGAGTGATTAGAGAGAGGATTGTGTGTGTGTTTTTATGGATCAAAGGAGGGGTAGATTTCCATGAGGATGTGTTAAAGATCATAATAGATTGAGGACTATTTGTATGACCTGTTGGTCATAATTTGGTTGGTAGAATAATGCTCTTGTAGATTGAGTTTGAGCAAAAGAGAAGAGTGATAAGAAAATGTTCATCATCAGGTATTGTAAACATAAATTTAGAGGTGGATATGTTCATAGGTGTTGTTGTGGTAGCTCAATATCTAAGGTGGTTGTAGCCTCCTTACAAGGTGAAACTTGTTAAAAGGTCTTATTATAGTTGCAAATTAGCTAGACAGGTGTGGGAAACCTTGTGAGATTGGAGTCTCACTAAATAGGGATTGTAGTTCCTTGATCATTTATAGATGGTCTAAATTAGATCTTGTTATTATAATACAATAGTATAATTATAGGTTCCTATGGGGTTTTATTCCTCAATAGGGTTTCTCATGTATGTCATGTGTTATGTGATTGATCTTGTTTTATCTTTCTTGCTTATTGCTATGAATGATATGTATGTTTCATGAATGTTTGTGGGGTAAGGTTTTTTAAAGATAATAATTAAAGTTAGATTATTTAGGCTCACTTATTTATCCCCTCCCTCTTAGTGTTTATACCTTTAACATTTGGTATCAGAGCAAGTCCTTTGGTAAAGGCTTAACTACTTAAATGTGATCAAAGGTAAAATGGTTGCAAAAAAGGGTATGGATTATCTTCAAGACAATCTTGTTTATGATTTATCAGAAGTTAATAATGGGAAGACACAAGTGCAAAATCTAGAGGCAATAATTAAGAATCTATAGGTCATGATGAATAAATATCTCAATCAAAGAATGGAAATTAAAGACATGACTTAATCAGATGTTATATTATCCAAGGATAAAAGGGATTCCATCTCCACCAAAAGTTTTAAGAATGAAAATTCATGGATCAATATTAATCAATAAAAAGGGAGGTCAAATATAAACAATGTCTTAAATGGGTATTACTTCTCCTGTAATCAATTTAGTCATAGATATAAGGATTGTACTCTTTATCCAAAAATTAAAAGGGATCTCATATGTTAAAATTGTAACCAACAATGTCACATAGTCAATAAATGCAATAGAGCCTTTTAAAAAAAGGATATATAGGTCATTGACACTATTAAGTGGTTCAAGAAGACCAAGTCTGAAGAAGAAAAGAAGCAAATTCCAAGAAAATCACTGAAGGAAGAGTCATTATTTGTTTAATCATCTTTGCATAATCAAGAAGATGAAAACAAGAGATGGTTCATAAACAGTGGATGATCAAATCATATGATGGGATATGAGAGCAAGTTTATCTCTCTCAAAAAGACCAACCTAGGTGCAATTAGATTTGGTGACAAAAAGTCTACTAACATAGTCATAAAAGGTACTGTAAGTTTAGATAGTGATCATACTAAGATTGAGAATGTCTTATATGTAAAAGGTTTGAAACATGAACTTTTAACTGTGAGCCAAATGTGCAAGCAAGAAAATTTTCTAAATTTTCATGATGATGTATGTGAAATAAGAAAGATAAAATCTGGCAAGTTAATTACAAATGTTCATAAAACATATAAACATGTATGTATTCCATGAATCCAAGAAGGAAGAGTGATTCATAAGTCAATTGGAAGAGAGTTGGCTTTGGCATATGAGGTTTGGACATATAAATTTTCATAATATGATAAAAAATAGTTCAAAGGGATTGGTAAGGCATATGCCTAAGATTTATAAGATTGATTATTCTCTTTGAAAGGCATGTCTTCATGGGAATCAAATCAGGAGAAGATACAAAACCAAGGAATTATTCAATAGAGAGCTATTGGAATTGATCCACACTAATATATGTGTACCTATGAAAACTCAAAGTATTCAAGGTAATAGTTACTTCATGCTTCTCATTGATGATTTTACTAGGATGACTTGGATATTATTTCTTAAATAAAAATTAGAAGCTTTTAAAAAATGTGTGGCATTAAAATCTCTTGTTGAAAATGATAAAGGTTCAAATATCAAGTGTGTGAGATCAGACAAAAGAGGTGAGTCTTGGTCTCATAAGTTCAATGATTTATGTAATGAACATGAGATAAAAATATAATACTCTACTACTAGAACACCATAATATAATGGTGTGGTTGACAATAAAAATAGGACTGTGGTTGATATGGGTAGAACCATGATTCAAAATGCAAAAATATCATATGGCTATTGGGAAGAGGCAACCAAAACTTTTGTGTACATACTAAATAGGTGTTAAATTAGAGTAAATGGTAATAAGACTCCTTATGAGATATGGAAGAATAAAGTAGATAATATTAAACATTTTAGAGTGTTTGAGAGTAGGTACTTTATCAAAAGAGATGAAGATAATCTTGGCAAAGTTGATTCAAGATCTAATTAGAGCATCTTCTTAGGATATTATTCTATCAATACTGCCTATAGATGCTTCAACAAGATACTTCACAAGATTGTTGAAAGTTCAAATGTAAGGGTAGATGAGACAAGTAGAGTTAAGAAGACAAACTTGTAGGTAAGTGACTCAACTTAGAATGATATTGCAAACAATGATAAGTTATCTGTTTAAACAAATGATGAAGATGAAGAAGAGGAAGAAAGAAAAGATACTAGCTCCATCTAGAATAATTCAAAAAGATCATCCAACCTCTTAGATTATTGGAATTATTGGTGCAAGGTTGTAGACTAGAAGGAGAATGTTGATCAATCAAAATCAATAAGACTCAGCTTTGTTATCCATGACTGAACCCAAAACTTTTATGGAAGTTAGTAAATATGAAAGTTGGAATGATGTAATGGATGAATAAATTGATCAAATAGAAAGGAATGAAACATAGGACTTAGTTCCTAGACCAAAAGATAAAAATGTGATAGGTACCAAATGGGTTTTCAAAAATAAGATGAATGAGAAAGGAGAAGTCACAAGAAAAAAATATAGATTGGTGTGTAAAGGATATGCTCAGGTTAAAGGAATAGATTTTGATGAGACTCTTGATCCTATGGCAAGGATGGAAGCAATTTAAATTTTTTTAATCTTATGTATGTTTTAAAGGTTTTAAGGTATATCAAGTGAATGTGAAATCTACATTCTTGAATGGCAATTTAGAAGAAGAAGTCTATATTGAGTTACCTAAAGGATACTTCATCTCAAGTAATCAAAATTGTGTGTGTAAATTAAAGAAGGCTTTGTATGGTCTTAAACAAGCTCCTAGAGCTTGGTCTGACATGCTAGATAATTATCTTTTGAGTCAAGGTTTTAACAGGTGGATAGATATTAGTAATTTGTACATTAAAATAGAAGGTAGTCATCAACTAATAGTTTTTATATATGTTAATGACATAGTTTTTGGATCTAATAATGATAAAATGAGTAGCGATTTTGTAGATCCTATGAAGACTGAGTTTGAAATGTCAATGTTAGGAGAACTATCTTACTTCTTAGGATTATAGATTAATCAACTTGATGCAGGAATTTTTATTTCTCAAGATAAATACATCAAAGATATGCTAAGGAAGTTTGACATGATGGAGTGTAAGCCAATGGGTACTCCAATGATCACAGGATGCAAGTTAAGTAAATCGGATGACTCACCAAAATTTTATCAAACTTTGTATAGATCCATGATTAGAATTATTTTATACTCTACTGCATCCAGGCCTAACATCATGCAAGTATTAGGTCTTGTAGGAAGGTTTCAAGCTGATCTTAGTGAATCTCACTTGAAAGCAATCAAAAGGATCTTTAGATATCTCAAAGGCACTATATACTATGGTTTATGGTATCCCAAGGGTAAATAATTCTCTTTAAAATCATATACTGATGTTGATTGGGTAGGATGTGTGGATGATAAGAGGAGTACTAGTGGTGGGGTCTTCTTCATGGGAGAATGTTTGGTGTCTTGGCTAATCAATAAGCAAGACCCAATGTTTCTATCAACTATAAAAATTGAATATATAGAAGTTGCCTCTTATTGCACACAAGTTATGTAGATGAAACAAAATTTGGAAGATTAGGTAAGACAAAAAGGACCTTGTCCTATTTTTTATGACAATACTAGTGAAATTAGTATCTCAAAGAATCATGTTATGCACTCAAAAACTAAACATATTCCTATTGGATATAATTTATTAAGAGAAAAATTGATTAATTAATGTGTCAATTTGGAGCACGTGCCTACAAAAGAGCAACTTGTATATATTATGACCAAACCATTATCAAAATCTATTTTTGAGTTTCTAAGACAGAGCCTGGATGTCATTTATTTCTCTATAAATTAATAGAAGGTCTTTGGTTAAGGGGGAAAAATATGTTCAGAATAATTTCTCTAAAGGTTTGAGAATGAGCTATAATATAGGGTCAAAATGGGTGTTTTTCAGGTTGATTGAAAACATGTTCCTATTTGGTAAGAGGTATAAGTTCTGATTGATGGTCCTTGTAGTAACTTGAGAGAAGAGGCTAGTCATCATGTGTGATGGTTATTAGTGGTGTGTGGAGATATAAATATACTCATAATATGCATTTTATTAGAGTTCTTAGGGGGATTACCTTTCATATGTTTCTTGGTGAGTTACATCATATTTCAATTCTTTTGTGTGTTCTTTCTTCATTAGTTGCCATGCTTGGTTGAAGAAAAGTGTTAGTATGGAACAAGAGGAAGCTACCAAGGAAAGAAGAGGTAGAATAAAGGTAAGGGTGAGTGTGTAATATATTTATAATATGGTCTAATCCTAATTGGTAGTATTTTTAGGTCCTCAGGATTAGTTGGTGCCCACTTTATCATTGTGTCAAGAGGGGAGAAAGTTCCTATTGTGGGAGTACTTGAAGAGAGAGAAGGTGAGTATTATATTTATATATATGATGGTTTTTGAAATCAATGACAAAGGGGAATATTTTTAGATATTTTTCATTAATGTTATGGAGGTATCCTAGTGATTAGATGGAGTGATTTAAAGGCCTAAGATGACAAAGTATGCAATGTGCTTGTCTTAGTGTGATTGAATTTGGCTTGGTTGATCTCCAAAGTTTGAATAGTTAAAGATGTTCAAGGATGAGTATGATGATTGGAGTACATACAAGATGTCCCTAATATTTTATCTATGACTTAAGAGCTTATGTGCATAATTATAATTAATCTGGTAGTCCATTGTTTTCATCTAGACAGTTTGGGTCTAGTGGCAAAAAATTTGAGAAGGGAGTTTAATGACATCACCATTGTCACATGTAAATGAGTCAAGGGGAGTTGGTCATATGGTTGTGATCACAATAGTCCCTAGTTTTTATGCACTAGATCTCAAATCATGCATCAAAACATGGTCAAAGATGTGAGGGTGAAAAATTATCTTCTTAGTCAAAATTCATTGTTTTCCCACACTTAGCCAAATTTGTAATTAGCCAAAAAGAGCTGAGTAAGCATGATGATGAGGTCAACATTTGTACATGAAGAGGCATTTGGACAAAATAATCATATGATTTTGTTTAGTTTTGGACCTAGTTTATTTGTGCTAATATTTATATCATGTGATATAGTGTGTCAAAAGATATGCATATGCAAATTTGGGATCCCAGGTAGATTGACTATGTTTTCCCATACTTAGCCAGTTTTGTAGTGTGGTAGAAAGAGTTGAGTGAAAAATTTTATGGCATTATATATTACATGTGTGAAAGTGTCAAGATAACTTGATCATATGGGTTTGTTTAATTTTGATCATAGATGATATTTACTAAATTTAAGATCATGCATTGGAGAGTGGAAAAAGTTATACAAGAGAAAATTTGGTCTTCCAAACATATTTTGGCATGGTTGGCTTTGTGACAGAAGATTTTTAGAAGGTAATTTAATGTTGATATATATCACACATGCAAAGGCTTCAAGAGTTATGTGTCACATGGTTGGATTTTCCTATGTAAGGAGATCATCTAGTACAAATTTGAGATCCTACATCAAAGTGCAAAATAAGTTATTAAGGTACAAAAATGGCTACTCATGCATATTGAAAGGGTCCCCATACTTGGTCATTTTTGAAAGTGTTAAAGCTAGAGCAAGATTGATTATGCACGTTGATCCAATTATTCAAGAAGTAGTGAGATGAAGATATGTGTATGATGTTTAACATCTGAGCAAAAGTATAGGATAAGGATCTAAAAACAAGCAGGCATTCATATAGGTTAATCAAATAATGATTTTTGATCTTTAAATCCCTAATTGATCCATAAATATTGATGGAGCACATTAAGTCAACATTTCAAGAGAACATGATATGAGGTCAAGGTGACTATGGTTTAACATTTGAGTTTGGAAAACTATGTGTTAAAGATCAAACAAGATCATCAGTATGTATTCGATCTAAGTTGAGAGTCCATGAGATTTTAGCATTGTGTTCAAAGGTTAACTATGACCATTTTAATTCAAATATTTGAATTTAACATAGAAAAAACTAGAGTTACGTATTTCATCCATATTATTTGATAGAAGTTGGATTTTTTGGTACTCTAAACAACAAAGATGAAGAGGACTCCACGGCACATCAAATGAACCTGATTTGAAGATTCAGAAGTGAGTACAATCAAAGATATTGATCCTAGAAGTTGATTGTGTATTTGTGCTTATTCTACAAGTGACTCGAGAAGGATATTCGAGCTTGTATTGATTTTGTTTTGATGTCTCATGATGAATTATCTATTATAACATGTTGTAAACTTCATGAGGATGATATATGTGGATTTTGGAGGTGTGATCAATCTATCTTGAGTATGAAAAATTCTTAATAAGTTGATTATGTGTTCATTGATGGTGACTATGTGCACCAGGTCAATATTTGAGTTGTTTGAGCATATGTAGATGTAAGCTAAGCTGACTATGATCATTTGAAGATGTCAAAGGGGACAAAAGGAGTGGGTAAATGAATTTTAAAGTGCTCATGTGTTCTTATTTTGATCAAGGATGTACTAAATGGGTGAATAGGTTCACATGAGACCTACAAGGGCTACAAGGGCCTTATTAAAAGGTGTAGTTCCTCAAGGGTGACCCATAGATGCTATGGCTAACATATTAAGATTTTTTTGAGCCATATTCATGTGAGAGACACCTTAAGGGCTAAGGCATGCCTAATGGTTGACCAAGGTGTAGATTATCAAGATTGCTCTATAAATAGTGGAAACAAAGATGATGGTTTCTAGACTTGGAGAGAGGATTATGTGTGCATTTTTATGGAATGAAGGAGGGGTAGAGTGCCCTAAGGATGTGTTAAAGATCAAAATTGATTGGTGAATATTTTTATAAACTTTTGGTCATAATTTAATTGGCAAAATAGTGCTCTTATAGATTTAGTCTGAGCAAAGGAGAAGAGTAATAATAAAAGGTCCATCATCAAGTGTTGTAGACATTAGTTTAGAAGTGGATGTATTCATAAGTGTTATTTTGGTAGCTCAGCATCTAAGGTGGTTACATATTCCTTGCAAGGTGAAACTTGATAAAATGTCTGGTTGTTGTCGCATCTCAGCTAGACAAGTGTGGTAGCACATTGTGGGATTAGAGTCTCATTAAATAAGGATTATAGTTCTTTAATCATTTATAGATGGTCTAAATTGGATCTTTTTATTATAGGATAATAGTCCAATTGTAGGTTCCAGTGGGTTTTATTCCCCAAGAGGGTTTTCCATGTTTGTCATGTGTTATGTGATTGATCTTTCTTTGTCTCTCTTGCTTATTGCTATGAATGATATGTATGCTTCATGAATGCTTGTGGTAACTAGTTAAGTTTTGTTAAATATGAAAATTGACTTTGAATTATTTGGGCTCACTAATTTACCCCCCTCTCAATGTTTTTACCTCTAACAAGGTATAATATGGAAAGTCAATAGATGTAGGGTTTCTCTACAAAGCAATAACCAATGTTAAATGGTTCCAATTATGTTTTTTGGAGTGTGAGGATGAACACCTACATCATGTCAATAGGGTTTGACAATCAGCAATCTATTATGGATGGATATTCAACCCCCTCAACCCCTCTAACTAGTGTAGTTGATAAGAAGCTATGTGAGAGCAATTCTAAGTAAATAAACGCCATCACTTATGGTCTTTTATAGACTGAGTTCACCAAGGTAATACATTGTAAATTTTCCAAAGAGATATCTGATAAATTGTAGATTATTTATGAAGGGGATTCAAAGGTCAAGTTAGCTAAGTTATAAACTCACCAAAGATAATTTTTGAGTCTCAATATGAAGGAAGAATATTTTGTGACATCCTTTTTGTAGAGAGTTGATGAGATTATGAACATTATCAGAGGTCTTGAAGATAAGTTGGAAGAGCTACTATAATACAAAAGGTATTAATATCTCTCTCCCTCAAGTTTGATTCTAAAGTGTCTATTGTAGAAGAAAGTCATGATCTTACTTAGATGAAGATGTATGAATTTCATGGCATCCTTAATTCCTATGAGATGAGAGTCAATGATGATAAACTACTAAAGGAGGAATAAACATTCAAGACATAAATGAAGCCAAATAAGAAAATAACTCAAGGTAAGGAAGTCAAGTATGATGAGATATCTAATGATGAACTAATAGCTTTGTTTACAAGTAAATTTAAAATAGGCTCAGTAAAGTATAAGGGTAAACTACCCTTAAAATGTTTCAATTATGGATAAGTAGGACACTTTGCTAACAAGTGCCCTCATAAGCATAAGAATAATGATGATGAAGATCATGGTGAAATCCAAGATGAAGGTAAAAATAAATTCATGTCTAATAAGAGGAAGAAAGGATTTAGAAAGTATGACAACACTAAGAATTCCTTCAAGAACAAGAAGAGTCTCAATACCAATAAAGATTACAGCTTATCAGATAAGAATGAAGATAGTGATTATGAGTTTGATATTGAAGATGAATTCCCATACATGGATAAGGAATGAAGTTGTTCATATCAAAAAGAGTCTACTTGGAGTGATACATATAATGAGAAGAAAAAGAGGATTGTGAGATTGAATTAAGGAATGCTCATGAAGAACTAAATATTGAGAAGAAGATTAACAAGAAGATGAAGTCTCAAATCAAAGACTATGAAGATAAATTTAGTGTGTTTGAGGCAAGAATGAATGAAGACACCAAGAAGTATGAAGATATATTCAAACATCTCAGTTGTCAATTGAAAATCCTATCTACAATCCTGAAAGCTAAAGAAGATGAGTGTTCAAGGTATGTGATTGAAAATGAGTCATTAAAAGCTAAGTTAGAAAAGACATATAGTAAGATGAAGTCATATTTGATGTTTAACAATATCTTAAGTGATCTAGACAACATTTTAAATAGTCAAAATCATGTTAGTGATAGAATTGGACTTGGTTACAAAGAAGAACAAAAGAATGTAGCTCAAGACAAGATAAAGACCAATGTGAATAAGGACAATCGGATCTTAAAGATCAATCATTAGTCAAGGAATGAAGATGTTGGTAGAATGAAGATAAATTATATTAGACAACAAAATTCCATGAGGTATGAAAATTTCAATGGATACTACTATACTTGTAATCAATTTGCTCATAGGGCTAGGGAGTGTAGAACACCTACTGAGAATGAATGGAATCATTAATCAAATATCATGAGCAAGGTTCAATGCTTCAATTGTCATGATGTGGGATGCTTTGTAAAACATTATCAAAATATAGTAATGAAAGTTGAGTTTCCTTCAATAAGAGTGGTTTTATAAAATGTTGAGAAGATTGGTCACATTATTAGGCTCTACAAGCAAAGGCCATCAATTCAAAATAAGTTCAATCAAACTCCTAGAGTGCAAGGAAGAAGACAAGCTAACTTATGAAAACCAAAGATAAAAAGTGTTATTAATAATGAGTTTATAGGTCCAAGTGGTCTATTTGCTGAAGTAGAGAATGCTATAGAAGTTGAAGAGAATCAAGAGATCTCATTATCTACTTTTGTTGGGAATGAAGAGACCAAACTCAAGGAGAAGACTAAGGTGCTAATTGAGACTAGTTCTGAGGTGTGTATGGATAAAAGTGAACATCCTACTATTATTTACCATATTTTATGTAAATAAAATAATTTTTCAATGCCTGTTGATGAGGTTCTTTCTTTAATTGAGAAGGTATGTCATTAATATCTGTTGTCTTCATGTATTGTCAATTCAAGATTAAAAGATAAAGAGAATGTTGTAGTGGATGAGCAAATTGTTTCTCTTAAGCATAAGAAAAATAAGAAGAAATATTAGGTTAAAATGACTAAGGAGGAGAAGTAATATGAGGAGTTATGGGTAAGTCTTGGTTTCACATTATTCTAGGACATTGTGGGTTATGGTGTCTCTATCTAGGCTTCAAGGAGATACTTGAAAATAAAGATGAAGCATGGTGGATGCCAATTGAGATTTGGTTGATGTTATAGGACAAGAAAGATCATAAGAATATGTTTTGGTTTACTATGGAAGGACATGATAACATATTTTTAGAAACAGTGATCCTAAAGTCAAAGTTTTGATCAAATCTAAAGGATGGTCTAGTTGATCAAAGGTGAAGAATGAATATGTTGGTTCTAAAGGTCTACATGTAAAGAATGTAGATTTATAAGTGTCTAATCAAGGATGGTGAGTTTTCAAGATATTAGATTACATTGAAAGCTATGTTTATCCTATTTAAATGTGATCAAGGTGTGTTAAAGGTTTTTGGTCCTAAAGTTAAGAACTTATCAATTGCTTAAATTGATTTATCAAATAATGAAAACTGAAGACAAGGTTGATATGGAGTATGAGGAAAATGTGTTTTCATATATTTAATATCATGAAAAAGGTCTTAGAGTTTTGTAGTGATAATTTGTGTATGTCAAGGAGTTAGAGGGAGCTATCTCAAATAGTCTGAGAGGCTTGAAGAAGATGTGCATGATGTTAGGGGGAACTTTCTAAGCTTTGGGAGTAGTTTGTCAGGTCTAAGGATAAGAGATGTATATGTTCACATTGATGAATGTCAAATGGGGAGTAATTGATTCATATGCTTGAAAGTATGTAAGTATCTTGACCATCTTAAATATTATTTGAATGCATACATGATGTTGAGAAATGATTCTTGGCATGTTGAAGAAGAGACCCTTTGTCATTAATGTCAAAGGGGGAGAAATATCAAAATGAAGAAGTTTAAATGATTAATAAGTCATTTTGAGGGTGTTTTTACATCAATGACAAATGGGGATATTTTTGAGCAAGGTCATTTATGTTAGGTTATCATTAATGTTAAAGAGAGTATGAGATACTAGTGCATGAATGACAAAGAAGTTGTGTTTTATAGCTTGGAGAGATATGACACATGTGCAGGTCTGTAAGGAATTTTTTTTGAGGCATCCAAATAATGTCTTGGTTAAGTTTTGGTGTGTCATTTGATCATTTGAAAAGAGAAACACGCATATTATAGCTTAAGAAAATCCAGACCATCACTACATGTCATGAAAATATGAATGGTCCAACAATTTTATCCATTTAGTTTAAATACTCAGAAAGTCAATAGTAGTCAACGTTTTTCATGGAGATGTTTTATATAGTGCCAAAGAGGTACCCTAAAGATTTGGACTCTTGAATTATTTTCTATCTCAAGTTATAAACCTTTAAAGTTGTAGTAGACCATGATGGACTAAGGACCATCAAGTTTAACTAAGTTGAAGTCCAAGGTCAAATAGTCAAGATAGATCTATAGTTAGTATTAAAAATATCTAATGGTGTGCATTAAATCATATATATATATATATATATATATATATATATATATATATATATATATATGGTGCAATTTAAATTCAAATAGTCAAGATTGCATGTGCTAGTGACATGTGTCACAATCATAGAGTTTAAGTAATAGATCTATGGTAAGTGTCTTATTTGATAGATGAAGATCTAATGGTAAGAATTTGATCATGTATATTATGATCCAATGGAGTAAATTGAGTCAATAAGTCAATAGAGTATGCATAAGGTACACAGGGTTGCCAAGTGGTTTAATCACAGAAGTGTGGATCTATGGTAAATAATGAGCGATGTATGGTAAAGGATAGGTAGCTCATGAGAAGATCGATGGAGTGTATTTGTTAAAAATTTCTAGGGGACACAAGATGTTGACAAAGTGTCTAATGTTTAGTATTTACACAGTGACCATTGGAATTTGAATATTCAAATATTGTGAAGAAAAACCAATGATGGTTTTTTGAGCTATAACTTTTGATATATGCATAATCTGATAATGGTATAAAAGGCAAAGTTGTAGAGGACTTCAAATTTCATATATAAAAATTGTTTTAGAGGTTGAACTATATATATATATATATATATATATATATATATATATATATATATATATATATATATATATATGCATTTATTTCACTTTAAAGGTGATCATTTGTTCATTCATGATGTTCTTATGTACATAATATTGTTTGAACAATTTGTGCTTTAACATAAGAGTGTTTTGGAAAGAATAATCACTTGAAGATGTCTTAGAGATCATATTGAGTAGACCCATGTATTTTAAATTGATCATATTTTCTTAATTTTATTGATGAAGTGTTAAAGGGGTAATAGGTCTCCATGAGACCTATCAGGGCTATTAAGGGCTAATTGAAAGTCTAGCTTCTTAAGTATGACCCATGGATGTTGTGGTTGACTTGCGAGGATGGTATTGAGATATGTGTTAACATGGTATAAGTCTTAAGGGTTAATAAAAGTATTATGGCTGACCTAGAAGTTGATATTCATGAAGATTCTATAAAGAGTGAAAGCAAAGGTGATGGTTTCTAGATTTAAGAGTGAAGATTTGAACATATGTGATATTGAGTGAAGGAGACAACCTTTGGAAGAGAAGGTAAAGGTTAGTGATGACCATAAAAGAGAAAAGATGATCATCCATGTTTATCTGATCAAGGTGATAAAGGTGAACACATAGGTCATTGGACCTAATAAGCCTAGAAGAGGCAGATTGAGTGAGTAAGCCTTAGAGGTTGATTGAGTTAGTGTGCTTAGTGGATGGATTGAAGAGAAGAGTAGGTTAAGGATTCTGTGAATGACCTATAGATCATGTTGATAATATTTTGACATATTTTTTTTAGGTTTTTAATTATGTATGTGATGATAAGTGAAGAGTGATCCAAAAGGGTGTTTTGGATGCATTGCTTGTCTGTACAAGTAAAAGAAGTCCATCATCAGCTGTAGGAGACATTAGATTAGAGGTAGAGATAAATTCAATGTATATGTATGGGTGCTTGGTTACCTAGGGGGTTGGTTCCTCCTTGCAAGATAAATCTTTCTAAAGGTCTAGTTATTGTGGGTGCTCAGCTAGATAGGGGTAGTAGCTCCTTGTGGGATTGGTGTCTCACTAAACTAAGGGAAGGTTGTTCCTTGATCAGTTAGTGTTGGTATAAATGTTGGAACTTATTTTTATAGGACTGTAGTCCATCTTGTAGGATTTAGTAGGTTTTATCCCCTAAGAGGGTTTCCCATATATCATATGTTTTATGCTTGATATTGTTTTATCTTCCATTTTCATTGTTATGAATGATGTGTATGCTTCATGATTGTATGTGTCAAATGGTTAAGGGTCTAAAGGGTTTGGAAAATCTACCATCACTAATTAATCCCTTCTTAGTGACTATACCTATAACAAACAGTACTCAACTAAAAAAATAAATGATGTTAATTAAGGTTGAATACTTGGCTTGTGTGCATGCTCATATTTTCATAGGATAGAAAAGTTGATAGCTTTTATATAAGACCTTTTTCAATAATATGTCTAAAGCACACTAAAAATATGTGAAACACTCCCTAGTAGATAAAATTTAAGATTTTTGTCCTATGCCACTAGAAAATGGAAACCGAAATGGTTTATGAAATCATTACAAACATGAAATTGCTAAATATTAAAAATATTGGAATACTTAAAATAACATTTGTACTTTGGCCTATCAATTGGTTTCCATGTGATTGGGCTTTGTTTCTCATATTACACATGGACTAAATCTCCAAATGATTTAACACAATGTTATAAAACTCAAAAAATGGTTATATTTAATGATTCAAATCCATTTGGAGTTTCTTTCCATGCTTTAGTTTGTGTGGCATGTGGATAAAGATTTGGTACTTGTTATTAATGATTATATTTTGATGATGTGATCAATTATGTTTCTTATTTTTATAAAACCAAAAAAGAATATATTTAAATTTTTACTAATGTTATCAAATAAGAAGAGAGTGAATTAGGTTCATAGGTCTCCTAGAGTGATAGATGGTTAAACAAAGTTTTGATCTCTTATTGCAAAAATAGTAGGGGAATACATTAAATATATTTTTTTCACAAGAAGGCATTCCCTTATTATGTATATAGTATGTGAATACATTTTCCATACATTTTCACTAGAAGGCATCACCTAAAGAGATGGATAATGGTATATCTTGTTTTAAAACATATAGACATAATTATTACTACAATATTTTTCTATATCTTTTAATTGGTAGGTTTTAATAAAATTGGACTAGGTTTATTTTGTTCAAAAATATTATCCAAAGTATTTCAATTTTTTTGTTTTTTTTAATGGTAGGAATTTGATGTTTTTTTATTATGTGTTATTGTCAATTTTTTTCAAATAAGAGAATCCAATCCTTTGTAGTAGGAATAAAAAAATATTTCAAGGCTTGAGGGAGGGACATTGGAGATCCATCTTTGATTCACATTGAAATTTGAATTATCTACCTATATTGAACTCCACATATGAATGTTATAAATTTTGGGGTTATTTTTATTATATCCATCCAAATGAATTCCATTCATTGCATAAATTTCAAGGAAGGATTCAATTTTGGATATTATAGAGTCTTCAATTGATTCTATTTGAGCAAAATTTTGTTGATCTCATTTGATTAAGTATGATTTTTAAGTTAATATATTTTATCCATAGTGTTCCATGACAAGGTATCTTGTGGAATTTATAGGTATCACATATGTATCTAAAAATAGGGCAAGATTTTCCCTACATGTCCCCAAATTTGATATATAGTTGTCAAACATTGTCCCCAAAAATTGGGATCTTTTATCCATCCTGAAAATGTTTTTCCATATTTCCATGTAGGCAACATATGTGGAACACTATAAGAGTAATTTGTAAAAGATAATTTTTGTACATGAGGGAAAGAGGAATCATGTTATTTTTTATAGGGGCATGATATTTTTTAAACTAGAGGTGGGTAAAAATATATTTTTATTCTAAAAATTTGGATATCAATAATTTTAATGTCTCTTTTCTTAAAAAGATTATGGGAATCACAATACTATTTCAAACTATTAAGTTTGATTTTAAATGCCATTGTTAGTTTATATTTACTATAAATTGTGTCCATTTCCATCAAAAGATATGGCTTCAAGATTGATCTTAAGGTTAGTCATATATAGTTGATGAATGGCATTTGGTGTTGTTTGTAGTGTGATTATACTTAAATACATATTTATATTTTGACATAAACCATAGATTCCTAGTCAATAGTGAATATGAAATATTTACTCTATAATATTGATGAATTATTGGTATTGGGTCTATTATTTATCTACTGAAAATTTAGGAATCTTTTAGTTCATGGATCTATTATGCATTACATGTAACAATTTTTAATGTCACTGATTTTACAACTTGCTTGAAGTAAAATGTGTTTTATATAATTTTTGTAAGTTTTTTGGAAGGTGTTAGCTATACCTAAATATGAGAATATAATAAAATAAGAGATTTATGATGATCAAAAGCTATTAATAACTTATAAGGATGAATATTGTAAAGTGAATTACTATCATCCTTAGGTTCTCTCTTCGTGTTTGATGAGATTAATCATTTAATTACTTGTATGATATTTTAGTTATCTTTTTTTATTATTATACATTATTTTTATATTTTTAGATTTATATTAATGAACATGACATTGCTTGTCATCATTTTACTATTTAAAAAATAAATAAAAACTTAAGTTTGGATAATTTTAAATTTCCTTTGTTTTATATTATACTTTACTTTTGGAGAGTGTAAAAATGTTTTTATTACTTGGAGCATAACCAATAATATTGCTTATTTTTATTATGTCTTCCTATATTTGTGACCTAAAAATAAATATCAATATAGTGTAGTTACTTTCAAAAACATGATACTATATAAAAATACAATTAGAATTTTACCACCCTACCTCGACTTCAATCCCTTGAAATCTTGATTATGTATTTTTTTTCAAAATATATGTGAATGACCCTTGGAAGAATTTATAAAATGTATCTTGATGTTTTTTGAGTTACTTGGTCCTCATGATATTGAAGAGTATTGTATTTTGTATGCATTATATTTTAATAAATTTTAGTTGACATTAACACATTAAAAATATTTAGCATTGATTTGAATCCTAATTTGTTTTACACATGCTAAAGGTTTCACACATTTTGCAATTGTGAAAAAAATGAACTATGTTCCTTATAGCTATATAAATATAAAATATATGTTGTTCTACTTTCCATATTACCTTATTATTGTGTTGGAAATTATATTTGATTTGGGTAATGACATCAAGTACAATACGGTCAAAACAAATTTTTCTTTATATGTAATTTTAATTTTGCATTTCCAATTGTATTCTCTTGTTTTCAAATATCAAATACTCACTGGGTCTCAAAATGTCCCAAATTCCATTAAGATCACTCAATAAAACTAGATGTAACATGAGACAATAGACAAACCTTATCTTATCAATTAAAAAATGGCTAATAGTTAATGCATCATGATCATTACTAGAAATATTAGTGTTACATTATTAATGTCTTGTATCTCCTCTATTGAGATGGATGAAGTAGTAATTGATCCAAGTATATCCATTAGAGACTAAAATCTCAGATAATGAAGTTGTTTTTATGAAATCTTCCAACACCATTGGAGACTAGTCCCTATTATCAGTATTGAGATTTTTATCTTAAATTTGTGCATAAAAAACTAATATAGATAGATCTTTTTCTTCTTAATATAATACTTTTAGATTTCATTTAATTATGACATGCTTTCTAGTGTCTTGATCAACATGGATACTATAACCTTTTATTTTGAGACCTCAACCTTAGATCCATTATATAGGATCAAGTAGAAACATTCAAATTTGGTCAATATAATAATGGTAAATAACATTGATATTAAATAAAATGATTATCACTTGTTGAGAACATAGATGAAAAGTTATACGAGATAGTTTTTACATCCAATCCTTTGGATAATAATGAATTTTTTTATAACAATGAGGACAAGTCATGTAATGATTTCAAGTGTAGATACATGAAGGACCAATCACATGCTATAACTAATATTATACCTTCTATCTTAATTAAAAAATATTTGTGTGTTTGAACTCATAACAACCTTGTATCTTAAATTGGGTGCTCAAACTCATGACAACCTTGTCAATCATAAAAAATCTTTATAATACAATCATTAAACAATACAACCCATAGATGGCCACTTTATAAAGTCTACTATGGATCATCTCAAGAGATTTCAAGAATAATGGATGTCTTAAAAGAATACATACATAAACATGTTCCCCACTATAGGGTTATTTCTCAATTATATTTTTATAGGACACAATTAGTTTTTTTTTCTGACTTCATTATGAGTATTACATTTTTATAGAACCAAATCATATTTGATAGGATATTGCGAACCCTATGGTAGAAATTTAAAACCTTAAATTTGAAAGAGGATAATTTGAATCAGGACTATAGAGATAGACAAAACCATAATTATGAATGTTAAAACAAATTTGAAACTCTATTTTTTAAAAAAAAGGATGTGAACCATGAAATATTAACTAAAAAAAATAGGAAATCTTCCAAAGGTGGAGGCAGACCACAAGATTCTTATTACAGACCTATTGGGAATAACCATGCCTCAACTTCTACTGGTAAAACTATTTTTCTTAATAAATATTCTCCTCCACTTGTGCATACTCTTCAAACGTGGCCTCTCTGGTTGATATATCACCCTTAGCACCACCATCACAACCTTATCATAGGGTGAGTGTTATAGATTTATAATGAAGTTTGGTCACCTTGGAATGCAAAATAATGTTTGGTGTTCTATCATCCCTTATCCATCTTTTGAGGAGGTATAATATGTAGCACATAAATGAAAACCATTTAGACTCAATGATTTCTTGCCTAGTAAACTCATGTTTAATTAGTTTGATGCATTGTAATATCTCACAGAGGAGAATGGAATGCACTTGAATCATTCTTGATGATTTTTTACTATTATAATGTTCTAGACCTTACTGATCTACTGCATAAGTATGAGGTCAAGAATAATTGTCAGCACTTCAACAACATGAAAATTCTTTTTTTGATAGAGGTTAAGATTTCTAGATTCGTATTGAAGAATGCAACATGAATAATTTATCCTGGATCCATATGTCAGGACACTAGGCATGAAGCTAAACATGGTGGGACCATCACTTTTTGGGCTCCAGAGTTTACTTAGAATATTATTTCTTGGGGTTCAAACCCTAACCACAAGATGGCATGGACCCTTTTTGACTTTAATAACTACATCATTAGGCTAGTTAACTTGTATGCCTCTAATGATGTTGTTAAATGGGCCACCCTAAGGATGTGGCTAGCTAACTCACTTCTTAATGCACATTGGATCCTCAAATTGGTTAAGTATAAAGGATGCTTTCCAATGTGGTGGTGTACTAGTGAGAATTAATCCCAGTTTTATACGCACAAAAAATTTAGGGTGTTTGATCTTAATCATCACTAAATAAAAAATTTAGACTCCCCCTAGTTCACCTAGTCCAAATTTTAATAGGGAGAAGATAGGGTGCTTTAGTGACTTTACCAAACCTTGTTGGTTGAGCAAGATCTTTTCTTTTTTACCCCAATCCATGACAAGTCAGTATTAGTCATCCAAAATACTTTTTTAATATCAAATTATCACCCTATTTCATTTAATATTAAGTGGATCACACCTCAAGTTAAGCCTACCTCCACTCAATTTTATCTCAATACTACTCACCTCAAGAATGAAAGAATAGTGGTCAATATTATCTAAATTTGAAACCCAATTCCTTGATAGATGGAGATACTAGCTAGATTTAGTGGTGGTCAGATTCTCTTGCTTTTATGTCCACATTTATTTGGATATATAACAAATAAGTAAAATATTTTAGATGATGTCTACATAATTCTATAAACCATGAATATATCTAGATTTCACAAGAATTGGAATGGTCACCTTTCAATGTTCAGCTCCAAACTCAAGTGGCATATTGGAGACATAAGTTCTAAATTGAGGAGACTCACAAGGCTAGAGGATCTCAATTGTGAGCTTGTATACACTAGTTGAAAATTATAAATAAATTCTTTAAGGACTTTCCCCCTTCTCCACTCTAGGAGAGATGATGATAGAATCAAAGTTGTCAAGGAAGGAAACAATCGACTTATGAAAATTTATGACACTCTACATGCTTTTGTTCATCATTAACATGGTGCTTTCTTAGCACAAGCTTCTTCTACAAAATGGTAGGCACCTCTTTAGAAATTTCCCTATAAAGTTTCCAATTCTCAATGAGTAACTTGTGATAGGCCCTTATCTCTTAGTGACCTCCATGAGGTTGTTAAGTAGATGGAACTTGAAAAGCTACATGAATTAATGGTTTCCCATGTGAGTTCTACCAAACCCTTTGGGATATTATTGGTCCTAATATTCATCGAGTTTATTCTAAATTTGTTCTAGCCAACTCTTTTGGATCCCTTATAAACCAAGGTAACATTAATTTTATTACCAAGATTGGTGATCATAAAATTATCACCAATTGGATGCTTATTAATTTTCTCAATGTATCCTATAATATTATTGCTAAGGCTTTAGCCTTCAGGGTCAAGCACATTCTCCCTTTAATTATCAGGAGTGAGCAAACTTGTTTCACTCATAATAAATTCATTCTAGAAAATGTCATTACCATTTGGGAATGTATATAATTGGCTCCAATTTTTAATCAAAAGGCTTTATTTATAAATATTGATTTTGTAAAAACATATGATCATATTGAGTGGTCCTTCATTAGCCATGTTGTAAGTCTTTAGTTTTAGTTCCAAATTTATTCAGATTGTTAATATGCTCTTTCAAGATGTTGGGGGCTTGTATCACTATCAATGATACCCAATATTCTTGGTTTGAACTTCATTTTATTTGATAAGGGTGCCCTTTAACCCTTTATTTATATGCTCTAGAAGAAGAAGGATTTAACTACCTCCTAGATAATTACACTACCAGGGGTTTAGTGAAAGGAATCTCCCTCCTTCAGTCTGATATACAAATTTCAAATGGCCACTTTGTATATGATTCATTTATCACTCTTTAAAAAGAAAAAGAGTTAGGAATTCCATGGAATGTATCCATATTTTTTTATTTGGCTTCAGGATCATCTATTCAATGGAGGAAGACTCAGTTTTATCATCAATCTTTAGGCCCCAAACCTTCTTAGCTAGAGGGATATTAATGGAAGTGGCTTCTTCTAAGGGTATATTTTATGTTTCTTGGCATCCCTTTTGCTTTTTGGGCATCTCCCTCTGAGCTATGGTCTTATGTGTGTTAAACATGAAATATACTGAGAGGGGGGGTGAATCAATATATTATAAATATTTTACTTAATCTGATTTCTTTTCTTTAACCACTTAATCACATATTCAAGATATGTAATAAAACTAGAACAATAACATGCACCACGAGAGAGAGAGAGAGAGAGAGAGAGAGAGAGAGAGAGAGAGAGAGAGAGAGAGAGAGAGAGAGAGAGAGAGAGAGAGAGAGAGAGAGAGAGAGAGAGAGAGAGAGAGAGAGAGAGAGAGAGAGAGAGCAGATTTTTATGTGAAAACCCAAAGTGGGAAAAACCATAGAGAACAATATCAAGTATATGAATGAGCACCAACTTAAATTATAAAGTTCACAAGCACCAACTTGTAGGATCACCAACCCCTTTATCAAGAACCAACATAATAACTATTTTTGAGTGCCAACCCATAGGAGCACTAATCCTTTGCAAAGATTTATAATCATCAATCCATAAGAGTAGTAAACCCTCTTGTGTATAAAACACAACTATCTCTCAATGTTTCTTACTCAACAAATTATATAAGTCTAAAATATCTCCTACTTTTCTCTCCTCTTTTCTTATATATAACAATTACAAAACCATGCACTCTCTTACATATTACAAATGGCTTCTCAAGAATTTATTTATATATTTCCAAATGACCTTTCGCATTCACTCTTTATGACCCTTCAATCCTCATGAAAAATGGTGCCAAACTTGCATGACCCTTTTTATCCTTGCATTTAAAAATTCACATGGTGACCCTTCATAATCAAATGCATCCTTTCCTCTTTTGTCCTTATCTTGGTGACTTTTCATATTCCTCAAAGTGTCCTTTCATGGAAAAATATGCCATACCATCTTTTGTCTTTACATAGTGACTCTTTAAATTCCTCAAGATGACTCTTCATGAGAAAATGCATCCCATTCCTCTTATTTATTTACCCCATGACTCTTTGACTTCTCCATGGGCCCTCTTTTGACTTATATGCAACCAAAAATATGTTCATTAATATTAAATAAATATTAACATACATTATCCAAGATATGAATATTAAAAATGCCATTAAATGCTATGGGACCTTTATCACCAGTGCTAGACCTTTGATATCAATGATAATATTTCCAGCAATCTCCCCTTTTGTCATTTATGGCAACCTCAAACTAAAACTGCCACATCTTAAAAACCTATACTACACATGTCAACCTGTAAATAATGTCATATATAAAACATATAGTAACTCCCCCCTTAATGTAGAAATTTGTACCTATTTATGTACCTAATTATACACTCGTACCTATACCTATGCCTATTATTCTCCCCCTTTGATATCAATGGCAAAGGGCCTATCATGGAGCTAACACTTAGCTCCCCCTCAACTGATGTTGATTTTCAATTAGAAGTAAAAAAAATTACTCCTAACTTCTCTTGTAGATACTCAAATGTGTATTTTGGTACTACCTTTGTGAAAATATCTATAATCTACTCTATAATACTGATATATTCCATCTTAACTTGTTGATTTGTAACCTACTCTCTCCAAAAGTGATATCTAATAGGAATATGTTTTGTTCTTGAATGCATCACTAGATTCTTTGAGATAATAATAGCACTTGTGTTTTCACAAAAAATAGAAATAGGTTCATCATATTTTACTTTGATATCTTCCAAAGTTTTCTCCATCCAAAGCACTTGAGTTCAACACAATACCATTATAATATATTCTGCTTTAGTTGTAGAAAGTGATACTAAATTCTGATTTTTGCTTAGCCATGATACTAAGCTATCATCGAAGAAGAAATCTCCTCCACTTGTACTCTTTTTGACATCTAAGAACCCTACCCAATCTAGATCTGTATAAGCAACTGAAGTGAAATCTCTACCTATGGGATACCACAATCCATAATCCAATGTCCCCTTGATATATCTAATTATTCTCTTCACCAACTAAGCATGACTATGTTTTAGAGCTGACTGATATCTTGTAACCATACCTACTATATGCATGATTTCTAGCCTTGATGCTATCAAATATAAAATACTACCAATCATATATCTATACAAATATTAATCTGTAATAGGTAAATCTTCATCCTTGCTCACCTTATTTCTTTTACTCATTGGTGTGCCAATAGGTGTACAATCCTCAAAACCAAATTTATTCAACATTTCCTTGGCATATTTATTTTGAGATATGAAAATTATTTTATCTAACTGAAATATTTTCAATTCTAAAAAAAATAACAATTCTCCAAGCATAGACATCTTTAATTCTTTTTGCATATTATCATAAAATTCTTTTGTCATTAGTTCAATGTTTCCTCCAAAAATGATGTCATCAAAATATACCAAAATAATAAATTGGTGCTCACCTTCTATTTTTATGTAAAGATGACTATCAACAAATCCTATCTTAAAACCTTGATCCTATAGGTACTTATCAAGTCTTGCATACCAAGCTCTGAGAGCTTGTTTCAATCCATACAATGCTTTCTTCAATCTACATACATGACTACTAAAATTTGAGAGAATAAATCCCTTAGGATACTCAATGTAGACCTCATCTTCTTGATTCTCATTTAGGAAAGTAGATTTGACATCTATCTAAAACAATTTGAAAATTTTAAACACTACATATGCAAGAAACATTCTAATAGCCTTTAGCCTTGCCACTGGTGCAAAA
The DNA here is from genome assembly GCA_037957365.1 of Torreya grandis. Lineage (NCBI taxonomy): Eukaryota > Viridiplantae > Streptophyta > Pinopsida > Cupressales > Taxaceae > Torreya > Torreya grandis. The sequence goes on along the minus strand of JARHVA010008133.1, from coordinate 275,822 downwards.
GTTTCTTTAGAATATATTCCCTTAATTTGAGCATATCCTTTACATACTAATATTACTTTATTCCTAGTCACTTCTCCATTTTTATACAACTTATTTATATAAACTCATTTTATTCCTATCACATTGTGATCTTTTAGTCTAGGCACTAGTTCCCAAGTATCATTATTTTCTATTTAATTTAATTCTTCATCCATTGCCTTAACCTAATGCTTATCATGTCTAGCTTTTGAAAAAGTTTTAGGTTGAATTTTGGATAACAAAGAGAAATTAATTTGCTCAGATTCACTTACCATCATTCTTCTAGTTTGAATTCCTTCATTTATGTCCCTGATGATGTCACTTTCATTATGATTTCTCTGGAAATATTTGGATGGAATTTTGGTGTGCTTTTTCTCCTTTTCATCTTCATCTGATTCTTCAAAATCTTCCTCTTCAATGATTTCAGGAATGCCTATTAGATCATTAATTCTTTGTACTCCATCTTATTTTATCTTGACACTTGTAATTTCAACTATTTTCTTGTTTCTTTTGTTATAACATTTATAAGCTTCATCTGCTTTAGATTCAAACTTACCTAGTTTTTCATTGGTTCTATTTATGAAGCATCTATTGTCAAAAACTCTAAAATAATCCATTGTAGTTGGTTTATCTTTTCATAGCTTATAAGGATTCTTGTCATTATTGACTCTCAATAATGCTCTATTATAAATATGCATTGATGTACCAACTACCTCTCTCCAATATTTATTTGGTATCTTAGATTCATTTAGCATTATCTTCACCATATCCTAAACTATTTTGTTTCTCCAAACAACTACTCCATTTTACTATGGAGTTCTAGTTACTAAATAATGTCACTTTATTCCATGGTCTTCAGAATACTCAATAAACTGATCTAACATGAATTCTCCTCCTTGATCTGATCTTAGGCACTCAATCTTTAAAATGATTTCATTCTCAACTAATGCTTTGAATGTTTTGAAATGTCTAAAAGCTTTTGATTTTTTCTTTAAAAACATTACCCAAGTCATACGTGAAAAAATATCAATAAGTAATATGAAATATTTCTCACCAAGAATACTTTGGGTTCTCATAGGTCCACACAAATCAATGTGAATAAGCTATAACATATGAGTGGTAGAGTATTCTTTTGTTTTAAACCACCTTTTGGCCTGATTCCCATGCTGACAAGGTTCACAAAGCATGTTGGATGGCTTTGTAATCTTTGGAAGATTTTTGACTACTTACTTCTTGCTAATGTTGACAAGATTGTTAAAATTTATGTGTCCCACTATCCTATGCCATAGCCAACTTTCTTTAATCTGATTCAAACAACATCTTTGACCTTTTATGTCTAATAACATATACAAATTATTTCATATTATCTGAATATCTACAACCAACACATCTAATTTTTTTCTCCTAATTTCACAACTTTCTACATAAAACTTTAGTGTGTGTTCCTGATCACACATTTAACTTACACTCAAAAGATTATGTTTAAGACCTTCTGCATACAAAACATTTTAAATTTTAGTTCTACCATTATCCAAAGTTAGTGTACCTTTCTTGGCAATTCTAGCAGCAGTATTATCTTTGAATTTCACTATACCACCATTGATCTTCTTCAAGGTTATGAACTTGTTCTTGTCTCTTGTCATGTGCCTCGAACATCCACTATCAATGAACCATGGATTTTATTCATTTCTTGTATGTAAAGATTTTTGTACCAATATAGACTTTTCAAGTTGTTTTTTCTACCATGAACATATTTAAACTTTCTTCTTGATGAATGGAGCCTTGAAATTTTGGTCTTTCTTGACTGACTCAAACATGCTTCTATAATACCGAGCTATGTGTCCAAAGTTATTACACTTGTAACATATTATGGCTCTTCATTCAATCCTGATAGAGGATCAAAATATTTGTGGCTTTTACTTGACTCTGCATGAGTTTTCTTCTCCTTATTTCTGAAATTGTTAGCCCTTTTTTGATATTCTATTTTCTTTTGACCATATCCATTACAATAAAAATAGTAACCATAAAAATAGGACCTATTTGTGTATCTCTAACTTGATTACCTTTTATAGCTCTATTCCTTCCATCCTTTTTTATTTTAGATGTCCTCTATATTCTTAACTTCTTCCCTTTTTATCTCCTCTTTTGTAAGAGCTTCAACATAACTCTTTCTTTTTTCTATGTTAACCTTGTCTATGAAAGTAGTGACCTCTCCTTTCTCATTTTCAAATTTTATTTCTATCTTATCTGACATTGATCTTTGACTTTATAATATCTTAGTCAACATATTAGCGATATTCTCAAATTTTGAATCATTGGTTGTTCTATCATTGATTGCTTTATTTATTTTCTCAAGGTCTAATTTTAAAGAATCAATTTCAATAACATACCTTTCACATTATTCACTTACTTTTTAAAACTGTGCCATAAAATATTTTTCATTCTTCTTGGCTTCTTCAAAGTGTGTTTGTAGATCTTCAATTATTTCTTTTGACTCCTTTTCATTTTTCTTGATCTGAAGCTTCAATCTTTGATTCTTCTTCTCAAGAGATTTTAACTCTTTTAAGGCACAAATGAGTTCTCCTTCCAGATTCACTTCAGCTTCATCTTGTTCTTCTTCTTGATCATCTATACTTTTGTTTATGGAGGAATCTTCATGTATGGATATGAATAAAATATCTTCTTCTTCTGAATCACTAACTCCACTATCTTCGGGTGAGCTAGGATCTTTAGAATACAAACTCTTCTTCTTGAATACCTTCTTGAATTTTCTTTTTAAATTCTTCTTGTATGTAGACTTTCCTTTTTCATTATCACCATTACTCTTATCTAGGTACTTAGCTACAAAATGTCCAATATTATCATAATTAAAACATTTAAAAGGTAATTTTCCTTGATATTTACCTATGCCCTTTTTTGATTTGCAAATGAATAGAGTTCCGTTTTCATTTTTATCATCTCTAGAACTATCACTTGACTCTTAAATCTTAGCCTTCTCTTTTTTTAATGTCTTGAAAGTAGTTTATCTCTTTGAAGGTTTCTCTTATTTAGTTCACATCTCATATGCCATAAAAATACCATGTAGTTCATTCATCTTTAGCTTGGATAAATTCTTCATCTCTTCATTTGTCAAAAATTTTGCATCATATCTCAATGGTAGAGATCTCAAAACTTTTTTTACCATGATTGATTCTTCTAACTTTTTTTGAAGACCTTGAATCTGATTAACTATTTGATCAACCCATAAAAGGTAACTTTCTATATTTTCTTCCTCAAACTATCTTCTAAAAGTCTGAAGCTTAGCTTGCTGAACCTTTACATCACCTTTATAAATATTCTCAAGCTTTACCCAAGTTTCTTGAGTATATTTACATTGCATAACTTTTAAAAAAAATTGATTCACATAAACTACATAAAATAACATTTAAATCTTTAACATTGTTTTCATTTGCCTTCTTTTCTATTAGAGTAGTTACAAGTGTCTATGACTCTTCATATTCCTCCACCATTGCTTTCTAAATGTTAAATCAAAGGGCCATCAAATAAGACCTCATTATTATGCTCCAAAAATCATAATTTGTCCCATCAAACAAAGGTGCCTTATTAATAGAAAAACCTTCATGTGATCCAGCCATCATGTTTTCCTTGATCTTCCTTCAAGATGTAAAACTTTTTAAAAAGGAACTTGATATAATACCAATTGTTAAGCATGAAATATACTGAGATGGGGGATGAATCAATATATTTTATATCTTTTACTTAATCTGATTTGTTTTCTTTAACCACTTAATCACACATTCAAGATATGCAAGAAAGAGAAACACCAAATTTTTATGTGAAAACCTAAAGTGGAAAAAACCATGGAGAACAATCTCAAGTATATGAATGAGCACCAACTCAAATTACAAAATTCACAAGCACCAACTTGTAGGAGCATCAACCCCTTTTCCAAGCACCAACACAAAAACTATTTATGAGCACCAACCCACAAGAGCACCAACCTCTTGCAAATATTTGTGAGCATCAACCCATAGAAGAACCAACCAATTTTGTGTATAAAACAAAACTATCTCTCAATGTTGCTTACTCAAAAAATGATAGAACTCTATAATATCTCCTACTTTTCTCTCCTTTTTTCTTATATAAAATAATTACAAAACCATGCACTCTCTTGCATATTACAAATGGCTTCTCAATACTTTATTTATAGCTTTCCAAATGACATTTGGCATTCACCCTTTGTGACCCTTAAATCCTTATGGAAAATGGTGCCAAACTTACATGACCCTTCGTATCCTTGTATTTGAAAAGTCACATGGTGACCCTTCATAAGCAAATGCATCCTTTCCTCTTTTATCTTTATCTTGGCGACTTTTCATATTCCTAAAAGTGTCTCTTCATAGAAAAATCTGCCATAGCCTCTTTTGTCTTCACATGGTGACTCTTGAAATTCCTCAAGATGACTTTTCATGAGAAAATGTATCCCATTCCTCTTTTGTCCTTACCCTATGACTCTTTGACTTCTCCATGGGCCCTCTTTTGACTTATATGCAACCAAAAATATATTTGTTAATATTAAATAAATATTAACACACATTAGCTAAGATATGAATAAAAAAACACCATTAAATGCTATGGGGCCTTTATCACCAATGCTAGACCTTTGACATCAATGAATATATTTCCAATAATGTGGTGTAGAGATTTGAAAAAAAATCTTTTTGGATCACCAAGTCTCTATCTCTTACTGGTAAATTTGAAATTTTCTCTAAAGTCTTGGAAGCTACTCATGTGTATTATTCCTCTTGTTAAACCCCTTATAATTTCACTTACATCAAATTAGAAAAACTTCTAAGATATTTTCTATGGGATAACTTTGAGGGTCATAAGGGTTTCCATAGAGTTTCTTAGAACATATGCTACCAACCTAAGGAAGGTATGGGACTGGGTCTCCTAGATATTAAAATTCAAGGCCTTACCCTTGTGTCAAATTAATTATTATAGGTCTTACTGGGGATGAAGACTACAAGATTTTTCTATGTCATTATCTCTTAGGGACTCCTATGTGGTAGAAAGTATTATCAATGCATGGGACTTCACTCTTTGCTCATAACCCCAGTGCTTATTAAAATCAAGGGTACCTTTGCAATTCAAACCCTATGGAAATATTAGGAAAATATTAAGCCTCACCTTAACTAGGTAGGTGAGGGTTTCAATAATAATCTCTCTATTAAATCTTAGTGTCTCTAGTAGTCACCTTGATTGAATTTTCACAATGTTCCTTATGCCTTAGTCACTTGGGTTAAAGGGTTAAAGTTTTTTAAGAAAAGTGTGAAGGTTATTAGTGATCTATTTTAGAAGGATAATAGGGCTTGGATCATTTAAAAATAACTTTAGAATAAATATCATTCAAATATTTTAGATGCATAGGCTATTACATAAATTCAAGGTTCCATACCTAATGAGTATTTGTACAAAATAGGGCTCAAGTCTCATGTTCCTTGGTGGAAGGATTGGCATTTGCCTATAGCCACCCCCTTCATCTAGTATTCTCCTTGATTAGGGTATAATTTACTAGCCCCTCAACATATTCTAGATGAAATGCTCAACCTTAGGTGGAATCTCCATTTTAGACATGAGGTTTGTGTTAGATACTTTAACACTATGTGGTCTACTATTATTGAGCCCAAAAAAGCTCATTTCTTATGGTGTCTCCTTTATCAAGGCCTACCTTTGGGTAACCAACTCAAGCATCTGGGCATGTCCAACCCCATTTTCATAGCTTGTTGGCAACCATATACTTTTAAACACCATTTTTGGTTTTGTTCTCATGCATAATTTGCATGGCACTAGATTTATTCCCTTTTTTAGCCCTTTTGACTTGAATTCTTCATTTGGAAGATGGCTCTCTTGGGGGACTCTAATTTGTTTCTTGCAAAATATAATAAATTTTGTTAGATTTTTCATGCTAATACTTTATTTAAAATATATAAATCTTGAAACTATGCTTGATTTAATCATGAAGAGCTATAACATAGTTGTCATGTTACTAATAAAATTAATGTTCTATCTAATGTTACTCTTTAGATTCAAAGTCAAATATACAAGGTCCACCTAGAACTCAAACACCTCTAATAATTACTTGACCATTGGGTAAATTCCCTATGAAATTTAGTCATGAACATCTTGAGACCCCACATCATCCTATGCCTACCTAAAGAAAAGGGCATGGGCCATATTGGTTGCAATGTAAAACTAGACACCGAAGTCATTCTCCTCATTGATCACCACCTCATTGGTATTCTCCTCATCATGATGGACTGAGTGATCTTCTAGATTTGGAGGTGATGGCAGGGGCTAGGGATCTCCTCCCTTGTCTCATGATAGTGACATCAGGGGTTGGGATCTTACCCCTTAAGGCAAATTTCCATGCCTAACTCTATCAATCTTGCATGAAGCAAATCAAGATGATAAAAAATTGGTTGGGATCCCTTACCTATGGATGAGGATCCTCCTACCTTAATAGGATGGGGTGGTAAACATGAAGACCTGCCATCTCTACCACCTCCCTTGACATCCATGTTTATTGTAATTACTTATTTGTTATGCTTATTATTATCTTTTCTTTACTCTTCCTGCTTTATTGTTTATCTATTGATGTGATGTTTATTTTTGTGGGTGTGGTCTTTTTTGAATACTTTTTAGACTTTTCCCGAGGTGTCTTTTCCCTCAATGTGCTTATGCTTGTGGGGTGTGACTTTTTCACCCACATTGTTTGTATGATTAGCATTGTACCATATATTATTTGATTAATATATATGTGATCTTCAATAAAAAAAATTAACTGAACATTAGATTTCAATTTTTTGATGTTCACATTGAACATAATATTATTTTATTTTAAAAAATATAAATAGAATGAAAGATCTAATAGTCCATAAAAGGAAAGTGAATATAACTAAGCACAAGCTTTTGATCATATGTTTTCAACTACAAAAGATTCCAAATATGTTCATATGAATTGATAGATGTCCATACCTTATTCCAAAGGCCTTATTTTGACATGTGTTGGAGCATATGAACTATACATTTATTTATTTCCAAAAATGAGGTTAAAATTATAAGTGTCATCAAAATATTTAGATGTTTAGATTATTTCCATACCCACATTATTATGGTTGAGGAAATTGGGAGGTAAAACTATTTTACCCTCTTCTGTAGTGACTTCATTAGGTTTTCCCATTCAGGTTAGGCCCATTTACATTCCTTAAAATATATTCTTTTGTATTAATTTATTAAATATATGATAGATTTAGGCACCATCACTACCGTAAATGTTATTTGGTATGTGTTCTAGGGGGCATATCTCAACCAAACTAGGAACATGAAGGTTGAGGTAGGAAGACACTTTGGAGAAGAAGGTGAAAAATGGATGCTATTGTTTTCCTTGATTATTTTCAGGCACACCATAAGGTGTCATATTGAGGTTTTAGAAGTTTATTGAAGATGGGATGTTTTAGTTTCTTAATGTAGATCATTAATACAGTGATAATTTTTATTATTTATTTAAAGATACAAACTTAATTTAGACCACATGTGGTGTAGTCTAAGGATTAGAGAATAACATGTAGGATTCTACATTGACTTTGTAGAAATTAGGTGTGATTATGAATTTTCTTCTTTGATTTTGTGGGTTTTTTAAAGATAATTTACTTTTAAGTACATTTTCTTAGATAAATTACTTATGGGTATATTTTTTGTCCAGCTCTAGAATTATTTACATATGGGATCATATCAAGCCCACCATGGCATAGTTTAAGGATTACTATTTTTTTCAAAATTGTTGGGTTTTCTACAAAACCTAGTAGGTGAATTGATCCTTACATTTGGTGAAATAGTCTTAATACCTTGTGAGGTTTACATGTCTTTGTCTATAAATGTCTCAACTTTACATGTATCTATATATTGGTAATTGTATGCAAGGTTAGTGCTTCATAGAGTGTTTATGTTAGCCCTTGCACATCATGTTGTACAAGTTGATTGTGAAAGTAAAGATGGTTATGTAGACTTATGTGGAGAACTCATAAGATAGTTATATTAGGTTTTTAGGTTTAGACAATGATGGTAGAGTTATACAAGCCTCTCTGAGTAGTTTAGTTAGACTATGGAAGGTTTCAAGGTAGAACACAGTGGTTGAGTGGTAATAAGGAGTTGTAAGGAGTTGTGAACATGTCAAGAAATGGAGAATATCTTAAGGCATTTTCATACACTTATCTGATTTCATCTGTTAGATTGAAGATGTGTTAAAAACATCTTGGTGGAGCTTTGACATAGATATTTTGAGGAGCATCACATGTTGATCACTTAGCTCAGTAATTAGTGAATGTAGATTTCCTATTACATGGGAATTATAAAATGGGTGTTACATAAAGGCATGATTCTTCTTATAAAAGAGAAGCTAAAAGAATGCATTGATTGAATGCATGAATGTTGAATACACATGGTCAAGTGTTTTCACTATAATATATAGTAAAGCATTGTATGAAGGTCACATAATATTGTGAGTTTATGTAGCATTACAAAACATGCCAATTTATGTTATAGTCAACAAGATTATTGTATTAGGTTTTTTACCTAAAAGGGTTTCCCTAGATGAAATCACACATATATGTGTTTGCCCTTATCTTTTTATGTTTATGATTTTCATAACATCTCTCTTATCTATATTATTTTATTGTTCATAGGCTTATTCCCAAAATTTGGTATCATAGCTCAGTTTTAAGCTTTGTAGAAGGTAGAATAACTTACAATAAATGGTTTCCTTAAACTAGGAATTTACAAAAGAATCTTCTATGAATAAAATGACTGGAATATTAGGATAGAGATTGAGAAATTAAATTCCAAGAATTTTAAGTTAATGAAGATTGAGATCTATTTTTTCTTGGTAGACAAATATTAGTTGACTATTTTACCAGATGCATGAAACTAGAAGAATAGGTAAAATTTCATAAGAAAGGTAACTACTATCACATCAAATCATTTAGTCATGGTGGTTAGGATGTAATAAAAAATATAATCATGAGATGGAACTTGTTACTATTTGTGTGATAATGCACAAGCCTGAAGACATATCTCCACACCTACCAATTGATAGAGGTTGATCTCAATATTCAAAAATAGAATATGGTGAAAGCAACATGATTAAAAGACATTATCAAGTTTTGATGACACATTATTCACTGTTACCATTAGATTCCACTTATTTTAATCTAGTTTACATGATTGAATAAATTAAGAATTGTGTTTATAGTGTAAATTTTGATAATCTCTTTGGGTTGCATTCAAGGTAGCCATGGAGAATGTAAAGTCAAATAATTGAATTTATAATTGTTGGAAGTTATGAACCATGTACATGTTATTAATGCTAAGTTTCATGACTTCCTTGTGCAATTTAAAGTGTTGATGATTTTTGAGTAAATGTTCTTATCCTAGTGTAGTTTTATAAAGGCTACATAATAGTATTTCAAATGCCACTCATTGAACAAGTCTATCTTCTATGTGTGTTTCATAAAAAAATACACTAGCGAGTCCTAGTTGTATTCATCCTAAAGAAATTTGAATTTCTCAACAAATTCAAGGAATTCAAAGTCCTTGTGGAGACCTAAATGAATAAGTGGATTATAATAGTGCACATATATAATGGATATGAGTATTTCTTCAAATAGTTTGATGAATTTTATAGGTATTTTTAAATTCAAGGAAAATGGACAACTATGTACACAATGTAGTATAATAGAGTTGAAAATAAATTGAATAGGACATTGATGGACAAATATTTAAGTAATATGAGTGGTTTGCATTTAGAGTATAATTTTTTGGCTGAAGGAATGACTACTACTTGTTACCTTTTCAAATGATCACTCACATCAGTGCTAGTTGAATAGACTCTGTAATAAGTGGGTATTGATAAGAAGCCATGCTTGGGACACCTAAGAATTTTGTGCTTTAAAGTATACTCTGAACTTCCAAAGGATAAAAGATAAAAAATGAATTTAAGATAGTAAAGTGCATCTTTATTGGGTATGGGAGTGGTTCCAAAGGGTACAAGATTTGGAATATCAATAAAAAAGGTGGTATATTGTTAGATTATAGTATTTGCGTAAGAAGAACTAAATAAGCAATCAAAAGGATAAACAAAAAGGGTGCATGTTGACGTAGTTGATGAAGACCCTATATTGGAGTATGGTGTAATAGATGAAGAGTTTCAAGAATCATATGAAGATGATATGCCTGTGACTCCTACTCTAAGGAGATTAGAATAGGTAGATAAAATGATTGAAATGTATAATTTAATGCATTTATGTTCCACATTATTGTTATCAATGAAATATGGTGAAGACACTAAAATGGTGAAGGAATTTCTTGGTTGAGAAGAGATCATATCTTGGAATAAGGCCATGAAAGAGGAAACAATACCTCTAGACAAAAATGAGACTTGGGACTTGCTTAAGTTACTTCCTGGATGAAAACCCTTGGGATATAAGTGGTTTTTAAGAAGAATCAAAATGATCAAGGGAAACTAGAGAGGTATAAGGTTCACCTTAAATAAAATTAATTCTTATAAGTAGAGCGAATTAAATTTGGTGATAACTTTTCTCTTGTTATGAAATTTCCTAGTGGAAGCTCTTGTTGGACTAGAGGAAATACATTGAAATGATATTTAAAAATGAAATAAAAAAAACATCATGAAAAAAATAGCTCTATATAGACCATATGAATTATGTATTAAAAATATTGGAAAGGTTCAAAATGAAGGAATCCAAGCATGTCCATACACCCTTTCTAGTTGGCTATAAATTATCAATTGAGCAATGTCCAAAGACACAAGAGGAGCTGGAGGGCATGGTTTAGGTTCCATCTATGAGTGTAGTGGGAGGATTGATGTATGAAATGGTATGCACAACACCTGACATTGCATAAGTAGTGGGATTAATGAGCATATTTTTATCTTATTTAAGTATTCTCTTGCATGTTTTCCTTTAACATAACCTTCAAAAACCTACTTGTGATGTTAAACCTTTGTAAAACCAAAGACAAATACTTGTGATGTTAGTAAATTCAAAATTTTAAAATTTAAGTGTCCATACTTGAGATTCCACAACCAACTCTTTTATTCGTATGCCATATTGGCGAGGCTGATCCATTCTTAAACACAGGTAAAACTATGAAAACCTTATTTCCTTGATTATTTTCATAGTTTGTGTAGTGTTATTCATTAAAGACCACCTTATATTTATTTTCACATAGTTTTCCAACACTCAAAAAATTATGTTTTAATTTTTAAGTGTAATAAATATTATTAATAAATTTATTACCTTCTCTATTATTCACCTTCATAATTTATTTTGCAGTAACCTCAAAATATTTATCATCACTAAGTTTGGTATTGATTTTGAAAATTATATACACTATATAAAACACCTCATTATTCCATAACATGTAGTTGGAACAACCTAAATCTAGGTACCAAACCTCTTTAGGACTATTTTTAGTTATTTCATATGAAACACAAAAATTTCATGGAGAATCATCCTAATCCTCAGTAGCATAATTAACACTTATACTTTCATTTCTTGATTTTAATTTGCATTCCCATGCAAATTTGCCATACATGTGGTAGTAATAACATTTAATATTTATCTTATCAATTTTATCTCTACCTCTTCCTCTTGCAACTAAACCACCTCTTATTCCTATCTTTCCCCTTGAATAATTTTGATTCATGTCTTTTCTTTATCCTTAGTTACTTTTGTTCTTATCTTTGTCTTCACTTGGTTGATTTTTTTTATAGTGTTAGTACCTTCACTCTTTGTGATCTTTAATTTTGAGGCAAAATCCTTCTCATCACTTTATTCAAAGGTGCCTCTTAGCCTTTCTTCATAGGACACAAGAGACCCAACTAGGTGATCAAACTCAAGAGTATTAAAATCATTTATTTCTTAAATGATGATGAAAACATGGTTCCACATTGGTTTTAGAGAATTTAACACCTTTTTCACCACAATCCATTTATTCAAAAAAATTTCAAAATTAGCCATCTTATTGACCACAGATTTTACTCTTATGCATGAATCACTCACACTTTCAACTTCTTTCATATTCAAATTATCTTGTAGAGTATTCTAGACATCTTTAATTATCTTTGTGCCTAAAATTATTAGAAATAAGTTCTCATATAGAATTATTTGAATATGAAACAAAGATTATGAGTTCTTCTTATTAGCTTCCTTCTTAGTTTGTATATCATTAGTTAGAATAGTGGCTCAATCAGTTGGTTCTTCATAACTAGTTTACACTATCTCTCATAAGTATTTTCCTATAAAAAAGAGTCATCATATTGATGCTATAATAATCATAGTGATGTTCACTAAATTATAGAATAAGAAGAAAGATAGAGTTTTATATGATCAATTGTTAGAAAGATCTGAAATTAAAAAAAATGAAAACCCAAACCTTACTCTGATACCAATAAACGATTAAATAAATCGTTATTCATGAAAAATAATGTATGAATCTTAATTTAGTTTCCCTATTATTCTTTCTAATTTTGATACTAATTCCCATCTAATAATTCACTAATTAACACCTCTTGTCACTATTCCATCTAACATAACCCAGTTAACCTCATTCTAGTCAATTATGGAAATCCCATAATCATATTTAATATCCTATACTAAAATTTATAACATCACATACCTAATTAATTGACCTAAGTCTCTATTATCTATTAACTAATCCAACTTGTCTAATATTTAGGAATTTAAAATTCCCATAACCTACCTACCTACTCCTAGGGTTTCCTACAATCATACTCCTTATTCATCACATAACCCTTCTTCTAAACTAATCTAACCTCACCCTAATAATCATTAGATTCTATAATGGAATTAATAACTCTCCATCACCCTTCCCCTTCTCTAGAGATTTCTCTCAAGAGAATTCTAAGGAATTTTAAATTCTTTAGAATTCCCTCCTCTAGTATCATCTAAGGAATTTTTAATTCCTTGAATAATTCTCTGCCATTGATCTTCCTACACCCAAATTTGAATTCTACCCATTGATATTCTTTCCTCCCTCTTTATAAATAACCAACCCATCCTCCATTAAAGCAACTAGAAAATTAATGACCCTTCATGCCAATCTCTCTATCATGCAAAATTAGTATTTTGATCAAGCACCAAGTCTATATGCTAAACAAAAATTTGAGTCTATTGTAGTAATCCAAAACTAAATATAATAATATTTAATCTTAGTCTTATTTTTATCTTAATCTTGTTTGAAGCATAAAATTGGTGAAGATGCAGGTATAATGTGGGTATAATATTTTCATTTGAATTAAATTTTTATTTAATTAGCTCCAAATTAGAGGTATGTTATAATTTTATGTAGGATAATGATAAGTTTGTATAAATCAATCCTTTTACACAAAATTTTTGTATTATAAATATAATTGAAATAACAAATAACTCACAACATGTATGTCATACACAATTTAGAAAATCGAGACCAACACATTCATTCTATTGAATGTTTTGCTTCTTGAACATCTTCTTCTCATTATCCTTAATAAAATATGATCTAATACAATATATTTATAAAATTTCATATGGACATGTTTTTTTTAATAAATAAATAGATTATTCTAGATTATCTAAAAGATGAAAATAAAAATTACTTGCTTGAAAACAAAGTAATCTTATCCTTAGCCATTCAAGGACTTTATTATTCTAAAATTAGCCTAAAGTTATATGGATTTATTTATTATAAATTTAGTGGTCAAAAAAACTTAAATGAAAAATAAATAATGGTAATTAAGGCATAATACTTACTTGTGTGCATGCTTATATTTTCATGGGATGAAAAATTTAACAACTTTTATCCAAGAACTTTTGCAACAATATGTTTAAAGCACAACGAAAATATGTGAAACACTCCCTAGTAGATAAAATTTAAGACCGTTTTAATATTGTTGTCCTATGCCACATGAAAATGGAAACTGAAATGGTTTATGAAACCATCATAAACTTAATCTTTATAAATATTGAAAATATTAGAATACTTTAAAAATATAAATACCTTGGCCTATCAATTGGTTTCCATTTATTTTCCTTTGTCGCGAATAGTACACATGGATTAAATCTCCAAATTATTTTCCATGGTGCTCTACAACTCAAAAAAGGGTTATATTAAATTATTTAGATCCATTTCACATTTCTTTCCATGTTTTAGTTTGTGTGGCATGTGGGTAAATATTTGGTATTTGTTATTAGTATTTGTATGCTAATGTTGTGATCAATTATGATTATTAATATTAAACAAAAAATGAAACTAATGTTATCAAATAAAAATAGAGGGAATCATGTTCACAAGTCACCTAAAGTGATAGATGGTTAATCAAAGTTTTGATCTCTAATCAAAGTTTTTCACAAGAAGGCATTGCCTTACTAAGAAAAAGTAGGTGAATACCTTCTCCAGAAATTCTTCACTAGAAGGCATCACCTAAAGAGATGGATAATGGCATCTCTTGTTTTAAAAGCTATAGGCATAATTATTATTGTTATATTTTTTTATATCTTTTAGTTGGTAGGTTTTAATAAAAATTGACCAGGTTTTTTCTATTAAAAAGGATTATCTAAGTTATTTCAAAATTTTAGTTTTTTTAATAGTAAGTTGATGTTTGTTGAGAGGTATTATTGTCAATTTTTTAAAATGAGAGAATCTTTTCCTTTGTAGTTAGGATAAAAAATTATTTCAAGGCTTTAAAGAGGGACATTACAAATCCATATTTATTCGTATTGAATTTTGAATTAGCTATCTATATTGAGCTCCATATATGAATGTTATAAAATTTTGGGTTCTTGTTATTATCGCCATCCATATGAACTCTATACATTTCATAAATTTCAAGGAAGGATGCAATTTTGGCAATTATAGTCTTTAAATCAGTCTATTTAAACAAAATTTTGTTGATCTCATTTGATTAAGTATGATTTTGGAGTTAATATATTTTATCTATAGTGTTCCATGACAAGGAATATTTTGGAATTTATAAGTGCCTAATATGTCTCTAAGACTAGCTCAAAATGCTACCTACATATCCCCAAATTAGATATATAGTTGTCAAACTCTATCCCCAAAAATTGGGAAGTTTTCCATCATAAATACCTCTTTCCATATTTTCATACAGGTAGCATATGTATAACACTATAAGGGCCATTTTTAAAGGATAATTTTTTTACATGAGGCAAATAGGACTCGTGTTATTATTTATAGGGGCATCTTCATTTTTACACTAGAAGTGGGTAAAAATATATTTTTATTCTAGATATTTGGATCTATAATTTTAACATCTCTTTTCTTTAATTGATTCTAAGATTTATTATACAATTTTAAACTATTGAGTGTCATTTTAAATGATTGGGTTGGTTTCCATATCTTATAAACTTTTCCCATTTCCATCACAATACATTTTCAATATTTATCTCTAGCCTGGTCATATATAGTTGATGAATGACATTCAATGTTGTTTGTAGTGTCATTATACTTAAATACATATCTATATTTTGACATAAACCATGAATGCCTAGTAAATAGTGAATATGAAAGCTTTGATCTATTGGGTACATTATTTGTCTTATGAGAATTGAATAATGTATTGGTTCATGGGTCTATTATGCATTGCATGTAAAAAATTCTAATGTCACTGATTTTACAACTTACTAAAATAAAATGTGTTTGAAATAATTTTTGTAATTTTTTTGGAAGATGTTAGCTATACCTAAAGATGAGAATATAATAAAACAAGAGATGTAAGATGATGAAAAGGTATTTAGTACTTGGAAGGATGAATATTATAGAGTGACTTACTATCATCTTTAGGTTCTCTCTTTATCGACGATGAGATTAATCATTTAATTACTTACATGATATTTTGGTTATCTTTTTTTATTATGCATTAGTTTTCTCTTTTGAGATATATATTGATGAACATGATGATCCTTGTCAAAATTTGACTATTGAAAACAAATTTTAAAACTTGAGTTTAGATAATTTTAAATTTCCTTTGTTTTTATATTACACTTTATTTTTGAAGAGTTTAGGAATTTTCTTGTTAGTTGGAGCATATTTAATGATATTGCTTAGTTTTATTATGTTTATGACCTAAAAGGAAATATAAATATAGTTTAATTACCTCCTACAACATGTCACTATATAAAAATACATTTATAATTTTACTACCCCAATTTGACTTCAATCCTTTGTAATCTTGATTACACATTTTCAACTTTTAAAAATATATGTGCATGCCTTTTGGAAGAATTTATAAAAATCATCTTCATGTATTTTTGAGTTCCTTTGTCCTCGTGATATTAAAAAATATTGTATTTTCAATGCTTTGGATTTAACAAATTTTAGTTGATTTGAACCTAATTTGTTTTACACATGCCAAAGGTTTCATTTATTTTTTAATTATGGAAAAGATTAATATGTTCCTTGTATGTGTATAAATATAATATAGATGTTTTTATACTTTCCATCTTAATTTATTATTATGTTGGAAATCCTATTTGGTTTAGGTAATGACATCAAGTGTATTATGGTCCAAATCAAAATTTATTTTTATGTAAATTTAATCTAAGACATAGAAATTAATTAGTTTATTTAAATTTGTAGTTATTTTATTCTATTACAAACCATGGATAAACATTTCAAACCATGTTTATTGTATAATCTTATTTGGTTTGGGTAATGATCTCAAGTGTAGTAATGCCTATAAAAACTTTTATTTTAATGTTATTTTCATTTAAGACTTTATTTTTTATTTTTTAAATTTAAATTACATTATTTTATTATAAATTAAGGAGAACCTTTGAAAAAATATGTTTATTGTATGATTCTTTGTTTTCCCAAGGTTTCAACTTGATACTTTGTTTATGGGATTTAATCTCTTGATACAAAGCACTTAGTGGTTGTTAGTTTTTTTCTAAATGAAGGGAAAAGTTGAATAGATAAAATATGTGAAAATTTCATCTTCAATTATAATATATAATATATAAAATATTCATATTTAATTTTTAGTGATTTTATCAATCTATGGCCCTCACCTTAGTACGTTCTTGGTCAAAATTGACAAGTTCTATATTTGCTAAAATATTTATGGTTTTTATTTTCCTTATTGTTTGCACTTGCTACCCACTACTTTTATCTTCCACATGTTTTTTATATTTTTAAAAATTTATCATTATATGCACATTTAAATAATTCAAAAATATTATTTTATCAAATAATTTTTTTAACTATTTTATTAAAATAAATATGATGAAATTTCATTACACATTATTTGATGCATTAATTTTTGATATAATACTAATTTCCAATTAAAACTCAAACATGATAAATTAATAAGTATTAGACATAGTATAGCAATGATGTATTGAGCACAATGTAAACAACAATTCCTTCTTTCGATGATATTACTCCTTAAAGACTTGATGATGTTTGAAACAGTGAAAATGAAGGCTAAGTAAGTGTTATAGCCAACACAAATAAGACAACCATGCTCATTCATCATGGAAAATGTCACATATTTAATTCAAAAACATGCATGATGTGAGTTTTAATGAATAAGACACAATAAAAGGGAAATATGACAAATGAGGACCCACAATTTGTACCATCATCCACTCAATGTGAAAAATGCCTAACCATTATGCTCCCTATTATTAATACCAAGCTTTCTATCTTGAATCTATGCATAAAAAAATATAGAAAGATCTTTTTATTCTCAATATAATATTTTTTTATTTCATTTAATCATGGCATGATTTCTAATGTGTTGATCAACATGGATATTACAATATTTTAGTTCGGGACCTTGACCTTGGATCCATTATATAAGAGCAAGTAGAAACATTTGAATTTGGTCAATATAATAATGGTAAAGAACCCTAATTTAAAATAAAATGATTAGTACTTGTTGATAACACAGATGAAAAGTTGTCTAAGATAGTTTTTACACCCATAGACCTTAGGACAATGATAATTTTTTTACAACAATGAGGACAAGGCACATAAGGATTTAGAGTGTAGATAAATGAAGTATAAAGCACATGTTACAACTATTATTATAACTTTTATCTTAATTAACAAATATTTGGGTTCTCAAACTCATGGCAACCTTGTCAATCATAAAAACTCTTTCCAATATAATCGTTAGACAATACAACACATTGATGCCCACCTTATAAAGTCAACTATGGATCACTCTTAAGATCTTACAAGAATAATATATGCCTTACAATAATATGTACATAAACTTGTTCCCCACCATAAGGTTATTTCTTGATTATATGATTGTAAGACATAATTAGTTTTTTTCCAACTTTGTTATGAGCATTACATTTTTGTAGGACAAAATTATATTTGATAGGATATTGTAAACCCTATTGTATAAATTTGAAACCTTAAGTCTGAAAGAGGATAATCTAAATTAGGGTAATAGAGATAGACAAAACTATAATTATGAATGTTAAAGCAAATTTGAAATTATAAAATAATTGTTTTAAAAAATTTAGATGTGAAACATGAAATATTAACTGAACATTGGAATTTCAATTTATTGATGTTCTCATTGAACCTATTCTTATTTTCTTTAAAAAACTAGAAAATAGAATGAAAGATATAACAATCCATAAAATGGAAGTGAACATTACTAGGCTCGAGGTTCTAGTCATATGTTTTCAACTACAATAGTATCTCAAAAAAATCCCCTTTCCATTATGCTTTCATGGATATCTATACATTATTCCAAAGATATTATTTTGGCATGTGTTGGAGTATGGAAATTGGACATCTACCTATTTACAAAAATGAATATGCAATTGAAAGTCTTGTCAAAATATTTAGATGTTTAGCTTATTTCTATGTACATAATATTGTGGTTGAGGAATGTGGGAAGTAAAACTATTTTCCCCTCTTCTACATTGATTTCATTGGGTTTCCCTATTTAGGTTAGGCCCATTTACATTACTTCAAATATAATGTCTCACATTAATTTATTAAATATTATGATATATTTAGGCACCATCACTGCCATAAATAGTATTTGGTCCAAGGGGCATAACTCAACCAAACTAGGAACATGAAGTCCTATGTGTGAAGTCACTTTGGAGAAGAAAGTGTAAAAGGGATGTTATTATTTTCCATAGTTATTTTTTAGGGACATAATTAAGTATTAGGTAGACACATATTGAGGTTTTAAAATCCTATTAAAGATGGGATGTTTTAGGTTTTTAATGCGTATCATTCAGATAGTGAGTTTTTTATTGGTTCTTTAAAGATACAAACTTCATATAGACCACCTATGGTGTAGTCTAAGGATTGGAGAATAATTTTAAGTATTCTACATTGACATTGTAGAAATTAAGTGTGATTATGAAGTATGTTATTTGTTTGTGGGTTTTTTTTTTAAGTTAATTTACTTATGAGCATAACATTTTTTAGACAATCTACTTGTGAGTACAATTTTTGTCTAGCTCTAGAATTTTGTACATATGGGATTCTATCAAGACCACCATGGCACAGATGAAAGATTGTTATTTTTTTTTCAAAATTGTTGGGTTATTTAGAAAATAAAGCAAGTGAATTTATCCTCGCATTTGTTGAAACATTCTCAATGACTTATGAGGTTTACCCATGTCTTTGTTGGTTAATGTATCAAATTTTCATATATATGTGTAATTGTATATTTGTGTAAGGTTGTTATTATGGAGATGGTTTGTGTAAGGTTATTATTGAGAAGATGGTTTTTGTAAGCCCTTACATAGAGTGTTTTACATGTTTTTTGTGCAAGCACCAAATGCCAAACCACTAAATGCTTTGTAATCCTCAAGTGAGAATGTCTACAATGATGGAGATGGAGATGTTTATCTTGTAGCCTTAATATTTAATGTATGTAATGATGTGTTATTAATTATATGTAGAGCCTCCTATAATATAAATATTATGAGGGAGTGGTTTAGCCAATATGAAAAGTATGATGGTGTGATATTGACATCTCAACTTACATTGTCATAGATAGAAATATTGAAGCTCAAGGTCATATATGGGAGGATCAAGACTCTCCCTAGTGTTTTGCATTCATGAAATTATTAGGATTTTGATCACTATGATAAAAATGAATGTTTTTAGTGTCCAGGTCTCACTCAAAAAATTTGGATATAAAATGGTGTGTGGAGCCATGGTGTTGGCAAGAGGCATGTACATGGGTACTATAATCTTGATTTACATGAATACGATAAGCAACACATGTAAAAATATTATTCTTCATGATACTAAGGTTGAAATAAGAAATTGTGAATTTATTATAGAGGAGAAGATAATGTTCTAACATTAGATTTTAGGCCACAATGGTGGAAAAACATTGCTTATGTTATGGACTAAAGATATGATGAAAGGTATGGATAATTATCGTATGAACTTATATTTTTTTAAATATTTCAATGGAAAGCAGAGTTACGTGAAATTACCCACAAACCTAACATGAAAAAATGGAATATTGTAGGTGATCCATAGTGTTTTTATGGACCATTAGGTTACATGTCACTAAACATGTATATATTTAATGTGTCTTTCATAAATTAATTCATTTACAAGACCTATTTATACTTCATCCTAAAAAAATAGGAAGTTGTCAATAAAGTTCAAAGCCCTTGTGGAGAACTAAATGAAGAAGAGGATTATAGTATTTCACATGGATAGTGAAGATGAATATTACTTTAAAGAGTTTAATGAATTATATAGATAAAATATAATTCAAGGGAAAAAGACAACTCTATACATATTGCTTTAAAATGGAGTTGTAAATTAGTTGAACATGATATTAATGGAAAAATATTGAAGCATGTTGTGTAGTGCACATTTTGAGTATATGTTTTGGGCTAAAGTGATGGATACTAATTTCTACTTTGTTAAATGACCATCCACATTAGTGTTGTTTAAAAATACTTTTCAAGAAGCATGGATTGGTAAGAAGACATGCTTTGGACATGTTGTCATTCAATTTTTCATCCTTAGAGAGGTAGTTCAATCCTTCTCTAAATTAAATGTAACATGGGATCACCCCTAGACCTATGGGTTATCTATTTCAGGGGTAAACCTCTAGATTAAAGGGATAGATCCCTTGATATGTTTATTTGATATAATCACCTATACTAATAGATTGTTGAGATGAAAAGAGATATAAATAACACAAAATAAACCTATCCTAATGAGGCGATGCACCAAAATAATCTCCACTATAGTTACATATACTTACACTTGAAAGATGATTCACAAAACAACTTCAACATCCTAGATTTCTCTAACAAAAGTATTTCAAACATGAAGGTGATATGCAATGCACTTCTTCAAGGTGGATGAACAAGAGGTCTGATTGTAGACACTAATGATATCCTTTACACTTAG
This sequence comes from Torreya grandis, assembly GCA_037957365.1. NCBI lineage: Eukaryota > Viridiplantae > Streptophyta > Pinopsida > Cupressales > Taxaceae > Torreya > Torreya grandis. Next base: position 254,279 of record JARHVA010008133.1, on the reverse strand, counting down.
AGATATATAAAGACACTAACTACACTTCATGTGACCTATTAGAAAGAAGACTACTTGCACAAAACATGAAAGAGTAAGGTGAACACAAGGATACATGATTGTCACTTGTCATTCATATATGCACTACTTCACACACTTAGACAAGAATTTATGAACTTAAAACTAGTTTTAAATATTTATTATAATGAAAATATAGTACTCAAACTAGCAGGCCTTTACCATACTAGGTGTGGATTCTACAAACTTCACCAAAAGTGGTTGTTTATATAGAGAATGAAGAGAGAGAGAGAGAGAGAGAGAGAGAGAGAGAGAGAGAGAGAGAGAGAGAGAGAGAGAGAGAGAGAGAGAGAGAGAGAGAGAGAGAGAGAGAGAGAGAGAGAGAGAGAGAGAGGTTTCCATGAGTTAAAAACAATAAAGGGAGTTATGATATAGTCCAAACATACCTCCAAGGCCATGTATATTACTGTTAAAGATGCTCTGACCCTCCATGTGGCATAGGGGTTCAAATTAGCTTGACACCTTAACTAACTCCTTAAAAACTTCCCTTCCTTACATGAAAAGAGTGAAAAATAAACTTTACACATTAATTTACCTTTAAATGATCTAAAACCTATAATTTAACATATGACATGCCTTAAAAAACTCTTCTGACTTGACATTCCATCATTCATGTGTTTAGGTGTCTTGGAACTCTTCATTTCCCACACATAGTTTTGTCTAAGTGGCCCAAAACTCAAGTGAATATTTTTAAACTAGTCCAAAATCTATTAATGGTGTTTAAATATATTATTATTTATTAAAAAAAAACCATTTTAATTCTTGGTATAACTCCCAAGAACTCATTTTGCTCCTTAAGCCTTCACTAGGTGTAGTTTCTTTGTAACCTTTAAAAACTTGTAAAGCTCCTTGTGTAGTTATTTTTAAAAATGATATAAATAAACCAATGGAATATTATATAATCCATTATGTCTTTATATTTCTATGTCAAATTTCATCTTTAGAATCTAAGTGGAAGTTCATCTTTTTTACCTTTCTCTCTTTTGAATTAGGCCTCCTTACTTAAGACCTTATTTTCTTGCTCCAAACTTATGACACACATGTGAAATAACAAAAAATCATAATATTAAATTTCCATATGCCATCACCAGCATCCATTCCAATTTTGAGGTCTTGAGACCCTATGGAAGTATGCAAACCATGAAATCACCTTATTACCTAGCCTCATTTTGAACTTGTTTGAGATTGTGTTGGAAAATGGGCCTTATTTGATCACCTAAATAATCACTTGTGAAATATTTTGGCCTTGTATATCTATAAAAAATACAAAATTTCCCCATACATTGATTGGGAAGATATCCCCTTCTTAGAACACCTGAAAAACACCAAAAACATGCAAAAATAAGGCATTTATGGTAATCCATACAAGTGACATCAACATCAAAGTACATTTGTGTAACCTCATTTGAGTCATAAACAACCTAAACTAGGTTTTAGGGGAAAATATTGTATTATATATGCTATTAAGGTATTTTTCCATGAATGGTCACTATCAAGGTTTTTAAAAGGGTTTAAGACCTATTTGGGGTCTTAACAATTGTTCATACATAACATATAATCAATTGACCTCCTTAAACTTGTAAATTATTCTTAAATAACCCAATAAACTATAAAAAATGGATCATATTCCCATGAAAAGTTTGATCTATGGTATGAACATCTAATTTTGCTCTTCGGGTGGCATGTTTAGTGTTTATTGAGCATGAGAGAGGTCAAATATGAGTTTTGGGCCTTAAAACAAATTGTCAATATTGGGAGAGGTTTAGAAACCTATAAAAAAATCCCCTAAATGATTATACATGCCTTTATAGTGTTCATCACTTCTCTATATGTTCATGGTGTATTAGTCAACGGTCTTGGGGTTTAGACTTGTTTTATCTTTGCTAGTATTCAAGGGCATTTAGTTTGAAATCTAAGCTTTGGTGCCACCAAAGAGTGTACTCAAACCATTTTCATGATTATGTGTTTCCTTAATGTCCCTTCATGATGTCTGTAAATGCTTGTTTCTCTCTTCGAAACCAAATGAACCTCTTAGTCTCATGACCACCCCTTGCCAATGGAGTGGGCAAGCTCTTAAACAAAAAATGGGTATTTCCATTATTAGTATGAATATATATTGATCATTAATGTATTTTTCCTATCATTACCACCCTATTAAATAATTTGAAAGGCATGATCATGCCTATATAGGACTCAACACACCAATTTACCTCAAGACTAGTTGTAGCCTTGTTAATGACTGTGTGGGGATCTTAAAACCTAGTTTGATCAATATTGTTTAAGCTTAAACATGTTTCTCTTTAGTTTTAGAGTTACCTTATGAAATATTGTGTCTAAATTAGGTATAACTTATAATCCATTCACCATGTTTTGTCTTATTCAATATCTAAGACCATGTTGCCTTATGTAGCTTGTAGATGCTTGTTTGGTCACTTGATTGTGCTCATGTGTTTTGGGACCTCATAATTCTCATAAATATCCTTATTTTGGTTATTGAACCTATTTGAAGTCTTATTTGGGTTCATAGTTCCTTTCAAACATCTTTCTACTCTCTTTCTCTGAAGTTTAGAACTAGCTTATCTTCACTTGCATCTTGGTGTTCTTTAGGGTGTTGATTGTATCATTTGGGTTAAAGCCCTCTCCTTCACAAAAATATACCTTTTAGTGTTCTTAAACCTATATATAGTCTTATATTGGCTTAAAATAATTTATTAACACTACTCTTCCCCTCCTTTAGGTCTGAACATGCACTGACTCTTTAAGTAGGCTTATAGGTGCCTATTAGAGTGATGACTACATTCCTTGTGATTCTAGGAGCTCACTCCATGCTAAAAACTACCTGATGGTCCATGAACTTAGTTGAAGTTTTCAATTAGGCTCTAATCACTCTCAAATACCTTTGTCTCTTTACTTAGGCCAATATTAATTTATCTACCTATAGGTGCTCTTCTAGGGTTACTTGACTGTATTAGGTGTTTCAAGATTAGTTCTCTATCTTGCCATGTGTTTGAAAGGTATATACCAAACGAGTTGATTCCATTATGTGTATAGAGTTTACTTGGTCTAACAATTCTTAAAAGTGTTTTCAAGACGTTTCTCACTTGCTCCCATCTATACATAGTACTTTTAAGTGGTCTCTTAGACAGTCAACTTAGTCTATTTGACCTTCTTGACTGCTCAAGTGACATAGTTTCTTCTTCAAGGTATTGAATCATTGTATGAATAAAATGAGGTTAGTTATCCATGTTTAAGACTCCCTTGATTTAGTTTGAGGTTTATATAGGATTTCCAAATGATGACCTACATGCTTGGGGGCTTGTAGGTCTCTACTTGACTACATAGGGATACCAAGAACCATTCTTTGAGTTTTTAAACCTCTCAACCTTGTCAAACCACTATATACTCCCATTACCATTCCTCAATGGTTCACAAAGCTTATAACTATCATCAAGTTACTGTCTACTCACCTTATAGTCATGTACAAACTATATATAGCAATCTTATACCTGAGGTTTGTATTTGTGAATTAGAGCATTCTATTTAGTTTGTATAATTTGATGAGGGCAATGAGGTAATCAAGATTATATAATGCATGGAGAAGTTTTTTAGATCCTTGTATGAGCAATGGACATCTTCCAAACACCCTATAGTCCATGCAAACCTTTAAGTGAAGGAAACACTTGTGATCTTCATTGAAAGTGTGTATTTGGACTCCTATCTTCACTTTTCTTTACTTCTAATGGTGAAACATCATCTCCATGATCTTAAACTATGATGTATCACTAGTATTTGATCCTATATTGACAATGAAACATATAGTGGACTATTCAAACACATACCATGTTCCCAAAGAGTATACACTTGAAGAAGATAGACAAAATACACATCTCAGCTAAGAAAAATGAATTCCATGAAATTGACTGAGCTCCCATGAGTGAAAAATCACTAGAAACCTATGATAATGACCACCATGAAAAGGAAACAAGAACTTGTAGTAGGATTGTCTGAAAGACCTTGTACACCAATACATTCTTCTTCCAAATTAAATCAACTCATAGAGATTACTTGGATGATGAAACCACCATTAAAAATATATCCATGTCCTTTATAGACCACCCTCAAAACCATTTCTTTACTTTGATTTTTGAAGTGGAGAAATAGGTGCAAGAATAAACCCCTCTGGGATAAATAGGCCATAGTGACCTACTATCACTCTTAGAAATTATTCATAAAAAATAATCCATCAATCTACAAAATAAATTCTCTAATTTCAATATTACTAAGACCCCTAACAATGGCCAAAGTTTTAGCTCCTAACTCTCTCTCTCTCTCTCCTGGCCATACCATTCAGTTCAAATTTGCTTTCTTGAGTGAAGGAAATGATGGAGGAGAAAAGGTCTCTGGAGTGTTAGTTAGACTTGAAACTTGGTCTAGAGATGTAAAATGATCTAAGGGATCCCAAAAAAACAATTATTTACCATTTATAATTGAAATTTGATCTTTCAAGGTCGTACAAGTTCTTGTAAAGTATCTTTTTACAAAGATTACATATTAAACTATAGATGTTGTCAGACCCTGACTCTATTTTAACATTATTTGACCTTTATATGACACCAATGACAATTTTAATCTTCTTTAAACATTATATCCTTGAAGTGTCATGTCCAACTCTTCCACATGGGCTAAAAGGTGGCCAAAATGTGATTTCTTGCATATAAGAGCCAAATAAAGGTTAAAGCATGATATTTTTTATTAAATAGGTTAAGTACCAGGTTGAAAGGGTCTCATTCCCATACAAGAGAAAACTAGAAGATAAATGTGACACAACAACACAATAAAATAGGATAAAATAATAACCTAATAGCAAAAACCTCATACCACCTAAAAGACACTAAGAATCAACAAAAAACCCCAAGCCTAAACAAAAGAAAAGAAAAAAAGGACCAACTAATCAGATTTATAATAGTAGACCAATTTCTTGGTCTCAGTGCTTCCCCTTTGTTTCTCTTCCCTCTGGTATGGTTCTTAATAGTATGGTCTTTTTCCTTGCCTTGCCTCTTACACTTCAAACTAGTAATTTTGGGTTCCTCCTCAAACTCCTTGATATTATCATCCACTCCATCATTATGAGTGGTGCTGTTGCCTTGGGTAGTGAATTCCAAACTTCATGTCTACCATCCCTTGAACTAAAATCCCTTTAAGTTTTTTAAATTCATTCAAAATTTAATTACACATCAATTTCTAAATGGATACCTTATTATATAGCTTATCAAATGACTGCTCAATTTCTTCCTTAGTCTTGGGATTTATAATCCCCCAACCCCTGATAACAATTAGAGATACATATTCAGGAGCCCTCATGTCCATTCCTCTCACTTTGGAATCCTCCTATGAAAACTCTACTCTCACACCTTCAATTTGATCCTTCCCATCTTTATTAAACTCAAAATTCATGAAGAAATCCTATTCCCTATATGAATCTTCTTGTTCAGTGGGAATATTAATTGCCTTTGTCATAATTTTTAACCATAGAGGTTCACCCTTCTTGACCAAAAATAAAATCTGCCCTTGCTGGATTATGTCCACTGATGGATTATTCTTGAAATTCATAACCATGGATTTCAAAAATTTCAAAAGGAAAAATGGAAGATTGATGATATGACCTTTGAAGTGATTTAGAAAAATAAGGTGATGTGAGAATATTACCATGTGTTTTCCTTCCAAAGTGATATAACACATGATCTACATGCAAACATCCAACCACTTTCTTGACATGTCAGTCCTCATAAACCCTTTCTAAGATGCAACCTTTGATTTCTTCTTTTCTTTTTTGAATAAATGTTAATAAGTTCTTCCTTCCTTTTTTATCATTGAAGGCTTTGACCCCTGACCAATCCATCACTATGATCTCCTCTATGAGTTCTTCGGTAATCAAAATCCTTGAAACATGCATGTGGACCTCTCTATCCTTCCATCTATAACTAAAATCCTTAGACAACACTATATCATGTCCAACCAACCACTTTATGAATGTCACCAAATGATCCATAGGTCAATTTAGAAAAGGTCCTAGATCAAACCAAAGTTTACACCATTGTTATGATACCATCAAGATCTTTTTGACAAAATGTGAAACTTCAAAAATGGAACTCATATTTTACTTGTACAGTCGATCAGAGTTTTGGTCAAAGAAAGGCAACAAGTAGTCAAGTCTGGTCAAAATATAAAAATTGACCAACATGGAATGTTTTTGAATCAATTCCATGGCATATAGTTTATTGAGATTTTTTTGATGCATTTTTAATGGACCAAATTTGAGTCTGTATGTGGAAGTTATGACTAGTCAAAGTTATGTGTGGTAGTAAAGTGACATGGCATGGTAAGTAAAAATTGACAAGTGACATAATGTGAGTACACCAAATGGAATAGTGATGTGCAGTAGCAATTTCATGTAAAAAAATAGTTTGGTCAATTTCTCATCTTCATATTTGACAGGCATGTACCTAGTGACGTAAAATGTTGGTTACGAGGACTGTAGCCAGTGGAGTCCACTTTTGTTACAAAAGGGGACCCTACCACCATGACACTCTTGGTGCATTCATCAAGCTAACTTAGGTTGTTGACGTAACTCACTGATTTAGATTGTCTATAGTAGAGGTGATTTGGGGTGACTGAGTTATAACTAGCTGATTTGAATTGACATTAGCATGACATGTCATTTATTCTAGGCTTTGAGTTACATTTTACCATGTCCCAATTTACCACAATCGAGGCATATTTGCTATGGGTCAAGTCACCATGGGATTCAATGTACATGATAAATTTAGCATGATGGACATGTTTACCATGAAGCCTGAGTAATGGAATAACATGGTCAGGATTTCCATGACATCCAAGGCAACGAACCTAAGCATGGTCATACAGCCAATTTACCATAAAATTCCAAACTTAACACATCTAAATGCCACAAAGCATACTACCACATCCCAAGCTCAAAGTATATGAAAAATGCCTATGTATAGGCATTATTTACTATGAAGTACATGTTTAAAAAACAAGAGGATTTATATCCCATCTATGTGGGATAAGGGATAAAGACCAAATGCTACGAATTTAAACCAAGATATTTGGGGTAAAAGATAAGGCATCCCACCATGTGGAACATGGGTCAAAGCACTATATAAAGTACTCGAGGTTGGTTTTCAAATCATCAAGATCTAGAGAATAAATCATCAATTTTTGAAAATAAAGAGAAGCATTGATTTTCAAAAATAAATCAAAGTCTTAGGTTTTTGAAGACAAAGCTTAGTGTAAAGGGTGATTCTGGAGACTGAGGAAGTATTTCTAGGAACCTCAAGCTAAAATTTTTGGCTTGTGAGTATACTTATATTGGATTTAAATCCTAAGATGAAATTGTGATTTTTTTCCACAATATTTTAAGCTTTGTTCATGACAGGTCCTCAACTGATCATAAGGACCCATTTTCACTCTACCACTATTTTGAGGTACCTAGAGTCATTTTTGGACTTCAAAGTAAACTAATGAAATATTCTAGACTCCAAGATAGTTCTAGATATATACTAAGTGTCTATATTTTAGGATATTTAATGCTGATTTTAATTCCTTGAAGGTATATTTTTGAGTAGAGGTCATCTAGAGGTTTAATTTGGGAAAGTGAAGATATCTATTTGAGAGTTTCAAGATTCTTCAAAGGTCCATAACACATGGATTCATTATTGTTCTATAAGGGTTTCCTTGTAATTGCAGACATTTTATAATGAATTGGTTCAACTAATTTATGAACCTAGAGATGTAGGCATTTTCAAACTTCACAATCAACTCTTGTGTAGTATGGTGTGTATTTCTTGCATTGTTTTCTTAAGTTGATTATTTATGGATTAATTTCCAATGTTTAGTTAATTAACTACAAGGATATAAGATAAAATTATTTTTCACACTAAAATTAGTGTAAAGTTTACATATCAAGTTTGTTATCAGAGCAGTTAGTGTATTAGGCTTGACATCAATTATTTTTAGGTATATTGCAAACTTTTCAATCTCGTTTATATTCCATTTTTAGTGTGTAGTTTGTGGAATTTGGTTGTTTGTAGAGAACCAAAAAACATGGGAAAGTTGTCATACAAAGCCAAGCTTAAAGATCTTGAAGAATTTAACTAATATATCTAGGAAGAGAATGCCTACCTGATAGTTTAGTTCTACTCATTAGATGAGGAGATTGCTCACTTGAAATCCAAGTTGCAGGCCAAGGATGAGCTCTTGGCACAAATGCATAATGATGAAGGATTGAAGTAATTTCATTCCACTTCATATGTAGGTACTATGATAGATGATTACATTATAAGTTGTTCATCATATATTACTATTTCCCCTTCAATTTTAGACATTATTTTTGGTAGTTTTAAAAAGCATACTAAGGCATTAGGTATAAACTATTAATGAAAATGGGATTTTATGAAGGGGCCTTGGTAAGAGCATCAGTCTTGTAATACAATATAGAGCATAAATCTTGTAATATAGATAGAACATTAGTCTTATAATATAGGATTGGGTTACACTAGTGATCAAGTAGATATTGGATAAAGTTCCAAAGCCACTGAATAAATATGATCTTCTAACAACAAAAAGTCTACGCCACTAGTGTGGAAGAATGGAATTGGTAAGAAAACATAATGAAGAGGTAATGAGATTCCACCTTCACCTTCTTATCATAATCATAAGCATGTGAGTAATTTAATCCACTCTATCGATTTAAGAAATTTATCTTTGATATTCAGAAGCTTTAGAATGCTTTCCCTTATACTTTTTGTGGATTTCATAATCATTATGTTGCTAGATGTTGGAAGAGGACACTGATGAAGAAGTTGATGCCATTCACCAAGAAAAAGGCAATTGGTAAAGACCAATCTCATAGCTCACATGCAAGAAATAGAAAATAGATAACCTCTCCCACATAGAGGAACTATTGTACTCATTATTGTATGAGTGGACATAGGGTTGAGAGATGCTAGAAACTTTACCCAATAAGCCATCCAAAGAATGGTAAGGAAAAGCTAGTATACAATGTAAAAGAAGTTCTTAATCAACTAGTTGAGAATAAAACAACCTTGAATCTATCCATAGATTGTCCATAAATGATTCAATTTTAATTTGATATGGATAATGAAAAACCATTTATTTTCATGGATAGATTGATATCGCATTGTTAATACTATTGAAGAACATGCATTTTATTCATTGATTAAGTAAAGACTATGGTGGGCCTAGGTTTTGTTTCTAAAGTAAGTGGAAGCTGCCAAGTGTCACCACCCATGTAAATCTGAAATGAGGCCTGAGTGTTTCCATAGTATAGTTAAAGCAATGTGGAGACCAACACATGTCACCTTCTGCATTTTTCTCAGAAGGTAGCTAAGACCCTGCAGAGACCCCCACATGTCCTTGTTAAAAGATGTGTGGAAAGCACCACCTGTCCCCATTCTCTTTTTGAAGCTACTCAAGCGAGAAGTGTTGTGGGTCTCATTCTTTATAAGTGGTTAAAGTTTCAAAGAATCGAAGGATGACAGATGTCAAATATGGAATAACCTTGATACAAAGACACGGTAAAGAGTATAATGCAACGGAAAGTGCCATGTGTTTTTGATAAGTGCCGCAGAAGCTGCCAGGTGTCATTTTCTGGTGCCTCTTGAATAATGAGGAGGTTTTCAAGTAGGGTATGTAGAGCACGCTGAGAGTCCTAGTTTAGTTAGAGTTAAATTAGACCATTGAATTGGGAACATGCGGGCAATCTAGAGATAGCCTGATGCTATAAATATGGGTGCAAGGATTATAAGATCATCATCAGAAGATAGAGAGAATTTTCTATGAGAGGAGTAGATAATTTTAGACTTTATTTCTATGGCCAGTAATGCATTTGCCTTTATTCTATTTTCTTGTATTAGAAAGTTTGTATAACTGTGCATGTTTCTGTGCCTTTTATGTAACTAGAAAATTAATGAGAAGACTGAATTTTGTGCCTTTATTGATATTTTTTGTGTCACTGCAAGAATCGTCTAAGTCATGAACCTTTGATTTGCTATGGCCAGTAATATCATTTACCTTTTTTCTATTTTCTTGATTTAGAAAGTTTGTATAACTGTGCATGTTTATGTGCCTTTTATGTGACTGGAAAATTGAGAAGACTGAGTTTTATGCTTTTGTTGATATTTTCTATGTTATTGCAAGAATCATCTAAAGTTGTGAGCCTTTGATCCTATTGTTTTCATCTTTTACATTAATCATGCCTAGTTTGCTCTTTAATGTAATTGAATCTTAAATATAGTTTTCACTGTGCTTAGTATTGAGAATAGAATTAAACCCAGGCGCATCACCGTATTTAAAATCTTCTTTCATTGCATTTGTGTTTTTGTTTAATTTCTATCCTTTTTCCCAAAATACTTTCTAGATAAAGAAGAGCTAGCTTCTTTAAAATTTGGAGGTCGTTTCAAGTTGTAAGTCCCAAATTCCTAAAACTTCCCATTATTGGTGTTGGAAACAGCGCAATTTTAAGCATCAACAGTTTTTGGCACACCCGGTGGGACACCATCTTGAAGTTCCTTTCAAGACCATATGAACCAAAGAGCTATAAGGAGTTAGAGTTGTGGACCAGTAAGAAGATCTCACTCTGCTATAAATCCAGGTATTCTTTTATCACCATTGATAACTAATCCTTGGTGCCATCAAGAAACCAACCATTAGGTATGTATAATCCCAGGTATTATGCTCCATATATTTTTGATCAAGCTCAGGTTGCTCATGGAATCACCTCAAGAAACAAGGATGCATATGGTTATGAGTTTTACCCTTCACATGTCCAATATGACCAGTCTCAACCCTATCATGAGCTATATCAGTCTTATGCCCAGTCTTCCCAATATGTCATGTCTCATACTCAACCTAATCTCATTTCCACCTTCAAACAAGCACTACTAAGATATGAAAAACATGTATTAGAGCTTGACAAAAGAAGGGGATGCAAGAAAGAAATCCCTAATCATGTCATCCATCAAGTAAAAAATGCACTAAATCTAGTTAAAAGTGAATGGGCTCCCATTGAAAGAGCAAATTGGCAAAAGCTTACATATGAGATGTTGGATGTGAGTGGCTTGATTGCATCTTTGGAAGAGAAGCTAAGTATTCATGAGAGGTAGCCTTACCAAGTCTATCCACCTGCATATCCACTACCCCAAGTTTCATATCAGACATATGTAACCCCTGCTCATGAGCTAAGTCCAGCCTGTCAAGGTCCTTTCCCAAATCATGTTGAGGAAAATTCTAAAATAGTGAGTTTGGAATTTAAAGCTAATCTTGATAAACAAATTGAATTGGCAAATCTTCAAAAGTAGAAATCTATGTTGGCAGCAAGGGAAGTGGAATCCAAACCCTCATTTCTCCCTTACCTTGCACCCCCATCTTCTCAAGGGAAAAGTTCTAATCACAAGGTCATGAGTTGGAAACAAACAATGGAATCATGGGGTAGAAAGGAGGAGAAAGACATTGTCCAAGAGTGTGAGGTACACAATGAGGCTAGTCCCTTTCAAGTCCCTCCCACCCTTCCTTAAGAATCTTCTTGTTTTTCATTGCAACCTTCATGCACTCCCACTTATCTGATGATTCCTATGAGCTCCAAGAAAGACTCTTTCAAGAAAATCTAGCTAAGTAAATTGAGGAATTAGAGGAAAAAATGAGATTGCTTAGTGAAAGAGAGATAGAGCTTTCAGACCTTAGAAGGGAGCCTATGACAAAAGATACCTCTTATACCAATCCTCAGGTCTCTCAGCATGATGTCAAGTTTCCAAGTTGGAAGAAGAAAAATCATGAATGAGCTGGGAACCTTGAAAAAGATAAAATTGTTGACTCTTTCTAGGAAAAAAGTTCTAAACCTAAGGTCATGAGTTGGAAACAAATAATGGAATCATGGGGCAGAAGGGAAGAAGAGAAAAGTTTTGCTCAAAACGTTGAAGAAGTCAAGGCTGCTCTTACTCATGGTGATGATCAAGCAGAAGATCCTACATTTGAACACACCCCATCTACACCCTCCAAGATAGATATCAAGCCACATCTAATATAGATGAAGTGATGGACAAATGGAAAGAGGAGAATGATTCGATTCTAGCTCAAGAATTATCTCCTCTTCTGCATATGTATAATCATCAGTCTTCCACTTTATCCCTTTTCAAAGAAGAATATTTTTTGGAGGAAGAAAGTAAGGAGTGTGCTCAATTTATGGTTGGTCAGGAAGATTTCACAAGTGCAGATGAGAAGGAGATCACCATAGGTGCACCCTTTAATGAACAAGAGGAAAGGTCACAAGATATTTCCTCTATCTCTGATGAGGAAGAGATAATTTTTGACCCTTTTCTCACTTTGCAAGATGTTATTACAAAAGATGGACACTTCCTTGATCATGTTTTGAATGACTTGTTTGAAGTCATTGGGGCAGGTTACACTATTCTACAAGAATGTTGTGAGTTGGATGTAAGTGAATAAGGTAGCATTGAGACTCAAATAAATATGCAAAATTGCTGCAAATTGTCAGGCTTTTCCTTTCAAGAGGTTGGTAAATCTGAAGATGATCTTTTTGAAGTCATCAAGGAAGATGATCATGAAATGGAACTTGAGCATGAGGTAGAAGGAGATGAGCCAAAAAATGATGTATATCAAAAGACATAGGGTGGAGAGCCAACAGACATTGATTTCTTGATGAGACACAACAACATAAAGAACTAGCATTCGACAAGATTTAAAGAATAAGAAGAGTATGTATATGTTGGGGGGATGTTTGATTCTGATCCACTCAGATGCAAGCCAATTAAGGTGGCAAACAAGAAGAGAAAGTCACAAGAGCTTCATCCCATTCATCCACTTGTCTAGCACCATAAGTCTTCTCACCATGAAGGATACTTCAAAAATCTTCCTTTTGATCCAGGACGTAGGCAAATATACCTGGTTAGCTATACCATAGTTAGATAGTTTCATTTTCTTTATTTCTCTATTTTCCTATTTTTTTTTCTTTCCCACTTTTTCTTTTAAATAAGTGTTCTTTGAACATGTGTACATGGCTCATAGTCTTTTCAATTTTTTTTTCAAAACTCTTGACACATTAAATATCTCCCAAATCCTTAAATTCCCCAAGGTACCTTGCGCAGCCACTTGCATGATGTGTCTAACTCACTGTCCCATGAAGATTTAGTAAGATATGCTAATAGTTATCTAGGTTTAATGCCATTTTGAGATTTGATGGGTCAATAAATACCTCATAATAAGAGTTAAAGCTTCAAGTGTCTAAAACATTCTTGCATCTGCTAGAAAACACCTTCTACTTGCATTTTCAGCTCATAACAAACCTATTTAAGTGAAAGTGCCTTCCCTATTGCAAAAGCTTCATACCTGTTACCACAGTTCACTATTTTCAAAAATAGATATGGGTATGGAGGGATCACAGTCTTTGAAACAAGGGTCTAGGATTTATGAATCCATTGGCAAGTTTCATACAAGTAAATCATATGCTTCAGCCTCTGCACAACCATTAAAGACCTGTCCATAGACTAGAGTCCCTGAAGTTGGTCATGCAAATGACCTAGAAAAGGTGAAAGATTATGCTAAAAAAATCATGGACCCAATTCTTCAAAGAACTAGTAGCAAAAAACTCAGAGAAGGGGCACATCAAAGATGTCTTCAGAGGGCCAAGGTTGGATAATATGAGACATTTGAAATGAGGATATGGACTTCCCAATTGGCATAATTCATTGTCCTAGGTGTGCATCCATGCCCTAACTTGGTTTAAATATGTGCCAAATTGTTTCATGCATCTTTAAATACCATACAACAAGGTCCATTCATAGTGCAAATTACACCAAAGGCTATCAGAGACATGTTGGCCATGTACCATGACAAGACAGCCACATTTCCCACCATTGCCAAGATGCAAAAAATGTGGGCAAACATCAATACTCAATTGAGGTTTCTAAAATCAAAATCACAATTAGGCGATGATGATGCCATTGTGCTAACACTGCCTACAACAAGAGCACAATTTGCACAAGCCAGTCAAGATGCACTTTCCATGATGGCTTTCATTTTCAAAATGAAAGATGATATAACTGTCTATGAAGAACAAATGGCCATCCTCTTTAGATTGAAAAATGTTGACAAGACTCAAGAGTATCAACTTGATTTCTCTAAGCATATTACATATTCAATGGTTGAACAACTCACCTAATTCAGATCTAAAGGGATTTTCAGGTATTCCTCTTATCTGTTTCACCTTATGTTGTATCAAAATTCTAGCATCTTTTCCCAACACATGCATCTAAACATGTATGACCCAAGCTTCAGTTTACATAGGACTAATCCTGTGTCTGCATGGACACATATCTTGTCTAACCAGTGACCCATATGAATTCTAGGAACTTTTTGTTGCCCCTACTTTTTGTCATCTGAGCCCAGAATCAGTTGTAAATAGACTGTTTCCAAGTGTCTCAAGCCTTATGACCAATTTCACTATTCCTTGTGATTACTTTTTTAGATCCCAATATACTATTATTAGAGTCCATGGTTTTAGTGGGGAACCAGTGTTGCTACCTAAGATTTTGACCCTTAGGTTAGCATTCTTAGAGGTCACCAGGTAGGTGTCTATGGTAGATAATGAATATGGCTCTTGAAAGAAAAAGAGGAAAATGTATGATGTTCCATGGGTAACAAACAACATGACCCTAGAGGTCAGAGATGCTGAGATCGTGTTGCTGAGAAAGATAGCCTTCCTAGGTTTCTCTCTAATTGAAGATAAATGGGTATATGACCTAAATGGTTTCATAACTTCATGGATCAAGACTAATAGGGTCGCTACCAGAATTGTGCATGAGGTCCATCCCTTTTGGGAAAATAGGAAAAATCCTAGGGAAGATATTCCTGAGTTTTATGTTGAATTGATAGATTTGCCCCTTCAACAAGATAGACCATGGGAAAAATTTTATGTTAAGCAAAGGGATTTTGAGCCTAAAATTAGAATGACTTTTGGTTTAAAAAGAGCATTAAAGAATAAAGACTAGAACGTTGAGAAAATAGAAGCCTATTAGAAATATAGGTAAGAGATTTATCAGATAACTCACTCTTTTGGAAATGTGGATTCATATGAGAAATGGAAGGAAATGTGGGATGAATGTCATCTATCTCCTGTTTCTAGCCCTGATACAAGCAATTTGCAGACATAGGGTGGAGAGCCAGAAGCCAGAGTAGAATCCAGTCAAACATCATAGGCCCTAGGGCAAACCTCAGCGGTAGTCGTTGTAACTATTTGGCCCTAATCTCTCAGTACCATTGAAAAACAAAAGAGTGTGGTATCTTTTGAGAATACACCAAAAGCTTCTCCATCAGCGTCAGTCCTTGAGGTTCCCAATTCTACACAAGCACCGCTAGCAGTAGTGGTAAATGTTGAAGAGAAGGGAGCACAAGTAGAGGAAGAAACACCAAGGAAACATAAGAGGCTAAGGTTCCAACTTAGTTTAGAGGGGAGGGTATAACCCTTAAAACACCAATCATAGAGTACTTTGGTTGCTCCTCAGGTAAGTATTGTTTCTCCTCCTCCTTCTCAATCTCTCTCTTCTCCTATAGGGGTGATGATTCCATCAGGCCAAATAATGTCCCCCACCACCTCCATTGTGCCCATTTCTCATTTTACCCCGTCTATCCATACTCAAGCTATATCATTACCTCAATTTTTCCCCTCTATCCCAAAGAAAGTACCTCCTCAAATTGCCCCTAGCCAACATTTGGCTATTCCATATGGCTTGCCACAAGGTTATCCTTTTTTGGGTGGGCACATTGCTTATCCTTCTACCTTCCAAACTCAAGTAGATACTACTAAGAAGGCTAGAGAAACCAGGATGGATAAAAAGAGGATGAAAGATAATAAAGCCTTGGCTACACCACATATGAGGTCACAATTTGACCTAATATAGTAGCAACTAACGGTGACCCATTTGTCACTGAATATAGTCAAGCCAAATGAGCAGATGCAGCCTAAAGATTACATAATAAATGTAGTGGCTATAGACATGTCCCTTTTCAAACCCCAAGATAGGGTCAAGTTGCTAAATGAATCCACTTCTATAGTAGCTGAGGATTATTTGAAAATATCAAAGAAACTACAGAAGATGGAGGCTAACCTAGCCCAAGAGAAGGCAAACTATAATAGTTTAACTATAGAAATCAATACTAAGAACAATGAAATAGAGTCTAAATAAATAGTTGCAAGATATTGTTTCTCTTCAGACTCACCAGGCTATTTAGGCCCAAAATGATTCTTTGAAAGTAGGGCTAATGTAGGTGAAAGATGCAGTGACAACCTTAAGGCGAGAAAAGGCAGCATTATAAGAAAAATGTGAGGAAAGCCTGCTACAAGTCACTCAACTTCAACAAAAGCTGCTAAATGAGTAGAACAATATCACTGCTATTAAGGCCCAACTTCAAGCTGAGCGACAAATGATAGAATAATTGATACTTGAGTTGGCTAATAGGCCAAAGAATACAAGGGTTTTGAATCTAGTTAAGGAGCTTTATGAATCAATATGGAAAAGAATCTCTCAGGAGATTACTCAGCTCAGACCCTCTTTAACCTTTCTCCTAAATGCACAAAAATTGTATGAAAAGGTGGAGACTTCAGTTGAAGCCACTCTATCCACTATTTCTTCAAGAGTGTTTGACTCTCAGGTGCTACTACAAAAGCTATATGATGTAATTGATGGAACATTATTAGTAGCAGGGATTAGTGATAGAATGATCACTACTAAAAGAGTGAATGAAGTTCTCAATTGCAACTCTGCAACAATTAAATGCAAAGAGCTTTTATATGTGGTGAAAGAAGGGATCAAAGACATGAAACAACACATTAAAGATCTGGTGCAATTAGGTCTTCCTTCCCCTTTTCCTGATAGCAACACTGTATTGATGATTGATGAAATTAGACCTTTATTTTTAGCTAGGCAAAATGATCAGGCAGTCTTTCAATGTTTAAGAGATGATTCATCAGTGCTTGAAGTAGAAGTTGTCTTAATTCCTATTTCCTAGCTAGAATTTAAATTGAAGGCTACAGTTCACATTTTTCAAAAAATTTCACATAAGGATATCATCAACCTTGATTTAGCCTTCCATGAATTGCAAAATAAGTAGGGACTATCTGATGATGAGTGGTCTGTTTATCAGACAGGTTTACTGAAGTTGTGATTTTTATCACATTTGATCATGCAGGAGTGGTGGATTCTTTTTGAGCAGGCTCAAAAGTCCTTGGGGTAGCCAATAACTGTAGAGTAAAAAATACTCTACATTTTATTTTGAGTTTCAGTTATGCACTCCAAAATTTTGTCCCTGCATGCTTTGGATCGAGACGGTGAAGTTTTCGGACTTAGAGTGCGGGCATGAGTTTCTTTTGCCTAAATTTTGTCTAAGTATCAAAGTTGTGTACAAGCTGCCAAGTGTCATCAATGAGACACATTTTATAAATTCTCTGAGTTGTTTGGAATGTGCCACATGTCTCATAGTAATTCAATGAAGTGTGACAAGTGTCGGCATCCATGTTTCATAATTCTTATGCATTTCAAAATCTTATTTCAATAAGCTTCTCTCAGGGTCAAGAAAAAGACACCAAGTGGAATATGCTCAAGGTCTTAAAATGTTTTTCTAAAAGCAACGGAAGCTACCATGTACCCTAGCTAAAAGTAGTGGAAGCTGCCAAGTATCAGCATCCACAATTTCTTAATTTTGCTTCGTTGATTAAGTAAAGACTATGGTGAGCCTAGGTTTTGTTTCTAAAGTAAATAGAAGCTACCAAGTGTCACTGCCTATGTAAATCTAAAATGAGGCTTGAGTGTTTCCATAGTATAGCTGAAGAGACATGGAGACTGACACATGTCACTTTCCACATTTTTCTCAGAAGGTAGCTAAGACCCTACAAAAACCACCACGTGTCCTTGTTTAAAGATGTGCAAAAAGTGCCACCTTTCCCTATTCTCCTTTTGAAGCTACTCAGGTGAGAAGTGCTGTGGGTCCCATTATTTGTAAGTGGTTAAAGTTTTGAAGAAGCGGAGGATGACAGATGTCAAAGATGGAATAACCCTAATACAAAGACACAATAAAGAGTATAATGTAGTGGAAAGTGTCATGTCTTTTTGATAAGTGCCATGGAAGCTACTAGGTGTCATTTTCCAATGCCTCTTGAATAATGAGGATGTTTTCAAGTAGAGTAAGTAGAGCATGCTGAGAGTCCTAGTTTAGTTAGAGTTTAGCTAGACCATAGAATTGGGAATGTGTGGGCAATCTAGAGCTAGGTTGATGCTATAAATATGGATGCAAGGATCATAAGATCATCATCAAAAGATAGAGACAATTTTCTATGAGAGGAGGAGTAGATAATTTTAGACTTTATTGATGTGGCCATTAATATCATTTGCCTTTGTTCTATTTTCTTTTGTTAGAAAGTTTGTATAACTGTGCATGTTTATGTGCCTTTTATGTAACTGGAAAATTAATGAGAAGACTGAATTCTATGTCTTTGCTGATATTTTTTGTGTCACTGCAAGAATCATCTAATTCATGAACCTTTGATTTGCTATGGCCAGTAATATCATTTGCCTTTGTTCTATTTTCTTGATTTAGAAAGTTTTTATAAATGTGCATGTTTTTGTGCCTTTTATGGGACTAGAAAATTGAGAAGACTGAGTTATGTGATTTTGTTGATATTTTATGTGTTATTGCAAGAATCATCTAAAGTTATGAGCCTTTGATCCTATTGTTTTCATCTTTTACATTAATCATGCCTAGTTTACTCTTTAATGTAATTGAATCTTAAATATAGTTTTCATTGTGCTTAGTATTGAGAATAGAATTAAACTCAGGCACATCACCGTAGTTAAAATCTTCTTTCATTGCATTTGTGTTTTTGTTTAGTTTCTATCCTTGTTCCCAAAATACTTTTGAGATAAAGAATAGCCAGCTTCTATAAAATTTGGAGGTCATTTCAGGTCGTAAGTCCCACATTCCTGAAGCTTCCCATTGTTGGTGTTGGAAACAACGCAATTTTAAGCATCAACAGATAGCTACTACTACGTCTATCTTAAAACAATTAAAAACATCTATCCTCCAAAATATTAAATACAAAATAAATGATAACCCCCTTTCCAAAAGGAATGAGCCTAGAATATATAGGTGAATTGGCTTCTCACAAGAGTAAAAACTAGAAATATTGACACTCACACCTATGATGATGCCATTACAACTAAATGAAGGACTCAAAATCATGAGTGTAGTTAACCTCTAGATCTTAGATATGGTGTAAATGCACTATCTTGATATGGTCATGATGCTCAATAGGAGCATAGTGATGCCAATGTTCATCTCTATAGTTGATTTTGTTATGCCATTAAAGATAGAGATCTACTTACCCTAGATAATGAAACAACTCCTAGCCTTGACAATAAAAATTTGTCTTCAACAATAATCATGATGACTTCTAGAAATGCTCATCTCCTCCTTGTTATAACTACATGGTGGGTCCCTTTCCTTCACTTCATTGGCCAATGGCACTACCCAAAGGTCTAACAAATCAAAATAACTCTTGGATGAATATTAGAATGACAAGTGTTGAGTAGACACTTCTTTGAGGGAAGTTGGGCACTTATTTGAGAAAATGAGTACAAGGGTACCACATGGAAAACCTATGGTCACATTTATAATTGTTTGGTGGGTCTCACCCATTATACTATTAGCTAATGGTGTTACTTAGAGTTCTGATCAAAAGTGAATTAGCTTTAATAGCACTGGGTTACCACATGTCAAGATGGCACTAAAATATATTGAACTGAGAGCCACTTTGTGTCAAAAAAGTGACTAGCTACCATGTGGAGGAAGTGAGAGGGGAATGATACTTAGGAAAAAAAATTCAAAAGGGGCCCCAAAAAAAGATAGCTAAAGGAAAAAGTGCCTAACATGTCAAAAAAGTCTAGGACCAAATGTAAACTACTCTAAAATTAAAAAAGGTGGATCCTGATCCATAGTTTCAAAATAGATGCCCTTGAGGGCTAGCAAAGATGAAACAAGCCTAAACCCCAAGACCCCTGACTAGTACACCATGAAAATATAGAGGAGTGATAAACACTACCAAGGCATGTATAATCATTAAGGGGATTATTTTAGAGGTTTCTTAACCTCTCCTAGTAGTGACAATGAGTTTTGAGGCCCAAAACTTAGATTTGACCTCTCTCACGCTCAAGAAACACTAAGCACTCCACTTAAAGAGCAACTTAAAATTCTCATACCATAGCTCACACTTTTCATGGGAATATGATCCATTGGGGATAGTTTAGGGGCTCAGTCAAGAAGGTTTTCCAAGTGGAAGGAGGTTAATTGATGATCTATTCTTTATGAACAATCACTAAGATCCCAAATAGGTCTTAAACCCCTATAAAACCCTGATGGTGACCAGTCACAGAAAAAGACATCAAATGCATATAATCCATATGTTTCTCTTAAAACCTCTTGGATGTTGTTGAGGAATCCAATTAGGTTACATACATGTACTTTTATGTTTATTTCACTTGTATGAATTTACACAAATGCCTTGTTTTTTCATGTTTTTGGTGTTTTACAGGTGTTATGAGAAGGGAAGATATTCCCAATAATTGTATGGTGTCCTTTGGGATGCTTTATATATATATATATATATATATATATATATATATATATATATATATATATATATAAGGCCAAAAACATTCACATGAGACTCTATAGGTGATTGAACCAAGCCCATTTTCCAAGGTAGTCTCAAATAGGCTCAAAATGAGGCTAAGTAATGAGGTGATTTCATGGTTTGCATACATCCACATGATCACAAGACCTAAAAATTGACATGGAGGTTGGTTATGTCCTATTTAAATTTAATCACATTATTTTGGGTATTTTCATATGTGTGGTAAAAGTCTATATCAATAAAATAGGGTCATAAGCAAAGAAGCCTAATTGAGGCCTAATTCAAGAGAGAGAAAGGAAAAAAATATGAAATTAAACTAAAATTTATAAATCCATAATGGGTCCTATAATATTCCCTTGGTTTCTTATTATCATCCGTATAACTCCCTACATAAGGAGTTTTACAAGTTTTTAGGATTACAAAGAAACT
Organism: Torreya grandis; assembly: GCA_037957365.1. Classification (NCBI taxonomy): domain Eukaryota; kingdom Viridiplantae; phylum Streptophyta; class Pinopsida; order Cupressales; family Taxaceae; genus Torreya; species Torreya grandis. The sequence continues at coordinate 232,996 of JARHVA010008133.1, read as the reverse complement.
AAACCTAGTGAAGGCTTAAGGAGCAAATGAGTTCTTGGGAGTTGTTATAGGAATTTTTTTTAAGACCTAATAGAATATTTCAATACCATTCATGGAGTCTGGATGAGTTGAAAAATATGCACTTGTGTTTTGGGCCATTTGGACCAAACTAGGTGTGGGAAATGAAGAGTTTCAAGACACCTATGCACATGAATAATGGAATCTCAGGTCAGAGGAGTTTATTAAGGCATTTAATATGTTAAATAAGTGTTTTTATATCATTTCAATGTGAATTCATGACTATAATGTCCATTTGTCACTTTGTTCATGTAAGGAAGGGTAGTTTTCAACGAGTTAGTCAAGGTGTCAAGCCAATTTGTAACCTGTATGCCACATAGAGGGTCAGAGCATATTTAGGAGTGAGACATATGGCCTTGGAGTTATTTTTTATGCTTTCTCATAAATCCCTTATTTTTAACTCATGGACACTTTTCAATCCTTATCTAATACATCCTTCTCTCTCTCTCTTCACCATTCTCTATATAAGCAATCATGTTTGGCTAATTTTTTAGAATCCAAACTTGGTATGGTGAAGACATTATGGTTTGAGTACTATATTTTCCTTTTAATAAATATTTAAAATTATTTTTTAGTTCATAACTTCTTGTCTAAGTGTGTGAAGTAGTGCATAGATGAATGACAAGTGATAACCGTATATCCTTGTGTTCACCTTACTCTTTCATGTTTCGTGCAAGTAGTTTGCTCTCTAACAGGTCACATTAAGTGTATTTAATGTCTTTGTCTATATTTAAATGTAAATTAAAGATTTATTATCTACAAGCATACCTCTTGTTCATCCACCTTGAATAAGTGCATTGCATATCACCTTCATGTTTGAAATACTTATATTAGAGAAATCTAGGATGTTGAAGTTAGTTCTATCAATCATATTTCATAGTGGAAGTACATAGTAGTCTAGTAGAGATCATCTTAGTGCATCACCTCATTAACATAGGTTTATTTCATTTTATCTCTATATCTTTTCATCTCAACAATCTAGTAGTATAGGTGATGAGCTCAAATGAACATATCAAGGGAGATAGACCTTCAATCTAAAGGTAATTCCATGTTCCATTTAATTTAGAGAAGGATTGAAATACCTCTCAAATAATTTAAAATTTAGTGACAATATTTTTGGCACGCCTAGTAGAATAATTATCTCAAACACTTCTTTTCAAGGTGAATGCTAGTCTTAACAACATCACAACTACATAAGTGTTCCTCACTCAACATTTGGTGACTCCATTTAAGGTATAAGATTTGGTTTTAGACCAATTTTTTATTTATTTTATTTATGGTTCATGGTCCATACTAGATCAACTGCTAGTAGAGGTTATCATCCTACAAATCCACTCCCTCATCATAAACTTCCTCTAAAAGGTCAATATCATGAGCCTATCTTGACATTTGAGAATCTTAAAGAAGAACTTAAAGAGCAAGAAGGTTTTTAAAATCAATAAGAGTAAGAGAGTGAAGAATATTTGGAAGTCAACATGGCTATAAAACATGCTTTCTCATCCTTCAATATTTAAAATCCTATAAAACTTAATGCCTATGATGATATCCCTCCTAATGCCACCAAAAGTGTTCCCACTTTTAATGGGGAAGGTCATAACATCCCAAGTGAGCATATTAGAGACATATCCAAATTATTAAATTTCCATAATGTCATAAAAGTTAACATAGAAGTCAAATTTCTTACCATATCTCTTAGGGGGAAAGCCCTTGATTGGTATAGAACATTATCAAGAGGATGAATCACTACTTGGGGTGAGTTTGGGGATTTTTTGATTCAAATATTTGAAGATAAAAGCAATCATACATCACTCAAACATTAGTTTAATGTTATCCAAAGAGGTCCCAAGGAAACCATGCATAATTTTAGTGAAATATTCCAAAGGACATAGAATAGGTTTCCACCTCTCATGAGACCCCCTGCAAGTTTTGTTTTCCTAACCTACGTTAGAGTTATTAGGACTAATATAGCTATCATGTTATAGTCCATGGGTGGATATAATTTACCTTAAGCCTATGGTATATCCATTGTAGTTAAGAATGGTTTGATTCAAGCTAGTAAACTCCCTCTGAAAGTCTCAATGCCCATCTTGCCTAACATGTCTACCACTCCATTTCTAATTCCAAATAGTAAGCCTAAAGTGTTCTAAATAAATTTTATGATGCAACCAAATCAATAATTTGGATTCCATAAAACCCCATACTATTACCCTCCTTAAGCAAATATATTTCCACCTTAGCATAATGGTCAAGGGAGGGGACAAGGTCATCCTAATTTCAATAGCCCATCCAATGCCTATAATCCAAATTTTACTCCCAACACAAGAGCCATGGTTCTACTCCATAGTAATATAGTTCAAGGAGAAGAATTGTAGCCTCAAAAATAGTATATGAATTCTAATGAGGGTGAAACACAAGATTTGGTAGCTCAAAGATGGCCTAATCCTCACTTGACAATAGGATATGAGAGTTTCATGCAAGCAGAATCAAATGGAGAGTATGGTAGTCAAGGAGTGAGCTTGGAAAACTTCCAAGTGAAAGATAGAATTGTATTAAATCAAATAACCTCAGTTTATCTAGTACAAGGTCAAATATGAGGGATTTTAGATATGTTCAAGATGTGGATACAAGTCCAAACAATCCTCCTTCAAGTCAACAAGGTGTGAATGCAAATATAGTAACCTCTACAAGTCCTACGCCTTTTCAAAATAAGAACTTGGGAAGGGTGACTCAATATTCATTACCTCAATCTCAAGGTACTTCTTTACCTCCAAAAATTAATTAAAATGTATTGTCTCTCATTTAAATATCATTGACTCCTTGAAGAATACTAAGACAAGTATATCTCTTTAGGAAGTACGTCACATGCCCAGTCAAAAGGAATTAATTCAAGAGCAATTTTCCCTACTCCATATCAGTCCTCAACCATCAATACATGGTAGTGTATCCATCCAAATTTACCTACTCATTGTTTAAACCTTCACCAAATATAAAAATCCCCCACCTTTTATCTTACCCTCATTATGGGAGACAAATTAGTTGATAATTGCATTATGGATAGTGGATCAAACACTTCAGTTATGCCCAAACTAGTTATAGACAAGTTGGGATCAAAATATGAGCCACATATAAAATAAGTATTAAATCTTTATGTGACACCAAACAAATTAATAGGTTTCATCAAAGGTTTGAAGTTATTCTTGCATGACTATCCAATCTTTCCAATTTTACAAGATATAGTGGTAGATCTATTTACACACTTTATAATTTGTCTATCAAGAGACTTCACTACCAAGATAAGAGGATATGTTTATATTTATTGGTTCTTCTTGGAATTTATAATAAGTTATGGATAAAATTTAATTATTATACCATAATCATTGTCTAGGTTTCACATTGAGCCATAGGTGGAAGCTAGTTCTAATTTGAATTATACCATCAATGGACAAGAAGAACATGTTATAGATGATGGAACATATTTAAAAATTGAATTTACCACTTCTTCCTAGATTAATATGGAGATGATATATATGATTAAGATACCTATGCTTTAATTGAAGGGATATGCCTTGGCACATACATCATTCATGATGAGGGTGATGAACATTTGGAAGTAAATCTTGATGGTCTTTTTCAACAAGCTATAGAAGATAAATATCTTATTCATATTTATTATGATGATAAGTCTCCAAGTATTATATATCATGATAACGAGGAAGATAATGCATTTACACCTACTCAAGGTGAAGGAGTTCATGAGAATGACATCCATGAAGAGGGAGATGATATATGGAAGACATTTCATGCCATAGTTCAAGATTTTGAATGAGTAAGGTATCTCTCCCTCAAAAGAAGAATGAAATTGATAGTGAGGTAATTTAAGGACCTATTGAGCATGAAAAAGAGTGTCAAATCGCTATCAATAAAGTTGTAGTCTTGGAGTGAAATAAAACCAAGGTATAAAGTTTTATGATTGAATAACAACCTAGGTAATAGTTTGATGTTGAGTCAATTTCAGACATGATGGGACAACAAGAAGTCAAGTTTGAGAGATATAAACATCAATAACATCATGGTCTAGATGAAGGTGAAGCTGAGAAGGTTCCCATGACTCCCAAGAAACAAGTTGAGAAGCATCAAATGAACATCAATGAAATCAAAAAGGTTGCACTATCAAGTAGATCTCAAGGAGAACTAGAAGGGATATTTAATAAAGTTTCAAGTGGTCAACTTATAGTGAGCAACTGTCCTCGAATTGGTAAGTCTTTTGATCATATTCATAAGCCAATTTTTTTTACAAGCATCCATCATATGGTGACTTACTCTCATGGATCATTTGTGACTCAAGAAACATGTTTTTTGATCCTAGTTGATACAAGAGGAGGTGTTTCATCACCTCAAAAATGTTTTTATTTTTATATATATTAGGTTACATGTGTTTTTTAAGTATCTTTTGTGTGTTTTCCATAAATGCTTTGAATCATATGAGTGTTTCCTTCTTGTTGTGTGTTTGGTGTGAGTTTAAAATCATTTAAAGGCATATAAGTTTAGACTAGAGCATAAGAGTGACTCCATATCCCAATAAAAGGAGAAGGATACTGGTCCATTAGCATTACAAGCATGTTACCCCTATGAATCTCAAGAATGTTGACCAAAATTTTGACCCCAAGTTAAAATTGGTCACCCCCTCTAGGTTTAAACCTCATAGGGTTATGGAATGTTTATCATGGTCTCAAGTGGTCTTAAATTGTCCCATATGGTCATATGTGTCCTTATCTAGTCTTATCTATAATTTGGTCTTATGTTCACTTTTCTAGTCTTATGGTCAATCTTAAGGTTTTGTAATGGTCAAACATGGTCAAATGGTTTAGTTTGGTCTAGGGTCATTATAAAAGGTTATTTAGATGCCATTTATACCATGATGTAATTTATTCTATCAACTAATACTTCCCATGCATGTGGGATAATTCAAATATATTACTTACTTAAATACTAATTCTATTTTAGATCTAATGGGTGGTAAGACTTCTACAAGAATTTTGAATGCTAGCGATGGGTAGGAAGAGGGAGAAATGCAGCCTAAAAATCTCATATAGTTTATGATATTTTTGGTCAAGGCTCCTATTTCATTGGACAACACAAAAGATCCTTTGGTACATGCATCAAAATTGATCCAGGGTCCACTAGTCACAGTAACCAATCCCATTAAAGGTAAAAGACCTTTTTCATGCTCTGATTTGGTTGTTAGCAAGAATCCCCTCCTAAAACCTCAAAATATTATTTTATAGTTTCTATAGGCGATAGAAATGAGGTATGTCTCAAGGTCCCAAATTTTATCATAGAAAACATATATTGTCTTTGTCAAACTCTATTCTAACTAAATTCAACAATTTTAGGCTAAATATAGACTCTTTTCGTAAGGGGGCTAACCTTAAGTGGTGACCAAAATGTCAAATTGACATTGTCACTATGCCCAAGAATTTCTTTTTTCTCAGCTTCACCCATTCTAAAGACTACATAAAGATATTCATGAGAGGTCTTTAGTTCATGGGTAAATCTATAATTAGCCTTCAAAAGTGGAAGGTAGGTCTTAACCTTGATAGCTTGGTCTTGGATGATATTCCCATCTAGATTAGTTTACTAGAGCTCCCTTTGGAATTCTAGGCACTAGAGGTTATCTTGGGGATTGTCAGGGATCTTATCCAACCCATTTCCATTGACCCTATGACCAAATCTAGACAAAGACTCTAGGAGGCTTTTTTTTGTGTAATCATTCCAGATGATAAACCCCAATTCACTCCATCAATATTAAATCCAAATATGGGATCTAAAATCAAAGAATTTAATTTGAAAGGGAATCATAAATCTACAAAACCTATGATGTCGTGAACCATTCATCCAAAAATTATCCTCTAAACAAGAAGTCACCCATTCCTTCATCTCCCATCTGGGTTAGAAAAACCTCTACCCAAGACCCTCCCCCAAATCCCTCTATATACAACCCTTCCTCCCCCCTCAATTCTCCCATATTTCCCCCTCCCAAAGTAACTTTGGCTCTTTTTAGTTTTGGGAAATGTTCTCAAATGCTACCCCTCTGAGACCTTCCATGACTCTAAGGATCCTTAGCCCCCCACAAGCTGCCCTAGCTTCAGTTTCCCCTGTAGGCTCTCTGAAGGTGCCCAATATTGGAGCTAATTCTCCTTTGAGGGACATCCTAGATAAAGTATCTTTTGCATCTCTAATTATCCCTTCTTCACCTTACAAGGTCTTTCAAGGAAATTCTAGTCATATTTCATCATGTACCATTGCTTTTGAATCTTTACTGCTAGATATGGACCTGATCTTACAAGAAATTATGCTTTGTTATATTTGTTTAACTCTAACCAAATGATTTGGGGATCCCAAGCCATTATCCCCTTCTGAAGGTCAATGCTCTTATACTAAGAAAGGGGAAAGTTTTGATCTCTCCAAGGACTTGAAAGAGGATCAATGGAAAAAGAGGCAATAAAAAAGAAAAAGTCAAAAAATATCAAAAATCTTCAAGTAGACCTACGAATTAAAGTTCCATGAAATAAAAAATAGATAAGAAGGTAGCAAAGGGTATGCAGATGACCTTTAGACACTTCAAAAGTAATAACAAATGAAAATCCTTTCTTATAATATAATAGGTTTGAACAACCCTAGGAAACAGAGGTCATCAATTAATTAAGTAATAAAACATAAACCTGATATCTTAATGATTCAAAAAACTAAAATGTTTATGGAAAAACTCTTAAATATTAAATATAATATTTGGGATAAATCATTTTGTAGTTGAAAAAAATCCAAATTTGCATCAGGATGTCTGGTGGTATTTTGGGACTCCTCAATTTTGATAGGCAATCCCCTCTTAGACACTGACTCCCACATCACAATTTTTTTCCAAGATATCCATAACAAAAGTAACTAGGTCCTCACTAATGTGTATGCTCCAAACTCTAAGAATGATAAGAGTAAATTATGGAAGAAATTGAAAGATATTAGAAATATTTTTAAAAATCATAGATGGATAGTATCAGGGTATTTCAACTCACCTATGACTCTTGAGGAAAAGAAAGGGGGAATATGTTCCCTTAATGACAACATGTTGGAGCTTAGTGAGTTTCTTTTTGAATCAAGTTTAATTGATTTGGATTTAAATGGTAACCCATACACTTGGTCTAATAGGATATTTAGTGACAATCTTATTCAAATCAAATTTGATAGGTTTTTTTATCTCTTTGAACTAGAATCTCGATTCTACCAATTCACTTACTTCTCTTCCCAGGATCGGTTCTGACCACAATCCACCATTGTTACAAAGAAAAAAGATGTACAAAGCTAAAAGTATTCCTTTTAGATTTGAAAAATGTGGATTTTTAATCAGACCTTAGAAGAATCTATTAAGGAATTATGGAAATTCTTGGCCCAAGGATCTACCATGTACATTTTGGCCATGAAGCTTAGACATGTCAAGAATAAACTCAAAGTTTAGAACAAGGGGGTTTTTGGGAACATATTTATTCAAAAATGAGTTATTAAGGAGAAAATTAGTAGAATTGAATTGGAAATTAATGCTTCTAGATCCACCCCTTCTTTGCAATCTAAATAAAAGTACCTCTTAAGTCTTTTCCATAATTTAGAAGCCAAGGAAGAAACTTATTGGTGATAGAAATCCAGGAAGACTTGGCTAAAGGAGGGAGATAGAAATACTAAGTACTTCCACACCTTTGAATCTAGGAACCAATAGCATATGTTCATTACATAAATCAAAGGGGAAGATGGAACCTAGTATAAGGAGGAAAAAGACATTGAGATTCAAATAGTAAACTTCTACAAAAATTTATTAGTTTTTATCCCTTCTTAGGATGCTCAATTAGAAGATCAGGTGGTTAATATTATAGAATGTGTTATTTCCAAGGAAGAAAACACCTCCATCCTATTTTCCCCATCAAATGATGAAATTAGTTCTATTTTTTTCATTGCAAGGGGATAAAGCCCTTGGACTAGATGGTTTCCCTCCGTTCTTTTTTAGGTTTTTTGGGATATTATTCAAAATAAAGCCTACCTAGCAGTTTTATATTTTTTTAAAGCTAGTATTATGCTACAAGATTTTAATAACACCTTCCTTGTTTTTATCCCAAAGAAATAGGGGGCCACTCAATTGATGGATTTTAGACCCATCAACTTGTGTTCTACCTTCTACAAAATCTGCACAAAAGGTTTATCTTAAAAATCCTAATCATTATTGAATAAAATGATTATGGAACAACAAAGAGCCTTCATCTTCAATAGAAAGATCTCAAATGGAATAATTATTTCCCACGAAACCATTTAATTGATGGTGAATTCTTCTCAACAAGGAATGTTCCTCAAGTTGGATATGAATAAGGCTTATGATTGAGTCTCCTGGTAATTTCTTAATAAAATCCTCATCAAATTCATTTTTAATTAGTCTATTAAAAACTTGATTACTTCCTACATATCAACCCCCATGTTCTCTATTATCATCAATGGAGTTCCCAGAGGTTTCTTCTTAGTAGGTAGAGGGATTAGACAAGGAGATCCCCTTTCTCTATATCTATTCATCATTATGGCTAAAACTCTGAGTAGGATTATTGACAAGGCTAGAATATCTAATATTATCAAGGAATCACAATGGATCCAAATACTAGATTTATCACCCACCAATAATTCATAGATGACACACTGATGATGGAAGAAGCTTTGATTTTTGAAGATAAGTGTTTCAAAAAAATTATTGAAATCTATGATATTATTTTTCGTCAAAGTGTCAACTTCTTCAAAGTTCATTGTTCTTCACTAATACTTTAGTCACTCTACAATATAAGATATCTAAGATTATAGGTTTCATCATTAAGAATATTCCTTCCTCATACCTTAGTATTCTTCTTTTTAATGGCCCTATGAAATCAAAATTTTAGAATCCTCTCATTTATAGGATTCAAAGGAAATTATCTAGTTGGAAAAGGAATTTGTTATCTCAAGCTAAAAAATTACTTCTTAAGAGTTCGTTACAAAGTATCCCAATTTATTTTATGTCCTTATTTTTCATTCTTAAAAAAATTAGATCAAATTGAGAAAATTTAGAATAACTTCCTCTGGAGTGGATCAGAAGACAAATTTAGATTCCTATTTATTTCATGGAATAAATCTTGTCTTCCTACCTCGAAAGGAATATTGGGGATGGGAAGGGTGAAATCCATGAACCAAGCCCTCTTAGCTAAACAAGGTTGGAGGGTTATAAACGAAGACAACTTTTGGACTAAGATTATCATTATCAGGGCTAAATACTTAAACTCTGAGGAAGGCAACTTATTCCTAACAGCTGATGGCCCTAGCAATGGCTCAAATTTTTGAAATGCTTTGAGAGAATGAAGGGATATCCTCAAAAAAGGAATTAAATGTAACATTGGAAAAGGTAACAAAGTGGATTTTTGGTAGGATGCCTAGATCTAAACCCCTCTAGCCTCCACTTTTAAAGATATGGAGTTGCTAAATTTTTTCAATAAGACCATTGGTTACAAGGCGTGTGATTATTGGGAGGACATTGATGGTAGAAAAAGGTATAAACTTCTCCATAAAGAAGACCTGAATCAAAAAAAATCTCTTCTTCTACAGTATTTAAATTTAACTCTTTAGAACATTCACAACAACATATTTCTAAAATAAGATGCTCTAATTTGGAAAGAAGATTCTAGCGGCCTCTATTCATTTAAATTTGAATATCTTTGTCTATGGGAATAGGTGGAACTTGATGAAAATTAGAATGATCTTTGGATAAAAAATCTCATCCCAAAGATTAATTTTTTTCGGTTGGCTGCTCAAAATAAAATTTTAACAGTGGACAATCTTATGAGGAGGGGAATCCCTATCCCTAATTGATGTGAGCTATGTAAACAAGAGTCTGAATCCATAGAGCACTTATTCCTCTCCTATCATTTTTATTCTATTTTTTATCTTTCTTTAGCCTTTCAAACTTCTCTTGGGTAACTCTAGAAACCATCAAGGATTTGATCGCCCAATGGAAGCCACCCTAGGATTACCAACCACTAAAATTTTGGTGGAATCTGGTTTTGCCCCATATTTTTGGGGGTATTTAGATCTCTATAAATTCTATTTTTTATAATCACATACCTAACCACTTTTATACCTTCAAGAGAATCATGGTTTTTGTGAAAGAAAATTGGACATCTTTTGCTTCTTCCTTTGATCAGACTAGTTCCCTTTATTTCTCCTAGATTCTCAGTCAATTTAATCTTGTCATCTTGGGCAAATCCCATGAGTAGGGTGTCAACAGATCCAAGATCAAGTGGACTCATCCTCCTCCCAACTAATTTAAATTGAATTTTGGTGGGTTGTTAAAGGTAATCTGAGCCTAGTGGGAGTGAGAGGTGACATTAAGGATTCTTAAGAGAATTGGCTGACTATGTGGGACCACTTGGGATCTAAATAAATCACATGTTGGAATCCAAAAATACTCTATGAGGAATTGATCTTGTAGTAAATCTTGGCATGGAGTATCTTTAGATTGAGGGAGATTCAATGAATATCATAAACTATTTAAAAGGCCTGACTCAATCTTCCTAGAACATTTTTGGGATTATAAATGATTGTAAAAAAATATTTTCCTACTTCAAATGGGTGTCAATTTCTCATGTGTATAGAGAATAAAATAGAAGCACTGATAAAATGATTAATCTAGGGGTTCACAATAGCTCCTTCACTAGCTGGCAAGGTAATGATTTCCCTGATGACATCATTCCTTTTATCAAATTAGATAAAATAAATCCCTTATAATAAAATGATAGAATTAAAAATTATCATTCAAAGCTAGCTTAAGAGATTAGATGTCAATTCATGCAAGGAAATCCTAAACCAATCTTTTCTCAAGGCTTTACATGCACAATTTATTTTGGCCTTCATAGTAATAATTTATTTGGCTCTAGTTTCAATAATCCATCTATTCTCTTTATTAAGGGCTTGAGTCATGAATTTTTTAGAATAAGTTTGTAGAATCAAAAAATAGCAGGTGATCACGACCGTTTTAAACCCATCTCCTACACAGATGTCAAGGAGGATGAGTATGTCTAACACAAGATGGTTAAAGGATGTTTGGTGATCCATAAAATCTACATTTATTTCAATGTGCAAAAGAAGTTTACCTTGGATATTTGTAGGCATTTAATTAAACATCAAGAATTAATTCATAAACAATCAACTTAATAAAATAATGTGAGAAATACACACCACACTACACAAGAGTTGATTACAATGTTTGGCAATGCCTATGTCTTCGAGTTTGAAAATTAGCTAAACCAATTCACTATAAAATGTCTATAAGTAGTGGGTAACCCTTATATAACAATAATGAATCCATGTGTTACAGACCTTTGAAGAATCTCAAAACTCTTAGATAGATTTCTTCAGTTTCTCGAAGCACACCTTTAGATGACCTCTACTAAAAAATATCTCTTCAATGAATTAAAATCAGCACCAAAAGCCTCAAATCTAGACACTTAGCATATATATGGAACTATCTTGGATTATATAATATTTCATCAGTTTACTCTAAAAGTCCAAAAATGATTCTAGGTGCCTCAAAATTGTGGTAAAGTGAAAATGGGTCCTTATGATTGACTGAGGACCTATCATGAACAAAATATTGTGAAAACCACTCAAAATTTCATCTTAAGATATAAATACACCATAATTATACTCTCAAGCCAAAAATTGTAGCTTGAGGCTCTTAAAAATACTTCCTCGGTCTTTGGAATCACCCTTTGCACTAAGCTTTGTCTTCAAAAACCTAAGACATTGCTTCATTTCTAAAACTTTATGCTTCTCTTTATTTTCAAAAGATGATGCTTTGTTCCCCAAAAATTGATGCTTTGAAAACTAACCCTGATCCCTTTATATAGTGATTTGAACCATGTTCCACATGGTGGGATGCTTTATCTTTTACCCCAAATAGCTTGGTTCAAATTTGTAGCATTTGGTCTTTATACCTTTTCCCACATGGATGGGATATAAATCCTCTTTGGTTTTTTTAAACATGGACTTCATAGTAAATAATGCCTATACATAGGCATTTTGCATATACTTTAGGCTTGAGACATGGCAGAATGCTTTGTGGCATTTGGATGTGCTAAGTTTGGAATTCTATGGTAAGTTGGTTGTGTGACTGTACTCAGGTTCATTGGCTTGGGCATCATGTCAATCCCAGCTGTGTTATTCCATTACTTGGGATTCATGGTAAACACATCCATCTTGATAACTTTGGCATGTATATTGGGTCCCATGGTGACTTGCCCACAGCAAATATGACTTGATCATGATAAATTAGGATATGACAAAATGTAACTTACAACCCAGAATAAATGACACATCGTGTTAATGTTGATTCAACTCAGTTGACTATAGCTTGGTCACCCAAACTCACCTCTACTATAGACACCCTAAATTTGTGAATTGGGTCAATAACCTGAGTTGGCTTGATGAATGCACCAAGAGTGTCATGATGTTAGGGTCCCCTTTCATAATAAAAGTGGACTCCACCGAGTATGGTCCCTGTAGCTAACCTTTTACATCACTACATGCATACCTATCAAAGACAAAGATAAGAAACCAACCAAACTATTTTTTTTCATGAACTCACTACCATATGTCACTTGTCCACTTTTCATACTCACATTACACCACTTGTCAATTTTTACTTGCCATGCCATGTCACTTTACTAGCACACACAACTTTGACTAGTCATAATTTTTGCATATGGACTCAGATTTGGTCCATTCAAAATGTGTCAAAAAGCTCTTGATGAGATCTATGCCATGTAAATGACTTAAAAACATTTCATGCTAGTCAATTTTTTTATTTTGGCTATATTTGATTGCTTATTGAATTAATTTGACCAAAACTTTGACCAATTGTATAAGGAGCATACAAGTTCCATTTTCAAATTTATGCATACTGTCAAAAAGATCTCAATGGGATCTTTGCAATGGTATAGGATTTGGTATGATTTGGGACCTTTTCCAAATTGAAATGACAATCAATTTTGAAGAAACTTTGATGGGTCTTATCAATCTACTTAGGTTCTACAACTACACATATAATGCTTGGAACAACCAACTAATCACATCTTCTACAATCCATCTACTACTGCATGACCATCAATAGCCTCTACATAGAACTAGGGTATGATAACTTCCTCTACTACATAAATTCATAAGATCCTCTACACAGATAAGCCTAGTGATTTCCTCTACTACACGGTTGTAAAAAGCTTCTACACAAATCTAAGATCTTGAATCTCCTATGTTGCATGACCTCAATGAGCCTCTACAAAAATCTAAGATTATATATGTGCATCCATATATAATTCTACTACACATCCATCTAAGGGCCTCTACATATAAATACACATGAATAATAACACATCTATCAACTTCTTCTACTGCACAGCCTCAATAGGCCTTTAAATAGAATTGCATGTGGACCTAGTGCTTCTTAGATCTCCAAAAACAAGTGGCAGCTTCCGTTGCTTTTAGAAAAACATTTTGAGACCTTCAACATTTGCCACTTGGTGTCTTCTGCTTGACCCTAAGAGAAGCTTATTGAAATAAGCTTTTGAAATGCATAAGAATTATGAAATGTGGATGCCTACACTTGTCACACTCTACTGAATTACTACGAGACACGTGGCACATTCTGAGCAACTTAGAGAATTTATAAAAAGTGTCTCAGTCAATGACACTTGGCAGCTTCTGCACAAATTTGATACTTAGACAAAATTTAGGCAAAATAAACTCGCGCCTGTGCTCTGAGTTAAAAAACTTCACCATCTCAAACTAAAGCACACAAGGACAAACTTTTGGAGTGCATAACTAAAAATTAAAATAAAATGTAGAGTATTTTTTAATCCACACTATCATTTTTCATTCTACAACCTTAATAGGTACCCCTCATGGGTAGTATTAAACATTTTTTATTGTGCCCTTTAAGGCCTTTGTTATTCTATTTTCTACCTAACTATGAAGAGTATGTGGTATTCTATGTTAAACTGAGTGAATAATTCTTGATATTTGTTATTTCAATTCTATTCTCCTATAGTATTGGTTCCATCTACATTATAGGCTTTAATTCATGTTTTATGCTCCTTTAATAGTCTATAGTGTTCAAGAATTCAATCTATTTCATGCAATCATATTTTAATGTTTTAGAGATCTTGACACATCACCTTAGTTTTATTTTAGTATTTTTACATTTCTTTCCTTCCCTTTTCACTCCCCAAGATCAAATAGAACATCCAGCTTCTAAAATCCCAGAGGTTGTTTTACAGACCACAATTCGGTCCTACACCTGTAAAGCTTCCCGTAGAGGTTGTTTAACCTAAAGCGAGAGTTTTAGGCATCAATAATTTTTATGGTATGCCTGATGGGACTAAAATACTTATTTGCATGATTAGGATCCTAATTTTATGATCTAAATGCCTATTACAAGGTTATAGATAGTGAAGAATTCAAATTTGCTAATACTACCTCTGGGATTTACAACTCACCAAAAGATCATGGGGTTTAGTTTTTCTCAACCAAAATAACATATGGCTATCCAAGGGCTGCCAATAAATTTTGTAGCATGAAATAGAATCAGCCTACTTATTCCCAACATACATATGGCCACATGGGAACCTATCCCCGTGAATGCCTTGAAATCACTCCCTAAATTTTCATGGGAGGATTTCAAGAGCACAATAGAACATCTCCAAGATGTCAAAAATGTATGCATTGTACACTATGTCACAAATAAAAACATAGCCTTAAGGCTATTAGTCACTTATTTTAAAGGGAGATCTCTCAATTGCTATCGATCATTACCACACAATTTCATAGCTAATTAGGATGACTTGGGCAACATATTTTTTGAGTGGTTCAATGACAAGGCAAACTAGTCATCTCTCCTACAACAACTGATAACTATCAAGAGGGCCCCATAAGAGGCTATTATGGATTTTAACACTAGGTTCCATAAGACCTAGAAAAAGATTCCAATAGTATCTTGACCACTCATGGGCATGGCCATTGTCTTCTAGGCCTTCAACTCTGACATAGCCATCATGATTCAATCACTCAAGGGATAAACACTCTTAGATGCATATGAGTTTGTGATAAGAATTGAGAACAACTTGATAGATGCAAGAAAGATTCCTCCTCACTCACCAATACTGATGTTCCTAAAAATATCAATGTCACCCCTAAAATAATCTCAAGTGCCTCATAAGCACCATATTCTATGTATGTGTATCCACCCACTCAATCAAGTACATCTTCTTCATCTTTGATAGCTATAGAGATGAATGATATGAAGAGTATTCTATAAAAATTCTCTAATGAGATAATAAATCTCAAAAGGCAATAAGATATGCCTCCAAATACCTCTTTCAATAACTACCAAGAAAGGAGAGTACCATACCATCAAAACTACTATCAAGAGAGGTAAAGGCCAAACCACGAAGTGCCAAACAATCAGATGTGGCCTAAAAATCAAATGGTTGAAGTCATTAATCCCCTACACATTATATCATTGATTGTAAATAGAGAACTAGTCACTAGCCAAAACAACTTGTTAGATGACTGTAATTCAAGGTGTTTACCCTTTAACGATGCTTATGGACCTTGAAATTTCCCAAGGGGTTATCTATAGTATAAGGTTGATAAACATTAATGATAAGGGAATGTACCTGATTTGGCCTATAGATACCAATCTCTAGGGAATGAGAACATAGTCTTAATGGAATAAATGTATGGAATGCCTTAGAATAAGAAGAAGAAATAGTGTTAGAGAATTTGCTTTTCTCCTAGGTAGAAGGTAAAGATGTGGTCTATGCAAGTGAAGTTCCTTTGTATAGAGATTTGCAAGTTAAATCAAACTATTATATGTGCTCTAATAAAAGACTAGTTGAGAGCCCTGAAGCCACTACGAGGCCCAAAGTAAATTTTAAGAAAATTAAAACACCTCAACCTCCAACTTTGATGTATCCAAGATAGAGTTAAATAGTTCAAAATAAGGTAAAGGACCTCATGGTTCCACTCCTAGGATCATACAATGTGGTAGAGTAGTTAAAAAAGGTTCTAGCCATTGTTTCTCTCTAGGATGTCCTATCCATTCTTGAGTAGAAGTCTTTACTGAAAGAGGCTTTGGAAGAATGAGAAAAGCCCACATAAGGAGAACTGGCTATAGAGCCCCTATGGACAAAGGGAAAGGAGACCAATATGAGTGCATAACCCTAGATACCATATACATTCATGAATTCCAAAGAAGGGGTAAGCAAAATAAAACCCACTTTATTCTACTTAACACTATGGGGAAACATTATTTCACAACTCCATGATCGATTATGGATCTAGCATAATGGTGATGCCCAAACAGATAGTAGATGCATTAAAATTTAAATATAAACCCTTAAATAAAGGAGTAATACAGTTGGATGGAAATAAGATTCAAACCTTAGGAATCATCAGGGTTCTTCCCCTCACATTATACTCTTATCCTAAAATTACTATATCAAAAGAGGTTGTAATGATAGATATCCCTCTCATCTTCAAGCTATGTTTGTCAAGAGATTTTACTACTAAGATAGGTGGATACCTATCATTGGACTAGTCTCATTTTATCATAAAGAACAAATATGGTTCAAAATTAAAAGTGTTATTTGAGCCACTACATTAGGAGCACACAACAGATGAATCTAGAGTAAATTTTGAGGCAACACACACTTCTTTCTCTAAGATAGAGATGTACCACATGGAGATGTTCGAAGAAGAAAAAGTGGTAGACAATAAGAACTCAAAGGAAGAGGCCCTTGTTAATGAATTCATTGATATTGGTCCATTCACAAACTTAGATTCCATCGGCCTTGACACTTATGTAATCTATGATGAAGACCAATCCATTCCCAAGGTCATAAAGAAGAAAGAAGAGATTAGTGAAGGGCTTAAAAATGAGTCTAACTTTGGACTCTATATTTTGATGTCACAAAATGAAAGACCAAATCCAAAGTAAGAATCTAATTGATGTCTCCATCTAAGAAAGATACCTTCAAAATCTTCCACTTTCAATTTACCTACACAAACAATGAAGTTGAATATGAGATATTGGTCTATGGCCTCAACCTTGCTAAGTGGATGGGCATAAAGTAACTAAAATTATTTGATGATTATGAATTAGTGGTAATATAGGTGAGAGGGAAAAAATTCAAATAATGTGCACAAGAGGTCTTACCACCATTGGATATGGGATCTGATCAAAACCTTCAAAGCTTTTAATATTTAGATCATCCCTAGAGTTGTGAATGTAGAGGCAAATATAATGACAATAATTGGCTCCCAATTTGACCCAGTAATAGACTTATTCATCAATGAAAAAATAGTCCAAGTGATCATCAAACCCATCATTCCTAACAATGACTAGTACTCATAGGTATTTGAAAGTGATTCATAAATCACTATGTTCCTACAGTAATTATGCAAATTCATAGAGTTAATACAACTAAAAATTGAGGAAGCTTAGGGAAATCAAATTATATAGTTAAAAATCAACAAACTACTGAAGGGGCTCATTACCCTAGAAAATCTTTTTGACTCTGATGATGCAAAGAACAACAAATAGAAGTTTATCATAGCTATAGGTGACTACTTTGAACTCGATGTTGAAAATGGAAGAAAATTAAAGGTTGAGAAGGAAGTTCCCCAAGAGGACAAGGAGAGACTGATTTATTTTTATGATAAATATAAAAGGGTCATTGGATGGACTTATGATGATTTAAAATTATATGGCTGCAAGGTCATTCAACACACCATAGACCTGGTGGAAGGGGTCAAACCCATCTGGAAAAAGTAAAGGCCAATTAACCCAAAAATTGAATCTCTCATGGCTCAAGAGCTAAGGAAACTAATTGATTCAAGGATCATATACCCGATCAAACATTCAACTTGGGTATCTAATATAGTTCTAGTATAAATGAAGAGTTAAGAGATCTAGTTGTGTGTAGATTTACAAGATTTGAATAAAGAATCCTTAGAGGATCATTATCCCATCCCCTCTATGGAGAAAATCCTCCAAATAGTAGTAAGTGAAAAAAAAATTCCCTATTGGACGGATTCTCTAGATACAATCAAGTATGGGTAAGTGAAGAAGATCAACACATGACCACTTTCACCATAAAGTGGAGGACCTTTGCATATGTGAATATGCCTTTCAACCTTTCTAATGTTGGGGATACATTCTAATGAGATATAGATCTTACTTTTAATGGACTAATAAATAGGATCATCCGCAACTATCTAGATGACCTCATCGTCTTATCAAAGAAGAAGGCAGACCACTTTGATCATTTGCAAAAGGTTTTCTAAAAGTGCCAAGAATTTAGGGTGTTTCTTAACTCCAAAAATTGTGTCTTTAGAGTCTTTCAAGGCAAGTTGATTGGAAATGTAGTATCCAAACAAGGGATCACTATCTATCCAAAAAGAGTACAATCCATCAAAAATTTATCTTTGCCAGTAAATAAGAAAGGGGTCCAGTGTTTCATTAGGAAGATTAACTTTGTTAGAAGATTCGTATCTGAATTCACAAGATTAGTGAGTCCAATAATGTTGATGCTAAAGGAGCAGGCCTTCTAGTGGACACCCAAAAGTATATCATCATTTGATAGAATCAAAGATGTGATATCCATTGTGCCTATATTGGTCAACCCTAACTTTTCTAAGGATTTTGTAATGTATGTCTATGGGAGTAAACATAGAATAGCAACCATGTTAACTCAAAAGGAAGAGGAAGGAGGAAATGAGTAACTAATCATGTTTTACTCAAGAACATTTCATGAGTATGAAGTCAAATACAATTTTTTAGAGAAACAATATTTTTCCATTATTAAGGGTCTCAAGAAGTTTAGGCACCTTATGATGGGTAACAAAATAATGGTGTACATGGCACACTCTATCATCTATAAATACATAATGGAAGGAGAAATCATATATAAATAGGCCAATTAGATTACCAATATCCTATAGTATGATATTGAAGTTAGGCTGACTAAGGTGATTAGAAGAAGAGGAATATGTGAATACTCAACCCAATGCATATATGTCCCATAAGAGGAACAAGACACAAAAGAAGTGGTTTTATTAAATGAATATGAAATTGGTGAGTCTCGAGTTATTGATAGATTTGCTACATGCAAATTGGTCAATATCCTTATAGTCTCCCCATGCATAAAAGGCATTTATATTAACTGTAAGGGTATAGTTACACACTAGTCCAAGGAGTTTTGTTCAAAAGAAACCTTGACGGTGATCTACTCCAATGTGTTGAAAAACACCAAGCTAAGAGAATCCTCCAAGATATGCATTTGACCCCCCCAAGTGGCCACTTCTTAGCAAAAACCATTGTGACCAAGATCATGCGTGCATGATACTATTGGTCGACCATGTTTTTAGACTACCACCAAACAATCAAAAACTACCATAAATGTTATAGTTCTTTGTAAGGAAAATGAAAAACTTAGCCATGCCTCTGAACCTAATTATGACTAATGAACTCTTCACATAGTGGGGTTTAGAATTCATTGAAATGATCAATCTTGTCTCCAACACTAGTCATAATTGGATACTTATGACCACTAACTAATTTACTAAGTGGACCGAAGTAGTCCCTATGAAAGAGGCAATTGATAATATAATCCTTGACTTCTTGGAGGAGCTCATAGTAAGTTTTGGCCCACCCAAGATGATCATCTTAGACAATGGAAAAGCCTTCCTTGGGTTTAAGATTTTTAAGTTTGTGCTTTGAAATGGTATCTTCTTAAAGGCTTTAAACAATTACTACTCATAAGGGGACAGATTGGTAGAGTCAACAAACAAGAACCTTATATGGCTAATAAAAAAGATGGGTATTGATCAGAAAAGGGAGTGATATATGCACATGAAAAGCCCTGTGGGTGGACTACTTCACTCCCAAGTAGATCCTAAAGAATTTCCTATATGAACTTGTGTACAAGAAGGATGTAGTCATGCCTATGTCATTATAAATTGCCATTCTATAGCTTTTGAAGGATATTGAGATTGCGTAAAATGGAGTGATAGATGTTAGGATTATAGAGCTACTTAGCCTCTAAGAATTAAGGGAGTAGGAAAACGATGCAAAAATCACCTTAAAGTAAGCAATCAAGTAGTGGTTTAATAGAAAAATGTCAGACCCAAGGATCTGGTTCTCAAGTATGATCAAAGGGCTATAAATCTAGGCCAACATGCAAAGTTTGAATCTTTATGGAGAGGGTCATTCTGCATCATTGGAAATAGATAGGGAAATACTTTTGAGTTAGAAGATGAAGATGGAAATGCATTGGAGATCCTTATTAATGGGATCAACTTGAAGCATTTCAGCTAGCTTACCTACCTCCCCCTTGTACATAGTTAGTTAGTTACCCCTTTTACTTATGCATTTCCCTTCTTAGCTATTGTTTCCCTTAGTTTGTTTCCCTTTCTATTGTTTTTTCCTTTGAATAAGTTCTATTGGCACAAGTGGCTCCTCTCATTACCATGTGTCCTTACACTAGCCTTCCTAAATTTTAAAAAATTCTAAAAATATAGTTATCTACTCACCTCTCTTACCATTAATGTTAAATTCTCCATATTACATGATTCCCCATAGGGATCACTACAAATCTCTTGAGAGTTACTCCTCGAGTGTGTATGCCACCTTTAACATTTATGGAGTGCCCCAAAATAAAAAAATTCCATGATGATCACACCTAGAAGCATTAGTGTACAAATAACCCTCTCCTCATCTAGCCAAACACTTAGATGCATTGAGATTTTTGAGAGAATTGAGTAATTGAGCAAGGTATAAAGAGTAGAGAGAGCCAAGCCAACAATTGTGAGACCTTGTGAGTAGAATTTGTTAACCCAATATCTTATTTTTGATAGAGAGTGATTTTGAAGAAGAATTTTTGAGATGTAGACTTCTACATATTTATAAAGAAGCAAGAAGCATCCAAGAAAACATACAACCCATATTTCAAGTAGCCAAGGACATCTCACCCCTCAATATTCATTAAGAAAATACTATGCTTCCACCCCTACTTAGGCAAAGGAGAAAGTGTTAAACATCAAGAAAATAGACAAAGGGCACTATAAAGACCAAGTGTTGGTCACTAATTTCATGGATGATATCTTTGATCTTAGGATGGCCAAGAATCCCAAGAGTTTAAGAGAGGGTACTCATGCCTGAATGATTGAGAAGATCTAGAGGAATAATTATGACTTGTTTTGATGTAGATTGTGAAACTACATGTTGGCCGATTTCATGGTGCCCTACATTCACCTACACCCAAAAATCATCACCATCTATATAGAGAGGCATGATGCCAACACTGGTTTAATTACATGAAACACCCATTTGATGGTGAAAATTAGTATAGATGCCTTAAGGGAGATTATCTAACTCTCAAGTGATCTTAAGGATAAAATCTACAACATGGAGATCCTTCAAGATATCTGGGACACTTGGGTCCATGATGAAGCACACTTCCTCAACTTCCTCCTTCAAAACAACTACATAGAAGTTCTTCCATCACCCATAACTCTAAAAACATTCAATCACTAGAGTAGTATCATCAGTAGATAAACACAATGAGAAAGACCCATGAGGCTCAGATAGAGAAAAGGAAAGAGAAACAAGACAAGTACCTGATAGTGACTCATATGTGGTCATTATTTGACCCTATATAACAATCCCTTATGATTACAAATATGGCCCCTCAAGTAGTCAAGCCCCAATATTAGATGTATCTAGAGGATTGCACAATATAAGTTATTAGCCTCAATATTAGCTAGGTCATGCCCACTGACCAGGTCGAGTTGATTAGGAGGAAATGAAAAAGTTTAGGACTATAGACTACATCAAAGTGACTCGATAGCTAGATAAGACCAAGTTAGAGATCACCAAGGTGAAGGATATAGTTGACCACCTCAACATTGAGGCTAAAGCCAAAGACAAAGATCTTAATAAATTAAGGTTTAAACTTCAGAGTCATGTCTCTAATGAGAGTTTCTAGGTGGAAACCAATATAAGGGAAACCACATAGACCAAATTGTAGGAGAAAGAGACTAAACTATTGTAGACCTATCAAAAGCTATCAAATTATAATTTGGATTTTAAACAATTATAACATAAGGTACAATAACAATACTTGGTCAAGGACTAAGAAATTATACATTTAAAGAATGACCTTACCACCCATCCATAGATCGTAAAGATCCTCCCTATGGTTTAAAAACTATATGCATTTTACTAGGAGAGAATCAAAGGCACAACCAAAAATCTAAAGCCAATGCTCAAGTTCATCATAGACTCATAGAAGTTGAGCTCTAAGGTAAACATGTCTATTGACTAGGTCAGTTCCTTTATGTCCCTTAAGGTCTCAGATTCATAGTTTTTCATCTAAAACTTTACAACACTTCAGATGAGATATTGTAGGTAGGAGGGATGGTTGATTAAAGGAAAGAAATGATAAAAGTCAATGAAATTTTAGGTTGTAATAAGGCAACCACCAAGTGTAAAATATTATTTAATACCTTAGAAAAGGTGGTCTAAGATAGGTGGGGGTACATTGAATAATTAGTCCAATTGGGAGTCCCCTCCCCATTCTTGGAAGACAAAATCATCCTCACAAAGGACCAAATCAAAGTACTATTAGAGTAGAAATAGAATGACCAGACTATGTTCACAGTTCTCAATCAATCACTTGGTTTCTTTGAAGTGGAGAAGATATTGCAGCCACTCACCCAAATAGAGTTTTAAATGCTAGTAATATTTTAAGGTATGGGAAACATCTCCTTCAAAGAGATTATTGATCTAGATAGAGCCTTTGAGGCTCTCAATAAGAAGGTCCAACCCAAGGAGGAAGAGTGGGTACCTTTGAAGGAAGCTCTTCAAAAGTTGTAAGTTCATAGAACTTCTTCCTATTTTATAAATTTTTCTTTGATTGGTCCATGTACCAGAGTTTTTAGGTCCTTTCATCTATAGGAGGACAACCCTATGAGTCACTAAAAACTATGGAATAGGATTCACCCTTTGTTATTTTGGAGTAGTTCACATTTGGTCCCAGACTCGTTCAATGTGTTCAACACTTCTACCTTCAACCATCCTTTTTTGAGGCCCCTTTTAAATTTTTAACCTAAGTATCATCCCCCTCCCACTTCTTCCATGTGGTATATAGGTTCTTGTTTGGCATAAAGAGGCTCTCAATTAACTCCAATTTAGCACCATCTTGACAAATGGTGATCCAACACTATTTAAGGATAATTCCATTTTGGTCAGAATTCTAAGAGGTGCCATTGGATAACAACATAATGGGAAAGACCCATTGAGTAGTTATAAAGGTGACCATGGGTTATCGATGTGGCACCCTTACACTGATTTTTTCAAAGAAGTGGCTAACTTCCCTTGGAAAAGCATCTACTCAACATGTGGCATTACAGTGCTCATCTAAGAGCAGTTTTGATCTGTCAGACCTTTGGGCAGTGCCATTGGCTAGCAAAGAGAAGGAAAAGGACTCACCATGTGGTTATAAAAAAGAGGAGATTTCCATGTGGCACCATGGTGATTTTATAAGGCAATTTTTTATTGTTAGGGCTAGGAGTTGCACCATTGGCTAGGGTAAGTAGATCTTTATCTCTAATAGCATAATAAAAGTGGCTTCGAAGATGAACACATGACATCACTACACTCCTCTTGAGCATCATGATCATAACAAGAATGTGAATTTATGCCATATATAGGATCTAGAGGTTAACTACACTCATTATTATGAGTCCTTCATTCAGTTGTAATGGCATCATCATAGGCATGAGTGTTGGGATTTCTAGTTGTCACTCCTGCGAGAAGCCACTTTGCCTATATATGCAGGGTTCATCCCTTTTGGAAATGGGGTTATCATTTATTTTATATTTCATATTTTGAAAGATAAATGTTTGTAATAGTTTTAGGATGGAGGTAGTAGTAGCTAGCATTTTTCATTCTACAGCCTTAATAAGTACCACTCACGGGTAGTATTGAATGTTTTATATTGTGCCCTTTGAGGCTTTTTGTATTCTATTATCTACCTAACTATGAAGAGGATATGGTGTTCTATGTTAAACTAAGTGAATAATTATTTATAATTTTAATTTCCTTTCTATTCTCCTATATTATTAGTTCTATCTACATCATAGACTTTAATTTATGCTTTATGCTCCTTTAATAGTCTTTAGTGTTCAAGAATTCAAGCTATTTCATGCAATCATGTGTTAATGTTTTAGAGATATTGACACATCACCTTAGTTAGTTTAATTTTGGTATTTTTCATTCCCTTCCTTCCCTTTTCATCCCCCCAAGATCAAATTGAATATCCCATTTCTAAAATCCTAGAGGTTACTTTACAAACCATAATTCGGTCCCACACTTGTAAAGCTTCACATAGAGGCTATTTAACCTGAAGTGAAATTTTTAGGCATAAAAAAAACCTAATATTTTGTGACACCTAAGAGTGTATTAAATTAATTTCCATTCTTGTCTATTTCCTCAATTTCCCTTCGTGATGTCTATAAATGCTTATTTTTCTCTTTGAGACCAAATGGACCCCTTAGTCTCATGACTGCCCCTTGCTAATGGAGTGGGTAAGGTCTAAGATAAAAAAAATGGGTATGTCCACTATTATTATGACTTTGGATTAATAATTTATGTATTTTTATAGTCATTAACACCCCCTATATTAATTTTAAAGTCATGATCATGCCTATAAAGGCCGTAACTCACCAATTTCCCTCAAGACTAGATATAGGCCTACTAGTGATTGTGTGTAGGGATCTTGAAACTTTGTTCGATCAGTATTGTTTAAGATTAAACATATTTCAAGGGTTTTAGAGTGACCTTATTACCTATTGTGTCTGATTGAGGTATACCTTAGAATCCCTTCACCATGTTGTGTCTTACTCAAGCTTTAAGACTAGCCTTCCATATATAGCCTATAGATGCTTGTTTGGTCACTTGACTATGTTCATGTGTTTTGGGACCTCATAATTATAAAAAATATTCTTATTTTGGTTATTTAACCTATTTGAATTTATCTTTAGGTTTAGATTTCCTTTCAAACATCTTTTTTCTCTCTTTCTCCTAGGTTTAGAACTAGTTTATCTTCACTTGCAGCTTGTAGTACTCTTTAGGGTGTTGATCTTATCTTTTGGGTTAAATCCATATCCTTCAAACCAATAGCCCTTTAAATGTTATTAAACCTATTTTTAGTATTATATTGGGTTCAAATCATTTAAAAACACTACTCTGCCCCTCCTTTAGGTCTGAACATGCATTGAATCTTTAAGTAGGCCTATAGGTGCCTATTATAGTGATGACTGCATTCCTTGTGATTCTAAGAACTCACTCTATGGTAAAAACCTCTTGATGGTTCATAAACTTAGTTGAAGTTTTCAATTAGGCTCTAAGCACTCTCAAATACATTTATCTCTTTACTCATTCCCAAAATTAGTTTATTTTCCCTTATAACCTGTAGATGACTTCTAAGTTTTTTTTACTATGTTTTGTGTTTAGTCCTCACCATGAAATCACTAATTTTATATTAATATTGAATTTAGTCAGGGTTATATTTAAGTTTCCATCACCTTTTCAAACATATCTCTACCCCTTCTTTTTGGCTAAGAACCAACTTATTCTCATATGCTTGTAGGTGCTCTTTTAGGGTCACTTGACTGTATTAGGTGTTTCAAGTTTAGTTTTATCTCTTTCCATATGATTAAAGGATATATACCAAAAAAAATTATTCCATTATGTATGTAGAATATATTGGGTCTAAAAATAATTATAAGTGTTTTCAAACCATTTCTCACTTGCTCCCATCCATACATAGTACCTATAGGTGGTCTCTTAAACTATCGATTTAGTTTATTTGACCTTCTTAATTGCTCAAGTGACCTAGTTGCTTATTCAAGGGATTTTATCACTATATGATTTTAATGAGGTTAAGTTTTCATGTCTGAGACTCCCTTGACTTGGTTTGAGGTTTAGATACGATGTCTAAATGAGGACTTATAGGCTTGGTGGCCTATAGGTCTTTACTTGACTGCTTAGGGATGCCAAGAGCCATTATTTGAGTTCTTGAACATTTCAACCTTATCAAACCACTATATACTCCCATTATCATTCCTCAATGGTCCATAAAGCTTATTACTAGCATCAAGTCACCCTCAACTCACATTACAATCATGTCCAAACTTCATACAATCATCTTATGCATGAGGTATATAAGTTGTGAAATAGAGTATTTTAGTCAGTTTATAAAATTTAGTGAGGGTAGTGAGGTAGTTAAGATTATAAAATTCATGGAGAAGTGTGGTAGGTATTTTTATGAGAAATGTACATCTTTCAAACACCCTATAGTCCATAAAAACTTGTAGGTGAAGGAAACACTTATGATCCTAATTTAAAGTGTGCATTTGGACTCCTATCTTCATGTTTATTCTCTTATAAATGTGAAATATCATATTTATGATCTCACACTATGATGTATCACTAGTATTTGAGCCCATATTGACAATAAAATATATAGTAGACTGTTCAAACATAAACCATGTTCTAAAAGAGCATACACTTGAAAAAGATAGACAAAATACATCTCAGACAAGAATAATGAATTCCATGTAATTGAGTGAGATCCCATGAGTTAAATATCACTAGAAACCTATGAGAATGACCACCATGAAAAGGAAACAAGAACTTGTAGCAATATTATTTGAAGGAACTTGTACACCAAGACATTATTCTTCTAAATGAAATCACATCATAGATATTATTTATATGATTAAATCACCATGAAAAGGAGATCCATGACATTTGAAAACCACCCTAAAAATTATTTTTCTCAATCAATTTCTTAAGTGGAGAAATAGGTGAAAGAATAAGCCTCTCTCATATGAATAGGCCATAATGACATGTTATCACTCTTAGCTGTTGTTCATAAATAATAATCCATAAATATAGAAACCAATTCCATTGATTTAAATCTTACTAGAATGCCTAAAAATGTCCAAATTTTCATCTCCTAACTCTTTCTCTCTCCTAGCCATAGAATTTAGTTTAAATTTTCCTTCCTAAGCTTATGAAGGTAATGATGGAGGAGAAAAGGTGATTGGAGTGTCATTCCAACTTGAAACTTTGTTTAGATCTATAAAATGATCTTATGGAGCCTAAGGGATACTTATAAACCATTTCAACTAAAAACTAATCTTACAATGCCGTTCAAGTTCTTTTAAAGTATCCTTTTGCCAAGATTAAGCATTGAACAATAGATTTTGTTAGACCCTAAATATGCCTAAACATTATATAACATTTATCTTACACTAGGGACATTTTTAATCTTTTTGAAACTTTCTCTCCTTGAAGTGGCACCTCCAACTCTTCCACATGGGCCAAAAGGTGGCCAAAATATGATTTTTTGCATATAATAGTCAAAAAAGGTTAAAGAATGATATTATGGTATAAATGACATAAAAATAAAGTTTTATAATGACTCTAGAAAAAACTAAAAACTTTTACCATAGTTTACCATTCCAAGACCTTGAGATTGACCATAGGACTAGACAAGTGAACATAAGACGAAACTCTAGACAAGACTAGACAAGGACACATATGACCATATGGGACAATTTAAGACCACTTGAGACCATGACAAACATTCCAAAACCCTATAAGGTTTAAACCTAGAGAGGGTGACCAATTTTGACTTGGGGTTAAAATTTTGGTCAATAGGATACCTGAGAGTTTTTACCTGTGAAGTCTACTCTCACATTCCAAAGGATAAAAGATTGAAAATTAACTTTAATATTTAAAATTATTTGGTTATGGGAGTTATATCAAAGATAATTTTTTCTAGAATCTCAGGAATAATAAGTTTGTATATTGTTGAATCATAGTCTTTGCATAAGAAGAACCAAATAAGTAATTGAAAGAAGAAACAAAAAATGTACTTGTTGACATAGATATCGAAGAGAATGTATTGGAGTATGGTGTGATGGATGAAGAGTTTCAAGAGTCATAAAAGAGGAGAAGACTATGAATACTACTATGATGAGATCATAATAATTAAATAGAATGATTTAAATATATAACCCAACATATTTTTATTTTATGTTCTCATAACCAGTGATAGATGGTTAATACCCTAATATAGTGAAGGAAGATTTTGGTTGAGTAGAGACATGTCTTGGAAGAAGGCCATGGAGGAAATAAAGTCTATATAGAAAAATGAGACTTGGGACTTGGTTAAGTTACCTCTTGGATAAAAACCTATGGTTTGTAAGTGGATTTTAAATAAGAAGTAAAATGTTCAAGAGAAACTAGAGAGGTATAAGGTTCATCTCATAAAAAAAGTGATTATTATAGGAAGAGAAATTTTACTTTGGTGATAACTTTTCTCTTGTTAATAAATTGACCAAGGGAAGTTCTATCCAGATAATAAAAGGTATATTGAAACAACATTAAAAAATGAACTAAAATGGGATCATGTAAACATGAAGCTCTTACTAGACCATAGGAAGTACATTGAAACAGTCTTTTAAAGGTTTAAGATGTAGGATTGAAAACATATACACACACCCTTTCTAGTTAGTCAAAAACTTTTTAACTGTGCAATGTCCAAAGATATAATAAGATTTTAAGGATAAGAATGTTCTACTTGCTTATTTGGAAGAAAATAGTTGGGAGTTTAGAACACACTCTCAAAAAATTACAACATTGTTAGCATTATCAATTTAGATATTTCTAGCCATATTATTTTTTATCTTTTAAAATAAGTAAACAAATCTTATTATTTACTTGAATGATTATTTTTTATTGTTGACATTTACCATTTAGATATTGTGTTTGTTTTGATGTCCCTTAATTATATGATTTATTTCATCCTTGACCTATCAGTCCATATTATCAATTATAATAAAGATATCATCCCTAAGATACAAAGACTTCTGAACACCACACCATATACATTAACAAAAATTACAATAGATTTTAACTCATTAAGAAATTACGGGTTAATCCTAAGTTTTTAATTTTCATATTTTTGTAGCCTAAAATTCAACATCCTTATTCACCCAAATAAAAGGATATGGTTTCAGATGATCATGTACATGTAAACCAATCTTATTTACAAATTTATATGAAATTAAATTAGATTGAGATCCATTATCAATAATTTCATTTTCCTTTTTCTTCTTAATCTGTATATTTTTTTGGAATTTATTGCTTATCTCTTCTTTTTTACTTATTATTTGTATTATTTTTGGTGAAACCAAGCTTCTAGTCTACATTATAATTGTCCTCAATCTCTACCTTTGATTTTCTCAAATATGTCATGGACTTATTAGATTTCTCCTCATCTTGATTCTTGGAGTCCACCATGTCTGTATTTATATTGGGATGTGTGGGCCTATTCCATCCCATCCTTAAAAACTATAATAATCTCTATAATATATCTACCTTAAATGAATTTTTTTAGGTATAACTATGAATGGCAAAAGATACATGATTTTCAAGGCATGAACATTAATAATTATATTGTAAGAGACATTGAAAAAAGTGATGGGTATCCAATTGGTGATGCTATTATAATATATAGCTTTGGGAATGAATTTAGTGTTTTATTTATTAATAATAATTCCCAAGGAGCCAATGTTCATGGATTTAAGTTAGGCTTTGTGTAAATCTAGCCCAACATAGTCCCAAAATATTGGATATAACTCACAACAAAATCCATTAGTTCCAAGTGATTTTTCATGAGCCATAAAATTCAAAGAATATTTCAGATCATTAAAAAATAGGGTTTTATCATATGTAATCATTTGGATATGGGTGACCTTGAAGGGCACCACACATACACTTCCATAAAATAAGTTCTATTTCACCATTAGAGCCTTAGTTTGAAACACTTGGTTGTAGTGATTGATAAAGGATTGAAGGATGTTTGGAATATAAATGAGTTAGTCACTAACCTCATTTAACAACTTTATATTCACAACATATTTCATATATCTCAATTTTTAAAATAATTATATAGGTATTGTATCCCCAACCTTATGTTAGTGATTTCTAGACCAAATTTGAGCACTATGAATTTGGTGAATCTTAGCTAGTTTAATTTTTTGGGTAAACTTAGTGATTTAGTCTTGAACATAAGTTGTAAGGGGTGAAAGTTACAAATCTTGGGACAACTTATTGAATTATTAGATATAAGCATTTTTGGCCTATTTTATGGACATTGTAAACTTCTTGTCAAACACTCTTAATAATGTGGAAATGTGAATAATGGCTACCTCACACCAGTAAATCCAACATTTTTACCTAAAAAGGTCATGGGACAAGGTTATATACATTAATGATATGCATAATAATTCATTCAAGATGCAAGTGTGAGGTGCTAATATAGAATTGGTATAACCTTAGTTGGCATGGCATACCACTTAATGTGGAACATTATGGGTTGATGACCTCATAAACTAATATCAATAAACATACTAATTTACCTATCAAAGCACTAGGAAAAAGGTAAAGACATTTTTCTTAATGATAAGGACCTTGTCAAGTATTTAGATCATGTTATCTATTCCTTAGTACAAAATCAACTAATGTAATCATATCTTTATTTATGCCTCCCTACTAAATTCAATAAATTTCCATCCTCATTCAAGGATTGCAATAGAAACACTCCACATGAACCAAAATAATAGAATACATAGAGGAGGGTTTTGAGGAAAAAAACTAAAAATTTATTACAAATAACTTAGCCAATCCATGAACCACATTAATCACCAAGCAATGCTAAATGACTAAATTTACTTTTTAAAAAAAATCATTAATCATCAAAGGGAATATCATTGAAAATATTTGAGTTAGAAAGGATTTAGAATGTTCTATCCAAATTCTAATATTTAAATCTATTATTATTTTATCCATCTACACAAAGGCAATCCAAGATCTTGAAAAAGCCCAAACAGAATGGAAATATTACATGTAATTGAATAATTAAATTTACCTATTTATTATGAAAAATATTACAAATTTAAGAGCATCCATAAACAATAAAATAATAGAATAAAATAGTCTTTACGATATTCACCACACCCCTTCTATCTACTAAATGCCACATAATCTAACCATATAACTTATAGAGGCTATAAAATATCTCTATCACACCAAGGGATTCATGGGGATACTAAAACTAAAATCCCACTTAGGGGGTACCCTATCAACTTGGGGATAACTTAGTTGGCCATGAAAAATGCATACATGAATTGTAGATAAAGTGATATGGTCAATTCAAGCATCAATAATAATAATAATAATAATAATAATAATAATAATAATAATAATAATAATAATAATAATAATAATAATAATAATAATAATAATAATAATAATGCATTGTACCCACCAATGAAGCCCTCATTGAAGATAAAACAACCTCTCTATCTAGAAATAAAAGAAAATGACCAATCCCTTATTCAATGCATTCCCATCATTGAATAAAATAAACCATTAAAAGTACCATACTTAGATATATTCACCTTTAAATATGTACATAATATCCACACATAAAATCTATCCATCTATAATTTTTCCAACATATTGGTTGCCAACTTTGAAATATCATCTGAGTTGAGGGATATTTGGATCCTAGTAGGGATGCTACTACTTTACATAAACTACTACCACATTGATTTAAAATTACTATAATATAAAATTTATATTTATGTATTATTATAATATATTTTATAATAAAATTAGTGAAAAATTGACATCTTATTAATCACATTAATTCAAAATATGATGAATCGTATTGGTGAAACCATTTATATATTGAACATGTCAAACCCTAAGTATCCCTTAGTGTTTCATTATTATTTATAGGATTTAAAAAAAATTATATTTAAAATATTAATTTCAAAACTAATTTGTGATTTTACCCATCATACATGTTTATTTTAACCTAGGGTTCCAATTCATAAAACCCTAGTAGTTTATGCTAGCCCTCACCGTAAGAGTAGGCTTGGTTCTTGTGTTTCTTGACCTCTTATGGTTTGGTATAAAGTGAAGTGATAGGTCAAGTGATATGGATATTGAAAATAATAAAATCAGTATGGATACCCGTATACAATATTCTTATACAAATTTCCATCATGAATCATCATTATATATACCTACTACATGATCCCTCATGTAGATGATTCTAAATCTACAAGCTAAGGTGTTGTAGTTAGATAAAAATTCTTTTACAGTGATTCATCCAATTGACTTGTATCCAAATATTAAATATCCTAACTTGAATACAGTCATGATTACCTTTGTTAAGGACAAATTCCTATCGCAAGTTACCCATTTCACACAATATGTTTTTGGACTAAAATACTTACAATTTTTTTGATACAGTGGTAAAGGATTATGTATGCATTCACAAGGAATTATTAAACCTATTTCCCCATCTAAGCATAATTCTAAGGAAGACATTGGATATAAGTACCATTCAAAATTTAATAAATAATTTGAAGATCAAAATATACATATTTATATAAATTTTATGAAGACAACACAACATATTCATATGCACATTGATGATATTAATAAAGGTGACCATTATGAAGGGTGGTTTATTCAACATGAAATAAAAAAAATCTTCCATTATATGTTCAAAACAATTATTAAAGAATTTTATTAAGAAAGTGTTGGTAAACAATGGTTTAAGAATGAACATTTATAGCATAAAATTCTTACAAGCAATGGAAAATATCATAGATTTCATTTACAAGTCATCTTAGCTCATAATGGTATTTAATTATATTCCTCAACAGGCATTTAGAACTATATCATTGGATGCAACCATGGGACATAAGACATTTACTACCTTGTTTCAAGTCATAGTTACTTCTTTACCCTATAAATTACTCATGGGTCAGCCATGTATTCATGCTATGAAAGCAATAATATCCATGTTACCTAAGTGTGAAAAAATTATATATTAAAGGTATTTGTATATACACCATGTGGATGGAGACATTATCATGTATTTTATATTAGAAAAATGCACAACTCAACTTATGATATTAATTTCCCAAAGGAGCCAATTTCCATTATTATCAAAATCTCCTCAAAATTTCTTGAAGAAATTACTTGAGTGTGACCTTATATCTCTCCATTCATCTAAGGAGGTTGGTATGAGTATTCCTCTACCTAAAGGATATGGCACTGATTGTTATTATCATAGTTGTAAGGTAAATTATACAAACCAATGATTTTTAGTATGATATAAACTTAAGGATATCATTTATAATTATAATGTTATTGATAAAAATTATATTATTACATTTAGGTGTGACTTGGGCATAATTTCATGGAAAATGGAAACCCTTTCTATAAACATATAAAGTAGTGAATCAATTACTATGGATACATAAAAAATATGATAGTGACAATGGATATTATACATCATATGATTAAATTCATATTTTGAAACATATGTATTAGATACATTCGATAATCATTACCCATGGAAAAGTCATACCAATACACATTATTTTATTGTATACTAATTGCTCATCCTTGAATATTGACTATCTATATTGATTATTGCCTAAAGTGATCTTAAATGATCACATATATTTAAATAAACATATTACAAGAGCATCAAATTATTCTTGTCAATTGGGGGATTCCTATTCTTATCTCCATGTACTCTCTTGAACTACATTGTTGTCATTTACTTGTATATTAGAGGCATATTTATTGCCTTCACTTCCTCCACATTTCCATGCTAATAAAATTTAGTGGACATCATGTTTTTTCATGTGTTATATATTTTTTGGACACCTACCATTCTTATATTTTAATCCTTTTCATTTATATTTATTTTATTATATACATGTTTTAAATATTCTAAATAACAAAAAATAAAAAAATTCAAAGAAAAATGAGGACCTTAGCATAACATGTTTGTTACTTATTACACATTTCATTTAAATTATTTTTTAAATGTCTAGGGTATTACATATAATTTTTCATAATCACATGAATTTCATGATATATATTAGTGAGATGTAGGACATACTAGTTTTACATGATACATGGATGTATACATGCAGTATATTCCTAAACCTGGGGGCCATGTCAATATTGGGGGAATTTCATTCCATAGGTTACATTGTTTCAAGTTAGATATTTATATGACCTTTTCCATTTATCATGGTTAACTATATTGATTGCTAACATGTGTATTACTCTTGTTTATATTATTTATAGTGTTACATTTTATGGATATCCTCCTTTTCTATGTTATGATGTTGACATAAGTTAATGTAGTAGACTAGTTTGACTTGTTTTATGTTTCATTGTTGTTGTCTCATTTATTATATAAAAAATCATTGATTATTATATATTTAGTTCTTTCCTTAGTATATGACATTATTTAACTGAATGTTTTTATACACATATGTTTTTGGCCCTTTCCTTCTCTTATTACTTTAGCTGGATTGAGTGTATCATTATATGCCTCTTTAATTAAGACATTGCATTCTTATGTTAAAAAAATATTGATCTATTTTTCATTGCAAAACTATTTATTTATATTATTTACTAATATTATGGCATATTATCCACATTTTACTACATGTTTTTACTTGATTTCATCTTTCTACGTAACATGGTGTGGTTAACTCTTTTCATTTTAGATGAGTAATTTGTAGGTTACATTCCTCACCTCAAAAAAAGGGGCATATTAATGATCTTGTAAAAGAGATTCAAGCATCCATTTACTAATAATTCATGTTTTAAAACATATTTATTCATTCAAATAGGTCATATTATTTTAAATTATCAGGTTGATTTAGATGATAGAAAATATCTTTACATATCGAGACATATTTTGGGGGCATATGCAATGTATATGCAAACATTTTACATGAACATGAGCTACATTTTTTCATATTTTCTAAATTTGGGAAAATATGGGACATATATGTATAAGTTTATATGTTATTTTTCACTAATTAGATTAGATTAGGGTCAAGAACACTGTTCATGCATCCACTATTGTAGTTATCTATGTTGCCATTGATTAGATATGATTGGGTACATGAACATTGTTATTGCACACACTACTCTAAATTTTTAATTTTCTAGCATGGAATTGATCTAACATTGATGAGACCAAGTAGTGAAAATTTTTAATTTATATTTCCATTAATAGTTATTGATTCACCCTACATGATCCTGATGTAATTTACCCTCTTCCATCTTGAGGTTCATGATTATTTAAATGAGTAGTACCATTGAGGTTCTACATCACTCAATAGTCGAATGCTACTCCCTCTTCATGAGAGTCTAGCCATTAATTTTTACAACCCATGTTCCTTCCCTTAGTACATTCTTGGTCAAAATTGACAAGTTATATATTTACCAAAATATCTATGGGTTTTATTCTCTTTATTGACTAGACTTATTCCCCACTATTTTTTTCTTCCATATGTCTATATATTTTTTAAAACCCAGTATTCTTCTCATATCCCTATCTTTACACATTTAAATAAATTGAAAATATTATTTTATATAATTAAATTAAATTTTTTCTATTTTATTAAAATAAATATAATTTTCAATTTCATTGCACATTATTTATGAGTAGATGCATTACATTTTAAAGTAAAATTACTTTCCCATTAAAACTTGCACATGATAACTTAAGAATTAGTGGATTAAAATGATGAAAGTGGACCCTTTGCATCAATATAAAATTATTGGGTGTTTATCCTTTATTTTTAATATACCTAAAATTATTTTCTAGCTTGGAACATATTTAATAACTTGATACACCTTTTTTATGACTATGTCATTACTTTTTAACAGTTAAAAAATATATATATATTTCACTTTCTAATAATTATAATTGTTATCCCATCTTAAACACCTCTTAAAAACCTGTTATCCCCTTCCCTATCCTTTTCCAAAAAATGCAAAATTAGCACCACCCTCACCAAGGAGGCAACTAGTCATAAGGACACACTAACCCTCTCCCTAGAGGACTCTATTGGCCAGCACAATAGGGAACTTGGCATTTTTTGTGTTAGAGGTACAATAATTGAGAGGGGGATGAATCAGTGAGCATAGATATTTCAATTAAAATTATATTGCTTTCAAACTATTAAATAATAATCATATATCAACTTGATCAAGAAATATTAACAAGAGAGCTCATTCATTCAATGCATACATAAGATCAAACACATAACACATAGTTCCTATGGAAAATCCTCATGGGGAATAAAACCAACTCTCAAGCCTAAAACACATGGAATAATCTCCTATAAGAGATTAAAAACAAGATCTTGGTCAAGTCCTTTATACCAAAAAATATTTATCATGTCCTCCTAACCAAAGGCACTCTCATCAATCTACTTTACTCATCAATTCATCAACTAGGCACTCTACCTCTCATTCGCTCCATAACTATCACATGCACCTTGCACAAGTCTTCTCAAAGTATTTCAAAATTCTAGAAACTAACACATTTGGTTTCACCATTTATAAAGACATGATGAATTAAAAAGATCAAAATATTTCCTTGTTGGCCACAATGCATGCCTATCTCACATGGGTCACACTTAAGCACAATCCACTTTCAAATAGACCTAAGTCACTTTTAGGTCCTATGGAGACCCATTTAGCTCTTTGATACTTCTTTGAGAAAATTAAGAACATAATAAAACTTTAAAAATTCATGGACCCATTAAACATGATGTATAGGTCCTCATTAAGTTTTAAAAACCATCATAGTACCCTTCTACTTAAGCACAATTCACTCAAACAACATTTTGTACACACA
Organism: Torreya grandis; assembly: GCA_037957365.1. Classification (NCBI taxonomy): domain Eukaryota; kingdom Viridiplantae; phylum Streptophyta; class Pinopsida; order Cupressales; family Taxaceae; genus Torreya; species Torreya grandis. The sequence goes on along the minus strand of JARHVA010008133.1, from coordinate 195,932 downwards.
GTCACCATGAATGAATACACAATCACATTTTAAACCTTTATTCATACTGAATAAGATTGGTAAAATCTTCATAGTGAAAAAAGATCATTTTTATGGATTCTGAAACATGCTTCAATATCTAATTCATCATGATACATCAAAACAACATCAAAATAAGCTTAAACATCCTTCATGGGTTACTTGCAGAATATGCATGAACACATAGTTAACTTTGAACATTTATAACTTTAAATGTGTACATAATTAGACATTCACATTTATATATATATATATATATATATATATATATATATATATATATATATATATATATATATATATATATATATATATATATATATTCACTTGTATTCCTCTACAAATTCAATTTTTACTACATGGTCAAATTATACTTGGATTGAAAGATATATCACAAAAATTAGACACTAGTTTTTCCTTTGTAAAATTCAAATATTCAAATGCAAATGGTCACAATTAAACTTCAAACACTATTCTCACATCTTGTGTCATTGATGAGTTAGATTGATTTCACACCATTGATATCATTTTATATTTAACACATAGTGTTCCAAATCTTAAATGTTAAACCTTGAACATGTTAACCTCATCTCTTATAATCTAGAAACTTTGACCTCATATGCTTCATCGATGTCTTCAAGATTGTCCTCACTTTAGTCATGCGAGATAGGCATCACTTATACTTATTTATTTTAGTGTGAATTATTAATATTGATTATTAAAAATACCCTCTCACTTTTTATCCTAGAATAATCTCTATCTTTATCTCTGCTTGATGTTAAACTTCAAACACTTTGACATCTTTGACTTATTTTGTATCATAGATCTAGATGTATGAACTCTTATGCACCATTGATCTCTATGGATTATCCAAGTCCTTATCATGCAACATGCACCATTAAATCAATCTGTATGATCACCAATGAGCCATAGGATCTCTATTTGGTCCTAGTATTTACCCTTGCTCAAAAATGACTAAGTATGGGAACCTTTGATTATCTATTTGGAAGGCCAACTTTATACCTCTATATCTTTTGCTTCACTCAAGCACATGTTATTAAATTTAGACCATATAATCTCCTCAAATAATAAAATCCAACCATGTGTTAATATGATCTTAAAACCCTCACATGTGTCAGATATAATAACATTAAAATGCCTCCTCATATTTATCTATTTATAGAGCCAATAATGTCAAGCATTGCATGGAAGGCCAACTTTGTACATGCATATATTTTGACGCACTTTGGTACATGATCTAAAATTTAGTGAAAATCAACTAATCACAAAAATAAAAAAAACCCATATGATAAAATTATCTTAAAAATCCGCACGTGTGATATATTCCATCATAAAAGTGCTTACTTGGCTCTTTCTTGCCTCATGCAAATTTGTTTAAGTATGGGGAAACACTAACCAAAATCCCTGAGAGCCCAAATTTGCACCCACATATATTTAAATATTCTTAGGTGCATGACCTGATATTTATCACAATGAAATTGTGGACTAATGTGATCAAAACCATATGACCAACTCCCCCTAACTCATCCACACATGATAATGGTGAGGTCAACAAATTTCCTACTCAAAATTTTTGCCTCTAGACCCAAAATGTCTAGGTGAAAATAATGATCAACTAGATGAAATCTACTCATACACACAAGAATTCAAAGCATAAAAAAAATCTTATAAGACTCCTATCACATGTTTAATACTCCATACTCATCCCTAACCATCTCTAACCATGTCAAAACTGAAGATCAACCAAGCCTCCTTCAAGCATACTAGGACAAACACATTGTACACTCTATTATTGTCATTTAAGCTATAAAATAACTTCATCCAATCTTTAGGACACCTTCATGACATCATCATGACATCACTAATAACTAACTTTTTAGATAAGCTTGATAATTTTGGGATGGTCATGTTGGTCCTTATCACTGATTGGAATCATTTGAAAGTGATAACTGTGAGGCTTAAGAATGATTTGGACATGGTTATGAAGATACAAGACACCCCAATAGAAAATATGATTGAACCAGTGGTGATCTTAGAGGATATTCCCATTATCTAGACCACCTTTCAATTTGAAGGGACCCCTTGCTCAATTTAGGAAAAGACCATCCACACCTCTATTGAAGTCCCTTCTAAATTTACTAAGGGCATAATAAATAAGGAACTGCTAAAGGAAACTGGTTAGGAGATGGAGCAAGATGCTACACGAGATAACACTAGCTCTAAAAAGCTATCTAGTTATAACTAAGGCTTTGGTAATTTTTTTGTTTTTTAGTTATCATTTTTTTTCTTGATCGATTGAAGGCCATCTCTAAACTATTGTCGATCTTCTGCTTATCTTTCATTATGCATTTTTTTTGGACTAGTGGTGACAGGATCCTTACAAAACCTTCTTTATTCACCCTATCTAATAAAAAATAATTGTAATTATAATTACATAGACTTAGATCCACATCACATACACAACATTTCACTTTTAAAGTTTTAAAATTTATATGAATTCACACAAAATAATGCTAAACAATTAAAGAATACATGTAACCCTTATTTTATTATACACACACATACACACATATACATGCCATCATATAGGTGAGGAAGGATACAAACTAAATTTAACCACAGAACATAACATGCATTGAAATAGACATATTTCTAAGACACATACACATACCACCAAACAAGTTCATGATTGCAAGTATAAATTGGTGTTGGTAGACCATAATTGGTTAATCTTTCCATTATCACTATGATACACAACTAGGTTACCATCATCCTCTATTACCAATGAGATGAACTTCTCACAATACTCTCCATACCCCTAGTTAATGGAGCACACTTTAAAAACATTGCATCACTTCATTTAATCTCTTCAATCCCTTGCTAGCAGTATCAATTTTATATATTTACAACCCATACTATTTTTTTCAATCTTTTATAATAATTAAATAAAACTTATTATTTGCTTTAATGAGTCTTTTTTCTTGCTTAACATTTACCATTGAAAATGTGTGATTATTTTGATGTGCCTTAATGATATGATTGATTCCATCCTTGACCCATTAACACTTTTTAACAATTCTCTTAAAAATAGCATCCTTAAGATAAAAGTAAATAATTCTAAAAACCACATCAAATACATAAAGAGAAATTACATCATCTTTTAACTTGACAACAAATTATGGGTTAATCCTAATTTTTAATTATTCATTTTCATAACATGAAATTTAACACCCTTATTCACATGAATAGGAGGATATGGATATAGATTATCATATACATGTAAACCAATCTTCTTTACAACTTAATATAAAATAAAATTAGTTTGAGATCCAATATCAACAAATTCATATACCTTTTTATTCTTGATCTATTTTTGATTTGTAAAAGCTTACTCATCTCTTCTTGTTACTTGTTATTTGTTTTAGTTGTGGTGCAACCAAGCTTCTCATCTACAATAGGATTTCCCTCTATTTTTACCTTCGATTTTCTCATATATGCCATGGATTTATTAAAGTCCTCCTTGACTCGATTCTTGGGATGAAACTTCCAACACTTAGCATCAATATGATAAGGATTAAAATGCTTCCTAGGATCCTTAAAAATATTTAAAGTTGTAGCATTCTTATTACCATTCCATTTACCTTTTTTTGAAGGTCTTGTGAGGCTAGTTTTTTATTTATTCTATTTATTTTGGGACTAATTTTATGTTAAGGATTCACCGTCTCCTTGTTTCTTTTATTCCTCAATGTGGTATGCTTGGAATATTACTTCATCAAGATTTTGAGGCTTATTTGAGATGGCCCACATCCTCAGTCGAGTGTGAAGACCACCTAAGTATTTGATCAAATTGACTTCATCTTCTATTTCCAATTTTTTGAGCATGATTTGTCTACATAACGCTATAATATAATCCTACATACGTTGACCTTGTTCTTGCCAATAATACTACCATTTAAACTTTTTATTAGTTTATGCCCAATTGAGTAAAAATTCTTATGAAATAATATTTTAAACCCTTATAATTATCTATAACATGTTTCTTCCTCATTTTAGAAGTTTTTATATAGGTTTCTCACCAAATTAGAGCATAAACTTCTATCCTGAAATGTAAAAAATAAATTATTTGTGCCCTAGTTAATTTATGCACACTAAAATAGACCTCCATTTTTTTTCAACCGTTTTTATAATATTTTAACATCTAATTTCCATTCAAATTTTTTAATTTCAATGTTTTTTTCAACCTTGGAAGGAAAAATTTGAGATTTTACCTTAGCTTAACCTTTTTCTTTAGGAAATTCCTATTCATTCTCACCCATGGACTATTCTCCACTTTAAAATTATTCTTTGTGTGGGGATATTCCATGTAAATTTTCATGGCTATAAAATGAACCTTAACATAGATGTAATTTTGATTCTTAGGCATGAGTTTCTATTGTTTAGTGATAGTGTCTTAAAATTTCATCATGATGTCCTTATATGATTCTAATGTAACTAATTTCTTGGCAAGGATTTATTTGACTTCATAATCCATTTATCTCGCTTGTTGATTCCACCTTATTTTAGATATCTTTGAATTACAAGGTAGAAATTCTCATTCTTTATATCTTATCACTGTCATAAAAATAAGTTAATTTTTTTAAAATAAACCAAAGTTAATTTTCTCTAATACCAAAATGATGTATAATATCTCAAGAAACTAAATTTATAGAATTCATGGAATCTCAACTTATTGTTATACTATGAATTTACTTTAAAATGAAAAAATTTATTCATAAAATGACTTATATTAAGTGTAATTTATTATTGGAAGAGCTAACAATACTAAAGATCTAAATCATGAATGTAAATAATATGAAACAAAAATTTGATCAATGGGAGTGACATGATAGATATTTTTGACTTGGAAAACCCCACCAAGTGTTGGAGAAAACCATTTAGGAAAGGAAATAGATCTACCTCATATATTATATTTGCCAAAGGTGGAATAAAATGAGATATATTACAAGTATAACATACAAATATCTTGCTCACAAAGATTTTCTCACTATTTCCTCTCTTAAATCCTTTCCATAAATAATTGAATGCATACTCTATTCACTTATTGGTTTGTTTGTTCATGTCTTCATCATTATAATTCTTGGAGATGTCTTATTAGTAATTAAAGGATCCCTAATAGTCTTGAATAATTGAAGAGACACAAATTTTGTTTATAACTTACCCATTTTGTTACCACAACCAAAACCATTGTATGCAGGTACCGATGGTTATGTTTACATAACTATTACCTATATGAAACACCTCTTTTGATACCAATGTTATAAATTATTCCTTAAATCTATGTTAATGTCTAGAATGAGGTCTTATATATGAAGGCTGATGAATGGCCTATATTTTATTCTTATAAATCAATAATTTTTTAAGACCATGCAAAAGTAACATCATATATGTGTGCCATATAAATAAAAAATAATTAATTTTTATAAATTAGGGGAGTTGAATCAAAAACTCATATACAAAATAATGTAAAATATTTCTATACTCATGTTACAAAAATTGTGCTCCAATCAAGAGATGTTTAATTAGTTCTACTCATTTAAAATTATTAAGAAATATTGTTGTAATCTATAATGTTGAAAAAAAAAATTTACTCATAATCTCATTAATTATTCTCTTGATAATGCTATATAGATAAAAACCAAAACATCAAAAATAAATTTGTCAATTATCTATGGACCATCATAAATGCTAGATGTACCTTAATAATATCATACAAACTCTACACAATCTCATTTTGTGGTGAGTGGGGATATTTAATAGAGAACATGTGTAACCACTTTGAGTAATGAAATTCTTTTAGATTCTTTGTAAAAAACTAGTCACTAGATCTCCAAGATACACTAACATCCCATGCATTTAACTTAAAACCATAAATATTGATAATGTTTATAAATGGAATGCCTAGGTTAACTTATAAAATAAAAGATATATATGTGGAAAATTTTCAAATCCAATGCTCATATAGATGTGTTATAAACATCAAAATAAGATCATATACATCAATCCCTTAGAATTAACCTATGAACTAATCAACATATCTATTAACGATGAAAATTTCATGCCAACGAATGAACCCTTTTACCTATCATGAAGGTTAAGATGGAATCATACCAGTTTAATCGTAAGGTTCTAAGGAATGATAATTGATTTTGAAGATGCATATAAGCGCATTTTTAATAGCTTTGAAAAATAAAGAGCAAGTCAAATATTGAATAGTGCACAATCATTACTCAGAAATCAAATATCTTTTAAATATTAAAAAGGAATCATATTACAACGATCTAATCTAATGTATCCGATGAAGAAATCCTATAGAAGAGATAATATCTTAAAGGAAAGATCTATGATCCTTTGTAAATTTGCTTATTCAACTTGTTTATAATCTCTCAAAATCTCTTTAAGCTTAAAATAGGTCAAAAATAGAAATAAAAAGAACTAAAAAATTAATAAAATAACTAAAAATGGAAGCCAAATATTAAGACAAAAATAAAGACCAACATAATAAGAACTTTAAACTAATAAAATAAAAAAAGCTATCTAATTCAGAAAAGAATTAATTCTAAGCCACAAAATAAAACTACCAAGTAACAATCCTAAGATTAATATAAAGCAAGAAACAAACAAGAATAAAATATAACCTAATCTAAAAATTATTAACTAGTATTTCAATCTATTAATTAAAAAACAAACTAATTTAGGAATTCACACTCACAATTAAAATCAAAATCTATTTATGAAAACTACTAAAATCTAATTAATTAACCAAAAAAATCCACATCTATTTAATACTATTATTAAACTAAAATGAACACTTAATGTAATCTAAATAATAAAAATGAAAAGAACAAGAATAAAGATGATAAAAAAGAAAATATTAATAAAAGACACTAAATCAAACTACAGTCTTAAGTAAAAATTTGAATATAAAAACCAAATATTGACCTGAGAATAGGAAAAATCACACTAATACAAAATAAAAGGATTTTTGACTAAATTAGAACATAATTAAAACTAAAATAAAAATCAAGTTATTAAAATAAATTAATTATCTAATTTTAATCTAAACTGAAACAAAATTAAACTATACCAAAAAATAAATTTAAATAAAATAAGATAAGATAAATAAAATAAAGTGTGAGTCTTGAAAAAGAATCATTTTAGCAAAAAGATAATAAAATATTATTGAGAAATAAGATTTCATTATAAACAATCTTCAAAAAGATAATTATTTACAACTAAAAGATCAATAAATGTCATGAAAATTGATGTATCATTATTATTTGGGTCAAATACATGTGCTTATGCACACACAACTACATATTTTTCAATTATCAAAAGATATTAGGCCTGATACACTTTAGATAATCAGGTTGTAAACTAATCAAGAAACATAGATATACATTCATTAAAGAAGTAGATTACTTCACCATCAGATAGTGTATTGTTTTATCTATCTATAAATAAATATTTAACTCAGGTATTACTTGCATAGAGAAAGAAGTAAGATGAAAACTTGAATAACTTTAGATCTCTTCAATAACTATAATTTTTCTTCCTTTGTGATGTGACTTTGATATGTTTATAAAGTAATCTCTTTGGAGATATAAATAAGTTACAATTAAATTTTTAATTAGATATTGTTAAATTTAATTGAAATTTTAAATTCAATTAATTAACTTACATCTTAAATTTTAATTTTAGACTTTAAATAAAGTATAAAAATATCAAATCAAATTAAAATAGTAGACTGATGATAACTATAATGGGTGGGGGACCATGACTCATTAGAAGATATTTAAATAAGCATCTAAATATTCAAAACAAACATAATAACTACTAATGATTAAATTAAATTAAATATTTTAAAGATTAAATTCCATAATCATTTCCATAAAGTTTTAGTAAAAACATATAATATATTGTCCTACAAAAAATCAAAGTACTGCCACATATATCCAAACCACAAAAATCATATGCACATACTCAAAAGTATCACCACCTAACAACAAATAAAATTCAAAGTATCCAATATGAAAAATACTTAAACAAAATTTTAATTAAATATTAAATATATAAATGAAGCACCCCTATCAGTTTGGTACTCTATGTACTATGTATACAAGGGAAAGTGAAGCTGATCTACAAATCAATCATAATTTAGAGAAGATAAGTCACACTTACCCTTCCACTTGTTGGTACATTTATACAATTGAGGTCATGACCAAGATGGATCTATTAGAACTAACCAAGGGGTCCCTTACTACAATAATATCACTAAAGAAGGTTTCAAATCCTCTAGTCAAGAATACCATGAGATAACCCTAGCTAGGTCCTATGTTTAATTATTCACAAAGTAAATACAAATAAAATTAAAATCTAACCTACTCACCAAAACTTATGGCATAAAATTGGGTTAATAAACATAAAAGGCAACATGCATATAAGATATCTACTGAAATCAATCTAGAATAAATCCTAATGCATGGAAAGAGAATCATATAAGATAAAAAATACAAAACAATCTACTTTAACAAGGAGGAGGAATAATTAGGAATAATTACCTTTGAAGGTGAACCTATCGAACCTCAATCTTTCCCTTGGCTAAGGTGATTCACAATAGGTTGCTGTGGTATGTAAGGATAACAAAGCTAGGTTAGCTATAGGCTACACAACTTCTACTATGCATCCAAAAAAATTCTTAACAAGATAAGATTCATATCTCCAAGTGTAGTATTGAAATCCTAAGCAATTCTCCTCAAGTATAATGGTGGATAAGCATATACACAAATAATGATGTTCTTTTTCTGTCTCTCTCTAAATGGAAGAAATGGATGTGTATATATATCTAGATATAACCTTAAACCCTTCTAAACATTTAGCTAATAGAGTCAACCTAATCAACCCTATATCATTAATTAATAAAATAAAATTAGGTCTCAAACTAGGTTAGTCAAGGCCAACCTAGACCTATAATGTGCTAATATATTTTAAGTACAAGGTTAACAAAGGATGACTTTGTTTGGTAAAAATCAAAATGAATTTTTGGCTTGGTTAAGGGTTATTTAAGGTCTTGAATTACTTGGAGGAGTGTGTAAGGGAGGTTTTCAAGCTTAGGGAAGTGTATAAGATAAGTTTGTGTTGGTTTTAAGTGGTGGTATATGAGATAACATTATTGTGAAGCACCAATGGTCTACCCACCCCTTTCTTTGTGTATTATTTAAGACATGCACTCAAAGAGATTGAGACTTGATAGGTTTCTACAAGAGAGAAAACATCAATAATTAATAAAGTTTGAAAAAAATTATGTGTATACATATGCCACATTCGAATCTTATCATGTGTCACTCATGTGTAACATGGGATGGTGCTTCAGGAAAATAACATATCAAAACATAATGTCGAAGATAAATAAATTTTAGTAATAAATAAATAAGATAAATGAAAGAGAAAAATTGAAAAATACATACATTTAGTTACTTTAGTGTTGTATAAGAGGAAGGAAGAAATAAAGGTGAAGGTATCTATTATAGGTAACATTAGGTGAACCTATATATATATATATATATATATATATACACACACACACACACACACACATACATAAATATATATATATATATATATATATATTTGCAAAATATACATGTAATATGTAAAGTGATTCTTTAAAATGTTTGGATTCCAGAACATCTTGCAATTTAGAAAAATAACTAGTAGAAACAAAGTTATGGTCAAAAAATAGATTTTGATTATAAATAATTGATAGTAAATAAGTTTTAATAGTAATTATAAATAGGATGAAAATTAATTCATTTTTTATTTTAATATTATAATAAAATATTGCTCTAAGAGACCTAGTTTGAGCCTAAAGAGTGACCATGGTGAGGAGATGATAACTCCACCATGGAGGATGCCTAACAACCATAACGAGTAAAACTCAAGTAAGTGAGACATAAATTTCAATTTTTTGAGAAATTTATGTTTAAATTAAGATAAATATAGAAAATTAGATATTAGGAAAATTGTAGAAATTGAAAATAACCCAAAGATTTTTTTTAGGTAGACTAGGATGGTACTGGATAGGAAAAGATTAGACCAATAAATGCCTAAGGCATTTATGGTAAATGGTAAAAATGTCACTGAAGATGAAGAATAAATTTAGACTTGTCAACTAAGTTTTCAAGCTGAGAGAAATCTATGGGGTTAACTATGTTGCATTGGGATGATGTAGTATCATTGGAGGTGGCTAACTATTTAGTAGAGGGCCGATCTAATTGGAAATAGGGAAATGGATGACATATTACCTTCTAACTAATGTAATATGTGTTATGTTGTTAATATAATATATTGAATGATGTTGACTATGTATAAAAAGTCTGATATAATATGCTAAAAATGGAAAGGGACCGATTTAGTATAAGATAAGTTAATTGTGTAGGAAAATGGAAAAATAATACAAACAAGTTGATGAAGTAGCTAATTTGTAATTTTTTAAGAATATTTAAGAATGTATTTTATTACTATGACATTGATATATAATACATTCTCTTTTTTTTTGATATTTTACATACGTGATAAAGATTTTATCTACTGGTGGATGCCTCCTGGTTACCAAATTTGTTAGAGCATTTATCAGATATGGATAGATATTTTATGGTTACCTTCAATTTTGGAGGTATCATAGAGATGAGATGGATCCTATTGAGTGTTTATCTCATTTTCATGTTCCTAAGATCATAAAAATAGTTTAAAAACACTTTTTGATGGGAGGTAGAGGGGAACACTATAGAGGTGGATATCACCTTGGAGGATTTCCATACCTTGCTTGGACTTCCTATTGATGGGACGTCGGTAATATGTTATACACTAGAGTTAGAGGATAAGAATATAAGCCTTAGCTAAGTGGGAAACAATATTGGGTAGGATATATGATGGTTTATGTGTTAGCTTATTTCATATTTACATCATGGTTATTCTACATGTCTAAAAGACCTTAATAGGGCTTGTGACAACACATGTTGTGTCACAAGTCGAATGGCAAGGTACCTCTATATGCAATAGCCTTTTGTTAGTCTATCCTAGATCAAGGTGCCTTTTATAATCTTAGTTTTATATTTTGGGTATAACTCATGAAAAATATGTATGGGATGTTAACCTAGGGGTCAAATCTGATGGCCCCCATCATTTTATTAAACACATGGATCTATGAGATATTTCCTATGTACTAACTAGCTAAGTTACCCCATACGATTAATGATAGGTTACTTTAGGTTATATGGTGGATACATGACCATGTAACACATGTTGTTCCCCATGTTATGGATTTGTAAACTATTACATGAGGAAAAATAGTGTGGTAACCTTACATTCACAATATTATTATATGGCCGAGTTGGGCAACTATTGTTACTAGTTTGGTGTATATGTAGATCATAGGACACTATACTTCATGGGTGGAGTCACATATAGTGGCTCATATACCTATAAATTTATGTATGCCACATTTATTTGAAACTTTAGTAGTGCCTGCTTATTGGGCATGTCATGTTAGAGAGATGAGAGGGAGAGGAGGTGAAAGGGTACCTATGATTAGGCCTAGTGATTGATACTATGGGCTAGTTAGGCATGATAGTAGGAGGTGAAAAGGCTTGAAGGAGATGGTTCTATGGATTTGGATGCAAGAGATGTGGGAACACAATAGTGACCAAAATAGAGGTGATAATGGCTATCATGATCTCATTAGAGATAGAGACAGAGACAATGTTGATGAGAGGAGACATAGGTGTTAGAAGTCACACAAGGGGATCTTACAATGACTGCATGACATAGTTTGTCTATATAGATATAACTAATGAAATGGAAATGATGGGATAATGTGGTGACTCTTAGTTTTTCACTTATGTAGAGGAAAGTGATAGAGGTGGTGCTCAGTGAGTGAGCAGGCGGGGAGACCATGGTTGGTGATACCAACACTAGTGAGAAATGTTTTAAGTTTCATTTAAGTTCTTAACATATAAACACTACTTGCATCATTATTTATGATAAATAAGTAATTTTATATGTATATACATGAGATCTGATGTTTATTTGGTTTTAGGTTTTATAGATACTATTTTTGAGGATATTAGATGGGGAGCCTTGATTATGTTTGCATATCATGATAATGTAGATGGGGTGTTATCACATTATGATCCTTCCACTTTGGTTGATCCTATGGTACCATCTTCATCAACTCATGCTAGCTAGTTTGTACTGGTGAGATAGGCTAATTGATAATTATAGGCATAAGGTGATGGTTTACCTCCACTTGTAGGGGTAAGAGCTAGAGAGACTCAGGCCTGACATGATTTAGTACTAGAGCAAGTTACACACATGGTGACCACTATATAACTTGGATAGGTATAGGCCTAGGTGGATGACCTAAGTTGTTATCTTGAGATCCTGGACTGGCTCCTTATAGTGCACCATTTACAAGGGTCAATCACAGGCATCCATGGGTAGCATGGCTAGTTCATAGGATAGGCATAATGGAACACAACCTTAAAGTTATATCTATTGTATTTTGTACTTGTATTTTATCAAACTATATATATATTGATATGGGCATTTCATTAATCTATGATTTTTACTTATATGTGGATGGATGTATAGATATATTTCCTTTCTAGCATATATATTTTGCTTTTGTTGTATATGTTATGGAAAATATGTGATGTATGTTTTCTTTTCTATAATTATGTGATAAACATACATGGTTAAAATAAAATGGAAAAATGATTTGGAAAAGTATAAATAGTCAAAAAAAATGTAATATACAATATGTCACGATGGGAAATGTGTAAAAATAAAATATGAACAAATATAAAAAACCAAAATGGTAAAGTAAAAGGTAAAAAATGTTTTCAAACTATGTAAAAATATTTTACACCAAATTAAAACAAAATAAAAGTCATACTATATCACATTGGCAAGTATGAATTTTTTTAATAAGATGGAAAACACATGAAGACCCAATATAAAAATAAACAAACAATAAAGTTAATCAATCATACTAAATCAAGATGGGAAGTATGAAAAGCAAAAAAAAAATGTAAGTGTGAATCAAACTAATCATACTAAATCAAGCTAGGAAGTATGAGTAATTTAAAAAAATGGTTATAAGCATGCATGCAATCATAAAATGAGAAGGTAAAAGTGAAGTGTGTTGAGATAAATATGCCCCCATTTTCCTAAAAATGGGGACCCTATGAAAATTTTGGGTCACTCACCCTAGGATATACCTTACCATTGGATCCACATAATTAAAACCCCTTTGTGTGACTTGAAGATTTAAAGTGATGTCAGTCCATGACAAATGTTAATGGGTACTTTTTAAAATGTTTCATTAATGTCTAGTTCATTGGTTCTCTGATGATCTCATTTGTTTAAAAATTGATCTTACAAGGGGTTACAATTTGAAGATCCAAGGTATGATCCATAAGACTCGATCAAGGTTACTTAATTAAAGATTACAAATCATGTTATTACTTTGGATATGTCAAAATTCATATTCAATACTATGAAATACCTCATTTTAAAGTTTTATATTAGGGTCCAAGTCAAATTCCATAGTCAAGGTTTACAAATTTAAACTTGCCTCTTATCTTTAATCATGTAATTTGCTAGCTTTTACATTATTTTATTGCCTTTGTGTAGGAACTTGATGCCAACTTAGCCTCAATTGACATGAAAAAGTGTCAAATGTATCAATCACTCAGTCACATAAAGTTTGGGACTTAATCACATACATTTTGGCCTTTAAAAAATAGTTGTGACCCAATAATCCAATCACAACATGCCACTTGGCACTCAGTCATGGCATTCCAAGGATATTAATATTTTCTCAAGTTTCATGACCCCATGAACCAATGGAAATGTGCCACTTGTCATTTAATCATTATGTTTCAACCTACAAAGGAGTTATAACCCAATCAGGGTATGCCATATGGCACCTAATTATAGCTTTCTAAGAACCTTATTAATTTTTAAAGTACCATGATAGATAAATCCAATTATATCTTTCCATTTTTCACTTTATCTCACCTTTCACATACCACATAGCTAATGTGCAAAGTCCAATATCTCAATACTGTGATTGCATGACAAGATGACACCTGACAGCTAGTCACTAAATTTTAGATAGCTAGATGTTATGTGGAAGCCACCTAGTAGCTGGAACCAATGGGTTGATAACACATGGACCCCTTATCTCATGGTAATAATGAAACTAAAGAAAAATTTTAAACCCAAGAAAGATCAATCCAATCAAAATATAACACATAGTAATGTGTTGTGGTGTTTGAGTCCATTAAAGGTTTCATATAACAAAGTCATATGACAGTGTGAGCCAATGAGAGCTTTTCACTTGGCAAGCTAGTATAGGTCCCAATGCCACATCATCCCAAAAATGAAAGGTTTCAAGCCATGCAACATCAAAAAAACATCAATCTAATCAAAATATGACACTTGGTAGAATATTGTGCAATCCACCTGGATAGCCCAATATTCAAAATAGAAGATTGAAGTGCATGAAAAGGCACCAAGTGTTGAGCATGTGTCAAGTATGGCACCTAGGTGTCACATAGATATCCATGAAGTGTTGGTTTTAGGTTAAAATTAAATGTTTATGGGGATTTTTTTCATCGTTATAAAGCCAAGTCCTTCATGACAAAAGTTAATCCTATGATAGTCAGCCACATGGACAAAGTGAAGTCACTAATTGGCTAATCCCTTAAAATGGATTTTTGAATCTATTAAAATAAAACTAATGAGCCACCCATGATTTAAATCAAATCAATTTAAAGATAATTTTTATTTATGACTCGTATCTTTAAGTTCAAAGTTATAAAATCCAAATTTTAAATCTTGTTGTCTTAAGGATTTACATTCAATTTCAATTATTATCTGCTAAAGAACTTTGAAGCATTCAATGATCATTTCTAGGAAATTATATTCAATCATTCACCATAAAATAAATATACAAGCTCATTAATCATAAAATTAAAATCATGGCCTAAGCTAGAACATCCAGAGCCAACAAGCAAGAAGTCATTCCATTCCTCTACTCCTATGGAACATCATTATCTTTTGGGACACCAATTTTAACTTTGTTGCATTGGCCATAGAAGACAAGCATTATAATGATTTATTATACCATTTAGAGAGGAATTTGGATAGAGATAGTGATTATGAGGAAGGTTATAATGATGTAAAGATGGGTTAGATATCCTAGCACTAAAATATATGGGATTACACAAGGTTGCATCTAATCCAAAAGTACTCCCATGTATAGACTTAGTCTACCAAATATTTCTTCAATCTAGGTGTGTTGACAAAATGATTAAGTCTTTTAATTTGGGACATGACATTAATTTTATAGTTAGGCTATACTTTCATGCTTATTATGATCTACCCAAAATAGAGATTGTTTATAATCAGGAAACTATCACCCAATGGCTTCGAACATATTACTTTAAGTAAGTTTTTAGAGAATGGGTTGAAAACGGGGAAAATTTTGTATAAAAATAAAAAATTAGACATCCCCATCACCCAATTTAGGAAAGGAGTAAGAATGGGGATGTCTATGATGAATAGGTTGCATGGGGCTGAGGACACATGGCACATAGATGAGAAGTGGGTTTTTCTTATATCAATGATAATAAATGATGCAAAGACTCTCCCCTAGAAGAGATCATATCCTGCAACTTGGTAGCATAGATTAGGAAGATCATGGCCAACCAAAGGGATCACTTATATATGAAGTTCCCCCAATTCACCAATTATGATCCAAAGTTGAAGTGGGCTATACCTCATACCTTCTCAAAATTAAGAGTGTACAAATATAAGCAAGAGATGAGGGTAATTATCAATCACTTCTATCCAATAGTGTATAGGGCCATTTATGAGAGTCCCATGCCTAGGTTATCAGAAGAAATTAGAACAATACTCAACACCTTAAGAGCCTAATAGTGTTATCCAAACACCATAATGATAAAGATAGTTTAAATTAAGATGGCCCCCTTCAATTTGCCCACTATAGTGCTAGATAAGTTGGCTGAACAAGAGATTGCCTTACAATTACTCACATGGGTGGATGTATTATGTAATAATAAAAATAAAAGATTGGTTCATCCTCAACTATCCAACATTGGTTAGTTTAGAATTGAAAAATAGAGCTCAATCATTGTTGCTATAAAGAAAAGACCTACCTTTGACTTAGAAAGAGATACCAATAGGGAATGGGATCCTAAACATATAACATTTAAAAACTATATCAAGAACATGGCAGCCCTAAGAATCACTTATCATCATGAACCTAAAGATAATGACACATAGGTGAAGCAAAGATTTAAGGCCACCAATCTTCTACAGGTTAAGGGAAGGTTGGAAGATGCAAGATTTATGAGCTTTTCAAACTTGAAGATGCTCAGGTAGGATTTTTTAGGACCCTTATCTTTTTAAGTGTAGGATTCATGCCAATGTAACATCTACCTTGGCATAAAGTAATAATTTGGTAGTGATTGGCTCTTGTGCATTTTGGCACCATCTAGAAGGTGTAATGCATATCTTGCACCAATTTGCAGGTGACTAACTATATCCAAGATTTCTAGGGCATCTTATAGGATTGGAAAAACATGTCAACTACATTTCAAATTTTTCAAGGTTATGGAGCCAATAGGTATGATGACCAAGCTCCAACTTGACACTCGATGTGCACTTGCCACCCTAGTGAAGATGATCTTGAAAGCTATTTAAGGAGCTCAAGCCAAATGAATTAAAAAGATCAAGATTGGTAGTGAAGCTCTGACAAAATGAATCTATAGGGATTACTTTGGCAACCATTAGGCTTAGGAATAGTTTAGAAGCCATGAAGGCTCCATTTATAAGTGCCCAAGGTCACTTGTGAGCCTCTAGGTCATTAAGTAGGATAAACTAAAAATATATTTTTCTATAAACATTATAATTTGTTTTAAATTTTATTAATGATGATGATGGTTGTATTAAATGGTACTTTGTCTGGTTTATAAGTCTTTTGTAATTGCTATTAGAATGAGTAATGGTTATAACATTTTAGGTTCAATACATTTATGTTAATTAAAGTTCATGTGAGCTCTTGGTTTGTGTCTTTAATGGAGTCCCTACAAATGTTAATGACATCCTCTGTAACATGCATAAAGATTAAATATAGATCTTATGCCAAGTATTCCTATCCTTGTTAGGAGTGTGTGTTTAGCTTTAGTAGTTTGAGTCAAAGTGGAATTTTGACCCTTCAAGTGTGTATATGGTACTAGGACTATTCTAATAGAGTCTTACACCCATATGACACTAGGCTTAGTCCATGAAAGGATCATGCTTATGAAGACCTATACCTTATGTGGATTGATGCCAGTGCAATCGAGTATTCAAATGTTGAGCACTAAAGGAATATACCATGATTGCACTTGGTTATAATAAACTAAGAACCAAGTAAGAAAACATTTTTCACTAAGTATACAAAATTTTGGTTCCATTACTGAGACCCATGTTAAATTTTACTACTACAATGGTGTGATAAAATGATGTACCAAATTTCACTTGAAAACATCAAGCACTGGCTACAATAGGTGGAAGATATATTTTCACTGAAGCATCTAACCTATAAAGGACAAAAATTGAGAAAATGGGTTCAAAAAAACCTATATGATGCTTTGTATGAGGTCTTTTTTTGTGAGTTACCAAAACATGTGTACAAGGGGTTATTAGCATATTCAACCCATAAAAGAAGAAGCTATAGATAGCTCTATGAGTGGATAAAGTAACATCTAGAGAGGCTTTATACCTTGGATGATACTTGGACTATAGTAGTAGATAAATGATGGCAAGGAAAGTTGAATAGATACATACTTGAGTTCATAGTCTCAACATACTCATGCCTTGAAGAAGTAGAGTACTGCATGACCCTAGAGGCATGTTTGTGAAGGAATTTAACAAAAAGCTAAAAAAATTAATGGTGGATTATAGTTTTGAAACTTTGGGGATGGAAAGATAAATTCCTTTTGTGTATGGGAAATGCAAAGGGGAATAAGGGGATTTATAAGTGAGGCATAATGGAAGGAGATGAGTAGATTGACACCTAAGATCTCAGAAGATAAACCTATAATAAGAGATGACATAGACTAATGGAAGATATGGAATCTATAAGTGCCAAGAGAACCTATAGAAAGAAAGAAGGGCATGGGGAAGGATCTCTTAAAATACAACAACATGAGGATGAGAAATATAATGAAGCAATGAATTGAGATCAACACTTAACAGGTGTGGAATTCACTAGCTTCTTATACGATTTAATGATTACAAATGTACTTAACATACCTACCCCATTTTAACCTACAATGCATGTTAACATACTATATCCCCCACTTGAATAAAGTACATAAGTAATAATTGACCCTATTGATTACTTAGATATTAGATTTTTTTAGACTTGGAGTGCAACTTTGTGATTAAACAGATTATTCCATACAAAGGGGTGAGTACAACTACCTCTACACCATTGGGTGCTATCTCACCATAATATAAATTGAACATGATCATATGAACTCAGCTAATATCAATAAAACAAAGTGTGTAATATCATATAGGAAGTGGTTTGGTGCCATAATTAAGTATTACAATTCTAATGACATCAATTATGCCAATAGTAACAATAAGACCAATACCTTACCTAGTGGTTGGAGGTGTTGGATGGCCACCTCTAAGATAGGCATTGAGGGGATTAATTCCTTAGATATTATCTATCCCCCCATAAAAAATCTAATACAAAATGGCTATTCACTTACCAAAGTATCATGGCATGGAAAAAGCCACAAAAAATGTGCTGAAGTGTGAACTAAAGTGGTACATGGGTGGCATAACCCAATCAAAGCACAAGATGATCCAATTTTAAACCATTTTACTTGATTTCACCCACACCTAGTATATAAAATTTAACCCTAACCAAGCTATGGCTGACTATGATACCCTCAAGGATGGATTCCTAAAGGAATTTGACATTCTAGAGTTTGAATAATAAAATATCATCGTGTTAAAAGAGATTACACAAGGACTCTAAAAAAATATGCACCTATATGATGTAAGGTTCAAAACTCTCCTATCAAAGCTTCTATATGATATTCACCCTTCCTAAGATGCATAGTGGTTCATTAGAGGGTTTCTTATGTTGTTTTAAAGAGCACTTTCCATGAAGACTTTTATAGACCCTCAAAAAGTGCTTGAATCCACACTCAGAGCTGAGGTAGTTAGAAGCACAAGTACTAGGATCAACCCATTTATGGAGGCATATATTTTATCCATGGCCTTATAGCTCTATAAGCTTACTGTTAACTCTTTATATGATGACCAAAGTGGACTATGGTGTGTCGACTATGAAGTAGAAGGACATAATAGGACTAACTACCCATAGAGGAATGTGTGCACTCTAATTCTAAGTTAGGAAGTATATCGAGAGGTGCATGATGTCTAAAAATACCATTTATTATAATATAAAAACTAGGTCAACACAACCATCTATTCTTAGTTGTGTGATTCTTACACCCATACCACTACTGAGTGCTAGGTGATTGACAAAATGTGTGAGAACATATATATAGGGGCACAAAAGGCCACCACAACAGTCAGAGGGTAGGCTAACTAAGGAAATAAAGAATATAACCAATATAATGTAGGTTTTAGAATGAAATGAGTCACCAAAGGGTGAGTTAGAGGATACGGTGGTGTAAGGTTCCCACCACACTCATTTTATAAGTGTGGCTTAATAGAGCATTATCAATGTGACTGCCCTACACATCCCATGTGTGGCTATTATTGAGGGTCCCATAAGGTTGAAAAATGCCCTGAATAATATAAAAAATTGACACAAGGTAGGCTTGACATAGATAAGGGCATAGAAATGATCAGGTGTGAGCTAAAAATGGAAAAATGGACTCTAAAGCCTCAATCAAACTGCATAAAGATAGTCAAGGTATAGGGAACTAATCATAGTGGATTCACCACTTAGCCACCAGTTGTACCAATGCCTAAGTTATGCTTAGAATATGGGGATAAGGATCAAAATGAGCACATAATGTGGCATAAAACCAAATTTGTGCCATACCTAGACCCAACATGCTATAAAAATGTATTACAACAAGCTATGAGTGTAATCCAAAACCTACAAGGGGAGATCTTATTAGCACAAGACCTCTAAGCACAAGGTGTCTCCTCTCATAAGAATTAGGATAGCCATGAGACTAAAATACAATAATTAACTAAAATATTACACCTCTTAAAAGCAAAGGGAATGTTTCCCTTATTGAAGAACTTACTCTTGGAGCATGTGGGCCAAAAGTGTTATCACA
The DNA here is from genome assembly GCA_037957365.1 of Torreya grandis. Lineage (NCBI taxonomy): Eukaryota > Viridiplantae > Streptophyta > Pinopsida > Cupressales > Taxaceae > Torreya > Torreya grandis. Next base: position 175,422 of record JARHVA010008133.1, on the reverse strand, counting down.
TATATTTTGCACCCATTACTTGATGTAGTAGCTCATTGCTCAAAGATATAATGATACAATGGAAGGTTAAGGTTAAGGTTAACCTTTGGATAAGGTTGGCTTCCTTTCACTAAATCTAGTACACCTAATAAAATACCAATTTCATAGAAATTCCACTCATTTTATATTCTTTCTCCTAAACTAGGGTTTGACTTGGGAAAAGAGTTTGAGAATGAAACTTTCAAAAAAATAAAAATGGTGATTGCACCAAATATTTTTATAGTGTATTTCAATGATTTCTTGAATATACACAATAGAACAAAAAAGAGATGGATATTTGTTTGAGCACAAACTCATGCAAATGGGAAATCAGAGGCAATATTTTCTTATTTTTCATATAAGGGAAAAAATTATTTTATTTTAATAAAACAATCTATCAGAAGGGTATAAAATACTTTATACCAAAAATGAACTTTCATGATTGAAATAAGAAGTAAAACTTCCACATATATTCAAATAACTTTCATACGTAGGGATTTCATAGACAAGAAAGGCAAATCTTCAATTATTTGTCATTCTCTAGGTTACAACATGTAGAAAATACATTGAAAATGTAGAGTAATATTATTGACAACAACAAAATATATTAGGCTATGATTTTCTTCCCATCTTTATACAAAATATCTCATAAATGAGATGCAATTATTAGAAACTCCAATGCCTAGTAGAAGAAATATGCAAATCAGGAACTTTATGAAAAAGTGGTGTGATCTTCTATTTGTGGCATCCTTGACTTGGTAAAATGGTTTGTAAGAGAGCATGCAAGAATTAGGCATGATCTTCAACTTGATGTGGTGTGGATAGACTTGATAAAACTTTAAGCAATGCTTTTCTTTCTCCTTCATGCAGCTGGAGATGGCTCTTCATGTAAATAGGGCACCAAAGTGGAACTCATTCATTTGAACAAAATATAACTAAGAAATAACTTAAGTTACTTTTTTCAAAACCCTAAGTTGAAATTTTTAAGTCAGACTTTTAAAACTTTTCAAGTCATACCACTTTGTCAAAACTAGAATTGCAATTTTCAATACATGCTTTTACAACTTGAGCAATTAAAACTTGTTAAAATGAAAAGTGTAATTTGCAAGTTTTCTTTTTATAATTTCCAATCTATCAAAATAGATAGTGTAAAATACACATGGCTCTTTCTCAAAAATATATATAAAAATATAGTTGTATTTTACAAGATATGTTTTTAAAACTTTACAATGTTTTTACAATAGTGAGAATACAATATATGAGAATGTTTTCAATAGAAATAATTAATCAATTTATAATAATTCCTCTACCTCTTTATCTTTCTCAACCTACAATTTCTGAACATATAAATCAAAAGCCTTGAAAATATTATAGATTCTCTCTTCATCTACACTAAAAGAGTAGAGGTTGGTAATCTCTTAATCTGTTGATGTGTCAAAAATTTCCATTCTAAAAGCCCTGATTTCTTGCATGTCTTTACCCATCTTATCTAATGTATTATGATACCTGATGTAGCGTTGGATAGATCTCAAGGTAAAAAATATATATTTAGTAAATTAATTTTCTACCACTTCTTTTAATTTTCTCTAGACCTCCTCAGTGAAAGGATATTATCTTCATAATCTGTTGGCCTATATGGCAACTTATTCAACAATCTTTTATATCATACAACATGTTAACGACCTTGTCATGGGTAACCTTAGCCTTATGTGTAGCATGTGTGAGCAACTTTATCCTAAATTGTATAGCTCTATCTAGTTTCTCTTGTTCCCCATAATTTTTATTATCTTTTCAGCAATGAGAATGTCTATGTTGATCGAGTCTATATATGTTAATTTGGGATAGTAGAGATTCAAACTTGTTATTTCTCCCTCATATTTGTTAACTAGTTCTATCAATGTGATACTTCTTTACTTCAAAACTGTATAGTGGTCCATTATCATATCAATAATCTTATTACATTTAGAAACAGATCCTCTAACCATTCTATAGTATCCCTTCCCATGATTAAAATTTCTCTTACCACATCAAGTATTGCCTAATTTGTGATCTGAGTGACTGGTTGTGCTAGTTTAAGTTATGTTGATGGACCACTAATCTCTATGAATTTATTCAATATAGTCATAAGTTGTTCAACCTTGTTTTTCAACTTATCCTTAATGACCTTGTCACTACTTATTTTCCCAAAGAGGGAGTTGATGTTAAATTAAACATCATGTTTCAACCCCTCCCTTATATGATGTCTAAAGTGAATCTTCAATACTTGATAGTCTCCCACCACTCTAACTTATTTCTATTAATATCATGGGGGGATGCAATATCTACATATATTTCCCCCATTTAATCACACAATATTCTTGAGAAGGTCCAGGGAGTAGTCTTGAATTTCTTCCATACATCTAAAAGACCAAAATCTAGTGTACTTAGGGAAATAATTTGATTGCATTTCTTCCCTACTGTTTGTGCTAACCAAGTAGGTGTATCACCCTACTATGTAGACACTGTCACTTGGGAATTTATTTCTAAAGTTTTTACATTAGTAGGTACTCATGTGATGATGTTACCACTGATTTCTTAGCAGTTGTTTATGCAATTTCATCTTCATCTATAGGCTATAATTACACATTTGTATCAAGGACCTATTTTTCACCTATCTCCACTGAAGGGGTTGGGGAAACTGTGAAAGTGGAAGAGGTGGGGATAATGGAAACAAATATGTCTACTAAGGGTGTAAGAGATGGAAGTGATATCAATGGGGGAGTAGTCATTGGGACTCAAAACTTGGGGACTAGTGGAAGTGTGGAAGCAAAAACATCAAATGAGTTAATTAAATGGATTGGACCACTTGAGGGTGGTAAGGTAGGAAAGATGAAAGGGGATGAATATGAATCATTACTCATCCTAGGGGTTGGGATGACCAGTAGAACTAAAGTCAATTTGATTGAGTCCATAGCTATATACTATTGAGTTATGTTGGAAATCAATGGGGATGGAATGGAAGGAATTGCAAATAGAATGGAAGGAGGGAGTGAAATTATGGGAATGGAAAGTGGAATGGAAACTTAAGTGTCCACTAAATGGGGACCTTGAGTGTATACTTAGATTAATTTCATAGGTTTCAATGGAATTATTGTTGTAGGTAAAGTGGTAAGAATGAGGGGTGGAGTTACTTGAGATGCAAGGGAAGTGGATACAAGAGGTGGAGGTGTAGGATCTAGAAGAACAATGTAAATAGGTGGGGGGTGAACTACAAAGAAATGAGTTATGATTATCACTGATATAGGGTTTTAAGCTATGATCACTCTAATTACATCTATGTCCTTAGATGAAATGATGATCATTGATTAGCTACTACCCCATCCTTGCTTGACTACCCCTTTTTGGCCTTATATTTCTTCTTTTTCTTATGAGAGATCATTGGCCTCTTTGATTTTTCACCTATTGTGCCATGGGACCCTCTATTGATGGAGGAATTCCTTCTTCCTTGAGTTTTAGTAATTTCTCTCTGATACTCTATGTATCCTTGGTCACTTATAACCCTCAATTTTTAGCTAATTTATGATTTTGTTAATCACATGTGTTGTTCTATCTATCAAAGAGAAAGATTTAGGGATTGGCCACCTTATTGGTGGAAGAGGTTGAGTAATAATATGTTTGTAGTAGTTATTTTCCTCTAGAGACTCATCATCCACCAAGTCCTCAGGGACTGGTTCCAAATCAAAATCTTTGACCTATTTTAAGGTCATTCTAGAATTTTCATTCAATCTAACTTTCTCTTCATCTTCTAAATCCTCCCAATAATCTTCAAAATATGGAACATGGGTACAAGTAGAGATTCCCAGTGTGCTGGTGATGTTACCATAAACATCATAGTATGGCATTACTTCCAAATCCCTTCGTGTCATCTATTTCATTTCTATCTCAACACACTTGGCTTTGAGTAAGGAAGGGCATGTGTATCTACCTATACTAATTGGGAAATGAATTCCCAACTTGTGCTTGATAGAAATAAGCCAAAAGTTATCTTATTAGCTCCATTAATTCCCACTTATCACTAACATATCTTAGGAGTGTGTAATGTCATCCACTAAATCCACTTACCCTGATATAATAATAGGTGGGGAACTAAATGAAATAAGAACCCCATTGAGTGATTTCTATAATAGCTACATCTAAGAAATTCATTCTCCCAAGATCTTTGTCAAACATTATTATGATGCAATAGATGAATGCATCATTAACCCTCCTAAAGTGTTTCCTATTAGCCTCCAAAGTGAGGTTAGGATAATATGTATACACTTTACTTACCTCACCAGGTATTGTGTTAAGGCTTTAGAAGGCTCTTCCTTTGGATAATATGTATACAAGGTAGGAAGTCATATAAAACATTCTTGTTGTTTGCACCTTCATCAATTTATTGTGGAGGGAATTATTTATGATTTAGGCCAAGTGGATGTATTGTGTGTTCAGATGAATCACACATATGTACTAGTACATTCACTCCTAGAACCTTTTTACATTAGGACTACTAGTAATCCTATGCAGCAAAATGATTATATCCCCAACATCATCCTTAAAATCAATTCTTGCCAGTGTCTTTGGAAATATGGTAGAGGCAGCCTTTGGGGTCTTAATCCATTATTTATTTATCATTCTCTGACACCCCTCTCTATTTTCTTGAAAGAATTATTGAGATGTTTCTAGAGTTATGTCAAGATAACTCTCAAACTTTGGGATCGTAAATACTGAATCAATGATATCTAGGTTTAGATTCAAAATCCTTCTCCCTTTTTCATTCATGACCTCTCTTTTATTAGCATCATAGTGTTGAGCTAGTGTCAGCACCAACTTAGGAAAAGATTTTGCTTGTGGCAATCCATAGTCATAGATACTCTAGATCCAATCATTCTTGCACTTTGAATTTATCTAGGTCCAAAATTACCCTAAGTCAATGTGACCTAGGTCTATATCTATGATCTTAGTAGTGTTGGATTCTAGGTTGAGAGTCACTTCAAGGAATTTCAATTTAAACTTCACTCATTCCCAAACATGAATTCTAGAAAGAATGCTTAGTGAAAACCAACTACAAGAGCTGATGAGATTTGTAGGTGCTTCAGGTAGGTAGAATCTCAATTAGATATTAGAGGTGATTTGTCTAGGTATAAAGTCTAGTTGAATATATAACTATTCTAAAAAGGTTGAAATCCTATGGGGATGGGAGGTGCTTGAAACCATGGAAAATCCCTCGAAGATAGGAGTTGTTTGAAATAGGTTGAAATACCATAGAAATGGGAGGTGTTTTTACCAAGTTCAAAGTCTATGAGGACTTAGAGGAATATTTCAAGGAATATTCTCTTCATGATGCATATATATGTGAGTATATTCATTTGGTCTAAAAATGCAAACCCTAGATTTGACTATGAATTTTCAGAGAGAATTCTTTAGTTTTCACAATGAAACCTAGAAAATAATTACCCTATATGAACCCTAGATCTCAACTAATTAGAAACTTTAGGGAAACAAAAAATTCATTGATGACCTAATCTTCACCTAACACATAGAATCCTTAAACCACTAAGCGTATAAGCAAGCAACGATAACCCTAGGAAATGTAATTGAAATTTTTATAAGAAAAGAAATATCTTAACAAGCTTTAATTTATGAAGAAATTCATGTATACAAGTAAATACACAAGATAGATCTAGAGTGAATAATAATTAAAATTCATAGCATAAATCAATTCAACATAGAGAGACATGATATTTATTTTGCGAAAACCTCTAAGAGGTAAAAAAATCTAGCAAGTGATTTTTCATTGATAGAGAAACAATTTACCCCAATATGACTCCAAATTCTCACTTCTTCTCAACAAAGTTTTCACAAGCCATTTTAATAAATTAAATATATCATAAATGTCAAGATATCGAGTTTTTATTCACCATAGGGTTAAAACCCTATTTATACGTAAATATGAAGGGAGGTGATTGTTGTAAATAACAGGTCCAACCATCTTGAATAAATAAAAGAGCCTAGTTAATTAATATCCTGAATAAACCTTCGATGATTAATGTTTTGGTTAAATATTTTAATGAAAACTTAGCAAATAATTAAATAAATATAATAAGCTTATTTATTTACATGAGGTTTCCACCTCGTAGTAATAAATATATTATTATTATTATTATTATTATTATTATTATTATTATTATTATTATTATTATAGGCTAAGGGTTAAATTACCACTTAGTCACTAAAATTGCTCTAACACTCCCCCTTAATGCTAAGTGGGAATAAATGTCATAGTCAACATAGAAGAATTATACTATGTGTAAAATTTTAAAGATTTAAAAACTTTCATCATGCCAAAAGTCACCTTTTGAAATAAAAGGAATTATAATCCATAAATTACTAAAAACTAAGTTTATGCTAACATGATTGTGAGATTACATCTCACTATTTCTCATGAAAAAATCACTATGCATATTTGGAGCCTATTATAACATAAAGATATCCATTACAAATTATGATTTCAATGTATTGGGGTACAAAATTAAAACTTCCATACAAAGTTTACTTAAATTAAATAACTTCCACATGAAGTTTTTATAATTCTTTACAAATGAGAAGTATAGAGGAGTAACAAATGGTCGTTAGGAGGTGGCATTATCATGCACACTCTCTTCAATGGCAACTCTGAGAGACACAACATTTCATAAAATTGATAAAACTTGGTAGCACCAAGTGGATTTGTGAATATATCTACCATTTGTTTATCTATAGGATAGAACTATAGATTAATATCATTATTGAGGACTTTCTCTCAGATGAAATAAACATGAACTTCAATATATTTAGTTCTTTGGTGCTATAATGAATTTTTTGCAGAGCTAAACAACTTTGGTTATCACAATGAAGGATGGTACTCTGAGAAGCATTCAAATAAAGTTCTCCAAATAATATTCATAGCCACATGACTTATTTAGTAGCTTCCATATCACTTTTGTACTTATTTTCTATAGAAAAGAGAGACAATAGGTTGCTTTTTAATGTTCTAAGTGATATCACCTGCACCAAACTTAAACACATATCCAGAAGTAGATTTACAATCTAAACTATCATCGGCATGGTCAGCATCATAATAACCATATAATTTAGTATTATCAATGGATGAATAAAATAAATCATAATTAATTGTTCCTTAGATATAATTAAGAATACGTTTAGCTAATTTTCAATGATCCAAATAAGGATCCTGCACAAATTTAGAAGCAACACTGACAACATATGAAATATCTAGCCTAGTAATGGTTAGATAAATCAAACTTCCAATAAGCTATCTATACAAAGTAGGGTTAGATTTTTCACATGAAGGTTTAAGATTAAGTTTAATACCAACTTCAATAGGAGTAGAATAATTTTTACAATCAAGCATGTTAAACTTAACAAAAATATTATGTGCATACTAAGATTATGATACAATAATTAAAATTTTATCCTAAAATATAGCTATTCTTAAAAAATGATGTAAAATACCTAAATTATTCATTTCAAACATTTGACTTAGTTTATCCTTATATTTATGAATTAAACTATTTAGATCATCAGTAATCAACAAATCATCAACATATAATACAATTAGAACCAAATGACCATTTTTAACTTTAACAAAGAGATCATTATCTAAATAACAATTAGAAAAACCTATTTTTTTGAAAAATAAGTAATTTTAAAATACAAAGATCAAGAGCTTTTTTTAAACCATATAAATATTTTTTTAATTTGCACACAATTTTCTCTATTAGGGTCAGTGAAATCTTTAGGTTGAATCATGTAGATTTTTTCTTCTAAATCACCATTTAAAAATGTATTCTTGACATCCATTTGGTAGATAACCCAACTATTTTGGGTTGCAAGTGCAATAAGAAGTCTAATAGTACTTATTTTTGCTATATTAGTAAAGGTTTCAACATAGTCAATCTCGAGTTCTTGAGTAAACCTACGAGCAACTAATCTAGATTTACACTTCTCAATTTTACCAATTGAATTATATTTGATCTTATAAATCCACCTAAAACTAATAATATGTATTTTATGTGGAGGAGGGACAAGATCCCAAGTCTAATTTCTAATTAAAAAATTATATTTAGCTTGAATAACAATATTTCATCTGTCATCTTGCATGGCTTCCTCAAAATATTGAGATTCACATTCATATATAGTCATTAATGCATGATAATAATGTTGACTTCTAGTTAATTTATTAAGGTTATCAACATTAGAAGATTGGATTAGGGATTCTACCCATTTAGGTATTTTAGATTGAACATGAAACTTAGGGGGTTCCTCAAACTCTAAGTTATTCAAAACTAGATCAACTTCCTCAAGGGCATTCATTTCATCACAAAGAAAAACATGAGAGTCAGTTTCATCAATAGAAGAACACTAAGGAGGACCCACAAAGGGTTCACAATTTTTTTTTAAAGAACAAAAACATTATTATCCTCAATAATCTGACATTTAGAGGGATCATACACTCTTGAACCTTCTATCTTACCTCTATATCTTACAAAAATGCAAGAATAGGAAATGGGGTCAAGTTTCTTCCTTTTAAATCTAGGAACAAAGATAGAATCAGGACTACCAAAAATCCTAAGATGAGCTACGCTGGGTTTCTTCTTAATCCACATTTAAAAAGGGTTAGAAAGATGCAAGGATTTGGTAGGGACTCTATTAATAATATGAACAATAATGTTCATGGCTTAGGACCATAAGAACTTTGAAAGTTTTGCATATTGAAACATAGTCCTAGCCACTTCTATGATGGTATGGTTTTTCCTTTCAATAATACCATTTTATTGAGGGGAATAGGGTGTTGTTAATTCCCTTTTAATACCACAACTAATACAAAAATAATCAAACTCTTTACTAACATATTCACCATAATTATTAGTTCTTAATCTTTTAATAAAAAAATTAGATGCATTTTCAACATAAGTTTTAAATTCCTTAAACTTAGATCTAACATAATTTTTTTTTAATGAAATAAAACCAATAAATATAACAGTATATAAAGAACCATTAAGAGATACAACTTCAATAGTTCCTACAACATCACTATGAATTATATCTAAAGGATGAGAAGAATTCACATCATGATTCTAGTGAAAGGGTTTAGTATGTTATTTACCATGTAAACAACCCTCACAAGTTTCATGATGAGAGGGGAAAATAGGAAGTCCAATAACAAGATTGTTCATAGACATATCATGTAAAATTTTAAAATTAACATTTCCTAATCTTTTATGCCATAATTAAGATTAATTATTATTATGTGATGAAAGTAAACATGCAGAAGAAGGAAAGAAGATATATAAACCATTCTTTTGAACACCTTCAACAATCAAGGAACTAGATTGATTTCTAATGGACCAACTATCTTTAAGCAATGTTAAAACAAAATTATCATTAGTAAGTTGAAAATAATATATAAAATTCTTTTTAATCTTAGGTACATAGAAAACATCATTAATAATAACATTTGAAATTTTTGTTTTTCCATGTTTAGTTGCTTATAAAAATGAATTATCTCCTAAGTATATTATTTCAAATATATCTCTAGAATCATAAAAATATATTAGATAAGCATGTCATATGGTACAATTCACCGCTATCTAAATCCATTCATTTTCATTTGAAGAAAATAAGGAAACATATAAAGCAATAACATTCTGATCTTGATTGCTATTCTTATTAAGGTTTTGATTCTTCTACTTGTTTTGATTAGTTTTCTTCTCTTTGTTACTTTTATAAGATTGATTGTTAATTATATCCTTTTTTTTATAATAGGTTTCCCTTCTATGTCCAAATTTACCACACAAATTACAATTTCCATTGAATTTAGGTTTATGATTCTTATTACTAATTTTCTTGTTCTCATTTTTGCCTTTACCAGAGTTAGTGTTATATTTATGTTTTTTATTGTTATCAAAAACATTATTTAAGATGAGAAGTCCCTAAATGGCATTCTCTTTCGAATCAAATCTAGTTGTTACTTGCTCTTCTTGAATTAGGAGAGCAAATAAGGTGGTAAGGTTAGGGATATCTTGCTCATTATGATACGCAAAATTCAAAATTGAAATGAAATTTATAAACTTTTGATGAATATTTAATTGAATGATAAAATAAATAAACTGATCTTGAATCAAATTACAATTATAATCATCTAACTAAGCTTTAATGTTCTTAATTTAAGCTAGAAAATTCATAAATTTTTCATCACCCCTCATAGGTGTTGTCATTAATTCAAGGATTAACTTAATAATATTTGAGAGATGAGTTCCCTCATGCATGGATTCAAGAAGTTTCCAAGATTTTCAAGGATATTACTGATTACCAATATGGATAAATAATGTATCCTTAACACTCTACAAGATAATGGACATAGTTTCTTGTGATTTTTGTTGAAATGCATTGGTAAGCTCAGGGGTCACATGATGTCCAGATGAGGCTTTCTCAATTCCAATGAAAATATTTTATAATTTATGGGCCATGAATTCATCTTTAACATGAATTTTTCATATGTTGTATTTATTTCCATTAAGCATTTGGGATTTGTCTAAGGAAAAGTGAGGTGAAGCCATGACTTCCCTTTAAACATGCAAGTATCCAAATGATTAAGAAACAACCTTTTAAGTGTGAATTTAAAATTTATTTATAATTAAAATAAATTAAAAAAAGCAAATACACATTATTTATTCAAATTAAATCTTGATAAATAAATTTTTTTTTACAAATTTGTGACAAAGCAAGGTGTCGTAAGTGTCACAAAATACACTAAAAAAAGAATAGTTTTATGATTTAACCTTTTTAAATGAAACTTTTTGAACTATTTCTAAATTAAATTAAATTGATCATTCAACTATATTTATATATAGAATTTATATGCTAACGAAATCAAAAAATTGAAATAAAGTTACACAATTATAGGTGTCAAAAGAGTCACACTCACAATGACCACCTAGGCACAATTAATAAAAAAGGTATAAAATTAATAATAATAAGTTTAAACAAACAAATTTACCACACTAATGTGTCTGGAACATGCTAAAACCTTAATATCAACTGGTTGGGTGACTATACTTGCCTAGGTTTAGACTAGATCAAGTGTCAAAAGAAGGACAAGTCGATAGGTTAGGGGGTTTTCACATGAGAAGGAAGGCACACAAACCAAGAAATGAAATTCAAATTAATTTAGACTAAATTCAATAAGAGATAGAAATAAAAAAAGGTTAGTGATATTTAAACATTAGACTTATCTTTTACAAGTTTTTATGAAAATTTATAATCACCAACTCATTTATGAGTGAATTCAAAGATTAATATGCAAAATATTATATTTAATTATTTTTAATCTAATTTTGATAATAAAAAATATATTTTAAGTGCATGAAATATTGAAATTAATTAGGGGAAATATATTTTTAATCTTTCTGGTAAAAAACTTAGCAAGGTGGGACCCCTTTTCTATTTCCATTCAAATTTTTGGAATTTAAAAAAAACTTTATTTTTTATCAACTATAAAAATATTTTACTTACATGTATCATGCCTATGGATGGAAATGGTACTTCAAGTGAAGCAAGCAAGCTTGGAACAGGTGGAATACACTGTCAAAGACCACTAAAATTTGCAAACCTCCTAGTTTTTGCAAGCTAAATCCTAAAAAATTGATCTTTGGCTCAAAAAATAGGTTTTTAAATTTCTCAGACATATTATGGCATTCCAAAGTTTTAGGTAGAGAGAAAAAAATTAAACAAGGCCACACATAGCTTCTTATGCTCTAAAAATTTGCAAAACACCTTAAATTTTCCAAACTAAGACTTTGAGACCTTTAAGGGAAAATTTGAGGCCATAAAACTTAGTTTTTAAATTTCTTCCAGATGCTCAAGCCATACTATGGTGCCTAGGGAAGATGGAAAACAAATAACCACTTCAAAACTTCTCAATCTGACTCTTTCAATGTCAATAAATAATTAAGAAAAGACTAAGGAATGATTTTTTTGGAAAATTTTCTCCTTCTAGTGTCATACAACACCCTTAGAGAAAAAAACTATCTATAAAATTATAAATGAACTTGCTTTGTCAAGTATAAACACCCCTTAGGCTATGTTACCATGAAGAAATTCATGTATAAAAGTAATATGAATGCACAAGATAGATCTAGAGTGAATAATAATTGTAAATCATAGCATATATCAATTCAACACAGAGAGACATGATATTTATCCTCGGAAAACCTCAAAGAGGTAAAAATTGAGCAAGTGATTTTTCATTGATAGAGAAACAATTTACCCCAATACAACTCCAAATTCTCACTTTTTCTTAGCAAAGTATTCACAAGCCTTTTTAATAAATTAAATATATAAAAAATGTCAAGATATCAAGTTGTTATTCACCATAGGGTTAAAACCCTATTTATAGGTAAATATGAAGGGAGCTGACTGTTGTAAATAACAGGTCCAACCATCTTGAATAAATAAAAGAACCTAGTTAATTAATATCCTAAAAAAACCTTCGATGATTAATATTTTGGTTAAATATTTTAATGAAAACTTAGTAAATAATTAAATAAATATAATATGGTTATTTATTTACATGAGGTTTCCTCCTCATAGTATTAAATAACTTATTATTATTTAATAATTATAAATATAGGCTAAGGTTTAAATTACCACTTAGTCATTAAAATTGCTCTAATAATTTGAAAAAAATGATGCTAAAAAATGCAAGGAAGATTCTAGGAATACCATGCAGGGGTGAAAATAGTGTCATGGTGTAAGGATCAAGGTCGTTTCTCCCATGGTTGATATATTTGCTTGCAAAGTCATGGTTTGAGGTCGCATAGAGATCTAAAACTTTATTAGCAATTAAATAATGAATAAAAAATCCTTAATTTCCATTATTTATATTTTAAAAATTCTACAATTAATTCTTCCATGGTGGTAGGTGGAAAAAATCTAGAGCCTTCAAGAAATTTTGCAATTTTGTAATTTTATAAATTATAATTTGACCTCTAGATTCCATGGGTAAGGGTTGTTGACCTCCTTAGAAATGAGAAGGCAGAACCTAGACTACAAATTTGTAATTTGCATTTAGAGTTATAGATTATGTAGTCTTAGTTGTTGGTGGGATCCAAAACTTGGATTATAATTTACAATTTTGTAAATTGTAAATTGCTCTGAGTTTTAGATTTTGGGTAGAGTACTTCACAAGAAGTGGAACTCTGCTTGTAATTTACAATTTTGAAAATTACATTCTAGGTTCTAAATTCTATGGGGTGTTTAGTTTAAAGGATCTAGAACACCACTTGTAATTTTTAATTTTGTAAAATTACAAATTACAAATGGGTTTTTGGATTCTACCATTTAGTGTATTATAGGATATGGAGCTTGAGATACAATTTTCTAAATTACAGATTATAGTTAGAGCTCTAGATTATGTTAATTAATGCATTGCAGGATCTGGAACTTAAAAATAAATTTGTTCTTTTGTAATTTGTAAATTGTAGGTAGAGTTCTAGATTCCATAATACAAAGGAAAAATGTGTTTTGGACCAATTCAAGGGAAAATTTTCAACAATATTATGGGGTCTCTCTTAAGTTACTTGATGTTTTGATATTTTGGGATTCAAAAAAAAACATTTTTGGTGACTTTTGTGGGATGATTTCCTACAAATCAATTTCTTTCCAGTAACCTTGTAGTTCATTAGGCATGGAGTCATTTTAAGCTTAACATACTTTAACCTAGTGAATAACAAACTGGGATTTGCCTAAACAAGAACAAAATAGGGAAAGATAAAACAAAATCAAAAAAAAAAAAAAAAAAAAAAAACTCATAATGAGTTGACTTGTGTGTAAGCACTTATTTTTCAAAACACAACTAACCTTATTATATACAAAATTTTACTTTTTTAGAATAAATTACTACCTCAAAATCAAGCTTTGATGTATATCCCATTAATTGGGATAGGCATTTTTGATACATCAAGCTTGGATAACTAGAATGTATTAGCTCCTTTACATTGAGTTATAATGTATGGACCGCTCCATATTGCATCAAACTTGGTGTGCTTGTTTGGTTTAGCCTTGTCTATATGCTATTTGAGAACCATGTCTCCTTCATTAAATCTCTTATTAGATGTTTTTTTATTGAAATTCTTCTTTGTTTGAGCCTAATTTACTTCCAAGACTTTCATTGATTGGTTCTTTTTTTTTGTTCCATGAGTTTAGCCAATCTTACTATCATTTCATCATTGTCAATCAAATCCAATTGGCTATTAAGCTCTAGAAATGGTAACTCAATTGATAGTGGGACTCAGGCTTCCCTTCTATATACCAACATGAATGGGGAATTACCAATGGATCTCTTAGGAGTAATCTTATCATCCCACAGTGTTGATTTCAACTTTATGTGCCATGTCCTTTGGTTATCATCCATTATTATTTTGATAATTCTTATGAGGTTCTTATTGGTAGACTAGACTAAGTGATTTACTAAGGGTAATAATTGAAAGAATTAATAAAGTATACATTATGATTTACAGCCCATTCACTCACTTGAGTACCCCTAAATGCTTTGGCATTATCTAAGATAATGGTGTGAGGAACACCAAACCTTGAGACGATGCCATCCATGAATTCTAGAATAGATGCCTCCATCACATCTTTTAGTACAATTATTTCAATGCATCATGTTAAATAGTGTGTTGTTATGAGGACCCATTTATGGCTTGCAATTGATGGTGGATTGATCATACCAATGAAGTACAATCCCCATTGAGAAAATGGTTGATTTTCTTGAATTGGTCTAAGAGGGAAAACTGCTAAGCTTTGCTTACTTATGAAGTAAGCACATTTTTTACATTTCTTTACCCATTGGTGGTCATCTTTTAATCATTTAGGATAATAATAGCCCCCTCTCATTATCTTAATGGTTGTGGTTCTTACAGATAAATGTCTTACTAACAGGCTATCATGAAATTGTTTGAGCACTTTGGGGACTTGATTGTGCTTGATACATCTTAGCATGACTCCATTCATATCTTTTATAAACAATATTCCATGAACAAGAAAATACGAAATAGATTGGAGTCAAACATATCTTTTCTTGGACTATTGAAAGTCATACAAGTACTCACTAGTATACAAAAAAATGGTCATGCCATGGATCAAGCTATTGAAGAGAGGTGGATCAGTTGTCTGACATGTATTTTAAGCATATACTATTTTAGATAATACTTCAACAATATTAATATTAGAAGCTATTTGTTCACACAATCCATCCCCTCTTAAAAGCTTTGTAATTTTGATTTTTATGTCATATTCAATGACCTTTGTGATCCATCCTACTCTTTTTTCATTTATCTCCTTGCTTAGAAAGAATTATTTGACACTTGGTGGCTTACCATCAGATGAATTTTATTATTGGAGAGCATATGTCTAAATTTTTTAAGATATTTAATCATAGCATATACTTGCTTCTCCATGAAACTATAATTTTCTTCATAATCCTTCAAGGATTTACTAAAGAAAGATATTGGTTGTTCTAATTGTTCTTGATTCTATTAAGTTAGAACAACTGAGATGTTGCCCTCCCCTCTGAATGCATAGAGAATGAAATATTTCTCATAGTTGGGGTTGACTAGGGTAGGATCCTGGGAAATAGATTGTTTTATGGCTTCAAATATATCTTTTCCCTATTGTGTCCAACTAAAAATGATACCTTTCTTGAGCATTATAGTGAGGGGTTTAGCCATAAAGGCAAAAATTGGAATAAATCTTCATACAAAGTTGATTTTTCCAAGAGAACTCTGTAATCCTTTCTTATGGCTTGGAAGTGCTAATCCAAATATAGCACTAATTATTTTTGGGTCTATTGTAAGACCCTCCTTTAACATATTATTTCCTAGTAGCTTCCGTTTATGAACTATTAAAACACACTTCTTTGGATTTAGGGAAACCTCAAATTCTCTACACCTTTAAAAAAAAATCCAAGGTGATCTAGGTGTGCATTAGCATGCTTTGAGTAAATAATGATATCATCTAGGTATAATAGGATCATTTAATTTATCTTTCCTCTAAAATCCATATCCATGGATCTCTAAAATATTGCACCAGCATTATTCAAACCAAATGACATCTTTTTATATGCATATGTACCCCATTTTATGGTGAAAGTAGTTTTAAAATAGTTTGATTCTTGCACTAGGATTTAGCTATATCTAAAATAACCATTTAGAAGAGAAAAGATTTCAGATCCTAATATAGTTTATAGAATTTGATCCATAGGGGGAAAAGATTTCAGATCCTAATATAGTTTATAGAATTTGATCCATAGGGAGAATGATCCTTTAAAGATGCTTTGTTCATAACCCTAAAATCTACACACACCCTGATTTCATCATTTTTATTTTTAATAGGGACCAAATTTACAATCCAAGATGAGTGTTTGATAGGAAAAATAATATTAGCCTCTATCAATTTAGATATCTCACTCTTCATTAGGGGTTATATATTTAAGTTAATCAGTCTTTGCTTCTATATAACATGCTTTTTATTTAGATAAAGATTGATCTTATGTTGAGGTAAGCTCAGGTCAAACCCTCTTAGATCATGATAACTCCAAGAAAAGTTATCAACAAAATATTACTTTTTAGCATAATTACATACCTTACCTATCTTCAAAATTTTCCTTCTGAGATGATCACTGCCTCACAGTCTTCTTCATTCACCATGATGTTCTTTTATCCCTTCAACTAATCATCTAAATTGAAAATGTTCTCTAGTGTAACAAAAAACATAGGTAGTTTGTTAGACTTCAGCTAGATGATCTAATCTCCATATTGATGTTAGAGACTTGACTAGTTCCTATCAAAGAATTCAACTTCTTCTCTTACAAATTTAACAATTTGATGATCACTATTGAAGACTTGCCAATTAGTTACATTATCAAGAATAGATGGCCTTATTATCAACCTTACATGTTGACTTTGTTTTTTCTTTATTCCTTCAAGTAGGTTATATTGGGAGCCTATAGAGTCCATATTATTAGCATCTTTATTATATGCTCTTGGTACTGCTTGAATGCTCAAAGTTGTAAAATCTTTTAACAAGTCCTAAAACTTGTGTTTGTAAGATCTAAGCAAATGTTTTTTTAGTTACACTTTTGGATCTCACTTGGTGAATAATCATCTCACTTGGTGAATACACAACTGAACTATAGTCGAAAAGAATAGAAATAACTCCCATTCTATGGAGAGATTAATTTAATACCTACACTTTCACCATTTATACTTTTTAAAACATCAAAGAATAATTACCACATCCCTTGAAGATCTTCATCTGGATTTACTAGGTTCAAGATAATTACATCATTTTCATGCATGAAATATGTATCCAACCCTATTTCTTGTACATAATCATAAGGATCAAATTGAAGGGTTGATCCCCATTCATCCAAATGATTATCTAGAATCTCCTCTAAAAGTGTTAAAACTTCATGATCAATCTCTTCTTCCTAGTCCTATAGTATATAGTTCATGTACATAGGAATAGGATTGTATGGCTCAATATGATCTTTTGTGATTGGTTCATCTCTCATTGTTACTCTAGTTATATAGCTCTTCCTAAGCAACATGTGAGACCAATCCATAAATAGATATCCTCCCATTTTTTTAGTACAATCTTGTGATAGACAAATGATAAAATAAGAGGGAAGATATATAACTATAATGTCTTGAGAGATTGACAAGCTCAGACAAGCATGAATGGTGAGATTTATAAATTTTATTGTTCCTACTATTTGAACAATTGTCCCATATAAATGAAGTTATCTAATTTTATTATGCTTATGACATTGATAAATCTTGAGACAAGTTGCACACTAAAACATTTCCATCATGGGTAAAAGTGTGGATATCTTAGAATTAGAGAAAAAATGAGAACATGGTCTCCAAAAATATAATAATAAGAAGTGCCCGATTAGAGAATATTTGATCATGATAAAATATTTATGCTCTAGTAGGGATAATTTTGATCATTGATAAAGAATAAATAATGGTCTTGCCCCTATAAGAGTGATGTAGATTTGTGACTTGTTTCAAATACTGTGCCCCATCATTGGAAAATTATTAAGCAATTAGATCAAGGATATAACCTAAAACATAGATTAAAGTGAGTAGGCACAAACATAGATGTGATGGTGTAATGGCTTAGAAAAATACACAAAAAACTAGGCATACAAGAATGCAGAAAGTGATGAAAGAGATAAAAAGAAGAAAAAAGATGGTTGAGCTAACCTAAGATATGTCATATATCCAAGCACTACCTACATAGTCCAAATGGACCTCTAGCTAATGTAGTTTACCCAAAATTTGGAGAGAATGGAATGAGGGGTGATAAAAAATAACCAAAGATTTGATTAGACTCATGATGTATGTGAAGAGATGCATGTCTAAGCATTGAGTCAAGTGTTAAACCTATTGAGCCTAGTTTATGCATATTATTCTTTAGATCTGTTCATTGGAGTTGTGTTGTCATTTAAGACTTGAGTCTAGAGTATAAAGTGCTTATTATAGAAAAATAAATTAGGCATCATAAGTATAAAGAAATCATAATGACATTGTATTTCAAGTACATAGAGCCAGTTCAAATGTGAATACCTATAACTAAGGATAATGGTAAAACAATGACCAAAACTAGAGGTACAACTATTTACATTTAAATAAAAAAGTAAAGACAAAGATAAAAATAAAACATAAATGAACCTAACTTAAAATCAAGACATGAATAATCAAGATTCAAGTAGGAACAAGAATGTTTAAAAACATATCAAGAACAACTTAATAACATGAGATCAAGATATAAATAATCAATATCTATGTGGACCACCAAGATGTACTTGGAAAGGAAATAAAGAAGCAAGACCAAATAAGAACTAAAAAGAACAAAAAAACAAAAATAATAATCAAATAAAAATGCAAACACAAAATAAAATGTTTTTGGCTTCTTAGTGTTTTACGAATGTTTTTAGAAATTTTAAAGTATATTAACTCGATTGAGAATTAAGAGATAAAACATGGTCTATCTCATGAAATGATGAGAGTACATCAAATTAAAATTATCACAAGACAATGAGAGCATAATGAAAGGGGGATTGAGTTGACCTCAATATGGATTGAGCACAACCTACATAATCCCATTAGGGCCCCATGTCATTGTAATTCTACCAACACAAAAGGTGATGAAAAATTGACCAGGTCACAAAAATTTTACAAATAAAGGCAAATGATAATAATAATGATAAGATGATGTGGTAATGCATGATAAAAAGTTGTTGTACCTGATTTTCCCATAGGCGGATATAATTAGAAAATAATGTCATAATTATGATTTACCAAAATGTAGTTATAATTAGGGGTATCAAATATAATATTGATTTACCCATAGGTAGTTATAATCAGAGATACCAATTTAAGATTATAGATGAAATATAGCTTTTCAGATCAAATGTCACATTACTTTCATAGACTATCATTCAACATGACATTCTAAAACTATTAAAATTGTATCAGAATCCCCTCATAGAAAGTGTGGGAAGAACCAAAGGAACTAAGATCAAAAAATGATAAGCAAGATGGCTAAAAATAAGCCTTGGTCAATAGTAAAGATATAATATAATAAAATGTTATAAGGAAAATGATCATAAGATAATTGGCTATAGTGTCAAAAAAGTTGCCCCTAAGTTATGATGGGATTAATTTACTCACAAAATGGTGGGAGCGTGGCTTAGGTTGCTCATAAAATAGAAAGAGCATAAAAACTTAAAAATTCATCATAAAATAGTGATATTATGGTGAAGGGGTGACTGAGTTAACCTCAATAGAAATTGAGTGCTACCTAAATAGTCCAGAAGGACCTCAAGTTAATGTAGTTCAAAAAACATGTAGCATAATGGTATAATAGGCCTAAAATGATCTATAGGGTTACCCCCAAGAGACAAGGCATGGTAATGGAAAATGGTAAATGAAAAATGGGTTTTATTTCTCCTACTAATGTGGAGATGCACATCCTAGTCAACATATGAGATAATAGAAATGATCAGTTTATAAAAATGCTCTCTAACACATCATCGGTAGAGATATTCTGTTAAAAAAAATTTACTGATCTTATCTTAATAATGTGTTCATGATCTTCATTGGTTGCTAATTTTTCTTGCTTCAAACATCAAGAAAATATATCTTGTAGCCTCTATAAAGGAAAGTATTGCCAATGATGGTAAATAATGTTAGGCATAGGATAAATTGTATAAATGGGTAATGAATAGGTGGATGATAATGGGATGTATAATGAATGGGTAACAAATGAAGATTAGGAATTTCAGTCACACGTAATGTTAATGATACTAGATTCAACATAATTTTGGTTGTGATAGGGCTAAAAACCTCTAAATATGCTCTCGATAGGACCACTAGATTATTCTATTGCTTGATCTTGAGAGTAGCTACCATATGATTATGTTGTAGATTGGAAGATATTTTGATTTATTCTTTGATAATGTCTTCATCAAGTAGAGAAGAAATTTTGTGCTTAGCTATTGGTGATTTGATAAGGTTTTCACCAATGAATTTGTTGTAATTATCCCATAGTACCTCTGAGAAGGTTTTATGAAAAGAGATATTAACATTTGACTTTAATTATCTTCTGTCACCTTTGAAAAGGTTTCACTAAAATATGATGAGTGTGATATTTGATCATCCCATAACACCTCCAAAAAAATTTCACTAGGATATTTTTATTCTTCTACATGGATTTGGTCTTGACCCCTTTGATATTCTACAAATGGTATGTTTCCATGGATGTAGTTTAACAAAGTGTGATTCTCTTGATCCCAATCAATGTTTGTGGGAGATAAAATGTCAATATAATGGCTATATTGGGTAAGGGTAATGAAATTATAAATGACATCACAATCCTCATAGAAGATACTAGGATAACATGTGTCAATGCTAAAGTAATCATCCTCAAAAACCATAGAAAGATCACAAATACATTTAAATTGAGCCACAAGGTAATTGTAATGAATACTTTAATAACCAATATTGTATTCTATTTATGAATCTAATTCCGATGCAAAGGACTCTAAATCTAATGTCACAAGTGATGTTGATTTTGGTTCTAATGCTAAATCTAATGTCAGTTCAAAAATAAAACTTGACTCTAATTTTGATTCTTCATCTAATAAGGTTGTTTTTATAATGATGTTTTGTTGAATTCTTAGTATCAAACAAGTAATGGCCTATGATGGCATAATGGGCTCAATAAAAAATAATTCATCTAAGAATAGTTAAACATATATTGGCTCAGGGATGACTTGATTGAATCTTGTCTATCAAAAGGAGACTCTATTGGGCCCCATTTTGTACCAACTACGTGGAGCATGTCAACTAGACCTATCTCAATGCAAGCAATATTTGGAGTGGTTTTTCCATTTTTTTACATTTTAACATTAGTTGGAGGAGTCCTCAAGGATCCTACACCATTTGCTAGGCATTTTTGTGGTATCGACCTTCAAAGGACATCCTTATAGGAACTTGTATGTGGAAACTCATAAAGAATAGGTGTTAGAAGAGTGGATCAGGTGAGATAGCAACCCCCTATTAATATATCACCATCTAACATGCACTTATCTAACTTGGATATTGTAATAGAGCTGATAGACTCATGATAACTCATCACTTGGCATGTGCCCATCTGACTTGGCAAGGAGAAGCCCAGTTGCCTATAAAAGAAGGATTGCATTTGAAGAAATGGTGGGGGGGGAACTAATGTAATGAATATTTAATGAAATAGATAGCCATCATTAGTATTTTTTAGCCTACATAAAATAGATTAGGCATTTGAATATATAACCCAAGCTCACCTATGAGCCTCTAGGCATGAGTAGCGATAGGGAATAGCATATACTCTATTTTATATCTTGAACTTTGTATGCTAAAATATGAAGTTAATGAAGAATATTATTGAAACATTAAAGTGTTAATTCTTTTAGTATAGATAACATAGTGTTACATTTATGACTTAGATTATAAGAACAATGATATAGTTCTTTACATGAATGTATTGTGATGTGGAGGTTTATCCATGGTCTCTAATGGCATTATTATGCCATATAATGACTTTGGCCTACCTATAAATAGACAAAGTGTTGGAACTTGAATGTGCTAAGACCTTAAGACCCATGCCTAAAATGCTACCTGGAAGAGTGAACATTTAAACCCAAGCCCTCCCCATGAATTATTTAAGCTACCTAATGACCTCATACTAGTTATTCCCATAGGTTCCACCATTGAGAGCTCAAACTAGCTAGTATGAACTTGCACCTTAAGACTTGTTCCCTTGAGAGAGCTTATGCTTATTAAACTTCCCATAAATATGCTAGCACTGAAAAGCCACTTGATCTTGTCTTTCCAATAATTAAGCTCCATTGAAACCCAAATTACACCATATTATGACTAGCCTAATGCAAGCCCAGTCCCTTCATTATTATGCTTTAGGTGAGTGCACAAGACTTTCACATTTTGTGAAACTGATGCCATTGTAGTAGTGTGTTAAATTTTGTGTGCCAAACCCTAGTATGCTCATACCTAGCCATATCAAGTCTAGAACTAACTTGGTTTGACAGCTAAGTCCATGACCAAGCACAAAAGTTATTCTAGTGAACTTTGATATAGTATTTTGGTTCCATTATCAGGACCCATGTTGAATTTAATTTCTTAAATAGTACAATAGAGTGATTCTCTAACTATCACTCAATAAAATTGAGTGCTTCTAGAGCAAGTGGAAGATAGTTTCATGCAAAAGTATCCCACATGTAAAGAACAAGAGTCAAAGAAATAGGTACAAGTCAACCTGTATGATGATTTGTATGAGGTATTATTTTATGAGATATCTAAGAATGTATACCAGTGGTTGGTTTCCTATACTAACTCTATAAGGTGAATCTATATCTAGCATGTCAAGTGAACAATAGAGCACTTAGAGAGGCTAGAGATCCTAGATAAAGTTTGGACACACACTGTAGATAAGTGGTGGAGTGGTGCATTGAAAAACTATCAGTTAGAGTTCATAGTGTTGACCTTATTATGCCCTAAAGAATAAGAGTATGATTTTATTCATGATCTAATGGGCATGTTCATTAGAGGACTCAACATCAAACTAAAAACTATTCTGGTGGATTAAGATATAGAAACTATAAGAATAGAAGGATAAAATCCTTACATGTATAAGCAAGTGTAGAATGTGTAAATTAGAAGTGTAGATGAGGTGTGATGGTAGAATAAAATCAAAATAACAGCTGAGAGATCTAGATGTTGAACTATAGTAGGCAAAGGTATAGGCTAATGGAGAATCTAAAACCTAGAAGTGTCGAGAAGACCTATAGAGAGTGGGAAGGGCATGGGGAAAGGTCCCTTGATTTGTAATAGTGAAAAGAGAGAGGAGGAGGAAGAAAGAAACTTGGCTTAGTATTTGGGCATAGGATATAGTGGGTTCTTACAAGTTGTGGTGGAGGAGGATGCACCAGAATCACCTACCCCTTTTGAACCTAAAGTGAAAAATCATGTATTAGATTCTCCATCAAAAGATAGAAGAATAGTAACTGAACCTATTATAGATGTTGACTTTGATAGGATTCAAAATTTGGATTAAGAGTTTGTTATTGAGAAAGTGATTCCCTATTAATAATTGATTGAGGATATAATGAACCTAGTAAGTGCCAATCTAAGAATCATGAACACAGGTGCAAACCTTCCCATGTATATAATGTCAACTACATCAAATATGCAATAGCCTACAAGAAATGGCATGACACCACAATAAATTGGTATTGCACCAAAAAGTTTTATAACATAACCAACAATGATAGGTTCAACACCCTAACCTAAAATTGGAGTCACTGGAGGGCCACCTCTAACATAGACATAAGGGTGATAGGTGCCTCAAAACCTAACACCACCCCCTTAGTAGATCTACTATGAGATGAAAATGCACTTGCCCTACTATCAAAACATTAAGAATGCCATGGAGCATGTGCTTAAGTGTGAGATATAATGGCATGCTCAGGGCATCACTTAGCTTGAGCATAAGGTGACCCAGTTTGCAACCACTTTATAAGATCACACCCATACCTAGTATCAAAAAATTGATTTGAATTAGGCTATGGTTGACTATAATATGTTGAAAGAAGCTTTCTTGAAAGAGTTTGATATCCTTGAATTCAATTAGTAGAGCATCATAGTGCTCAAGGATATCAACCAAGGGTTATTCGAGAGCATGCACATATATGATGCATGGTTCAAAACTCTAATATCTAAGCTTATGTATGACATTCACCCCTCCCAACATGTGTGATGATTTATTAGAAGCCTATCAATACCCTTCAGATGAGAAATATCCATGAAGAAATTCATGGACCCCTATGAAGCACTTGAAACCATACTCTGGGCCAAGGTAGTAGGCAACAGGGATACTAGGATAAGCTCATTCGTGAAGGTGCAGATCATGTCAATGGCTTCCTAGCTACAAAATTTGACTACTAGCTCATCACATGATACTTTTAATGGGTTATGGTACATCAACTATGTGATGGAGTGGCATAACAAGAATAATTTCCCATGAATAAATGTTCATGCCCTACTTCTCAACTATGATGTTTATCATGGGCTGCATGACTCTTGGAACTATCCTCTACTATAGTGTGCCAGTTAAGTGAACACTGCCATTTACCTCAAGATGTGAGATGCTTATACATACTCCATCATAGAATATCGAGTCATCAATGATATGTGACAAAACATGGAAAGAGACATGAGGTAGGTGATAACATCAGTTGGTGGTCATGTGGGTTAAGGCAATGAGGGCTATGGCTAGCACAATATGGGTTATGAAAAATAGCAAGGCATGCATGGGTGAGGAAGAGAACATTGTAGAGGAAGATTCCCACCATGATCATGTTATAAGTATGGGTCAACTAAGCATTATCAGTGTGAATACCCCACATACCCATCATATAGGTATTTTTGAAGACCATATATGGTTGAGGAATGCCCAGACTTGTATTAAAAGTTGACTTAAGGTCATCCTTATAAGGGTGCCATGATGGTTAGGCATGACTCTAAATAAGAAAGGTGGGATCCCAAGCCATAAATTTTAGGCCATAGCTATTGGGAATATGACCAACCCAAAAGCACACAATTGATTACCAAATTCAAGCAACTTAATATGCAGAAATAACCAGAATCAACAAGTAACTAGAATTCAGAATAACATAGAATATGAGAGATAATACACAACTTGTATTAATAACTCTTCTAGAAAAGAATACAATAAAGAAGATGCCACTTCTTCTCCACCACCTCTTCAGAGGTTTCCCACTCCTCAAGTGAACAGTAATTCTCTCCTTAAAGCTCTCTCTACTAGGTCCCAACACCCAACTCACACACTGAGTTGGTGTTCACCTTATACCTATGCTCCACGCACTCCACAAGTACACACTTGTACTCCAAGTAGATCTCTCTTGATACTGCTCCCTGTTGTGTTGTTGTCCTATCGATCTCCAAACTACAAATCAAGCTGGTTCTGCACACCTGTGAACCTTGACCTTACACACACATACACCTACATATCAATGATCTTACTTACCATGTAGATCTCCTATAGAAGCCATGCACACCTGATGACTAAGATCATACACTCCTGAAGAACCCTGCTGATTCTCTAATCTAGCACCCACCTTGGTACTATGGCACTAGGAGGAACACACCATTGCTCTACCTCACACACTGAAGGAGCTTATAATTATGCTCTCTTACTCCTTAGCTACACATTTACAATACAACCATGAGTCTATTATATAGATCTCATCCAAACAATAATTAGACTCCTAGTACAATAATTAGATCCACAGCTCTTAGTCTATAATTAGCCCTAAGCATGCAAACACTTGGTTTGTCAACCAACTGCCTGTAATAAACTCGTAGTCGAACCACACAGGCGACCGACGTCGGTCCCTATCCACCTGGCGGTCACCGACGCCGACCGATCTCTGACCGACACTAGTTGCTTTCCTGCTCCATCCTGTCGATGTCGGTTGGCCTAACTGACACCGGTGTCCATGGCACTTAGCAACCCTTCTGCACCCTCCTCCATGTCTGCATCAGTGAAGCTTTTAGCTCCACAACTTAACAATCTCCCACTTGGAGATAAATAGCTGCACTGTACTTGTACCTGTACCCTATCTAATCTATTTCCTGGTTTGTATCCCTCTTCAAGCTCCATCCTGAAGACCACCCACCACACAACCTATGATGTACCTCCTGTCATCCGAGTACCCTACTGCATCCGTTCCTACAAACCCATGTAGTGAAGTCTTGACCCCTAAATAGCATGAATCCTTGCTGCTGGTCTCTCTCAAATACCTGAGAATCCACCTCTCTGAATTGGCTCCTAACTCTCTGACAGCTCCCACTGCTTGGGAAAACTCAGGTCTATGCTAGACCTCATGTGATTTCAGACACTGAACTGTCTAGCCCTTGGTGTGCTCTGATTCTACATCTTGCCAACACCTGATCCACATCAACTCCCACTGGAAACAAAATCACCCTGTGATCTCCCATGTCTCCCATGCCGAAGAATTTTGCTGCTCTAAATTCTCCATAGTAAACCACTGAACTAATCTTACCCTTAGCTCAGAAAAACACTGTATGTCTGAGCCTATACCAAGCTCATCCTCTGCATACAACAATAGAATGATGTTGCGACCATCATCCCCCTGGTAATTCAAACATAATGGTTATACTGACATTGACTAAAGCCCTGCTTTGTCATCCACTTGGTACCACCTGTCAGTCATGTCCCACTGTCTTGCAGCTCTCTCAAGACCATATGCCTTGGCCTTCCATCTCACGTATCCATTCTCTCTATTCTTCAACCAAGGAATCCATTCGTCTTGCAGTGCTAACATACTGGCTGGCAACTCTACCAAATCTCCTGTCTGGTTTTGCAATCTCTACATGCCACGCTCCCACTGTTTCCTAGATCCTTCCTGCTCTGCAGTCAGTAACAAGTATAAAGAAGAGGAACAATGAATTTGAGGCTTACTTACATCTTCAGTCCTCTATATGGGTGTTTGAGACTCCTTGACAACTCGCTGTCCACCCAAAATCCGTTATAATGACCGACCTCGGCCACCCCACAGTCTGCATCCGACCGACATCGGTTCCTGCACCTCTCCTGACTACCAACCTACCACCGTCGGTGTCCTCCTACTGCCAACATCAGTCCTTGTGACCGACATTGGTCTTACCTATAGCCGACGTCAGTTTTCCTGCCGACACTGGTACCTGTGTTTCCTGTGAGTGATGAATTTTTACCCGCGAGCTCTTTTGAATCAATCTCCATGTCCAAACTGCCCTGCTCAAAAGTATCCAGCCCCATCCACTGATCTCTATCCACCATATCCTCCAAGAACACCAAGGCTTTCCAGTTCTTAAGCCTGTCAAATATATCTATCTTCCGCTTAAGAACATGCATCTCCTTCCTGCTCATGTGACCAAGCCTTCGAAGCCACGTCTCCACAACAAAAGAAGAATCAGTAATATAAACAAGTAGATAAAGAGTACCTATTTTCTTACCACCAGCTAAATCAAGTGTATCTACTATGAGAGTTCTCATACACCTCCCATCACCCAACTCTTCTAAATAAATTAGCCAACTCTCCAAACCTGGGACCTGCATGACCTTCTTCAACACCCATGTGTTGGCCACCTACAATTTCAGCTTCACTTCCCCTTTGCCAATTCTTTGGCAAGGCTCACCAGCTCCTCTATCTAGGGCTGCATGGAAAGAGGCAACCGAATCTGAAAGATAAGATTCAACTTTATCCAAGAAACCTCCCAAAGCATCCTGTGCCACATCACCTGCAACATCTTCTTCTTCAGTTCCTCCTTCCTGATCTTCCACAAACCAACAATCTCCTTTTACCTGCTCTTTCTTTCCATCGGACCATAAGTGACCATCTGTGCTTTTCAACTCCTCCATCCTTAGCTTACTGTGATCTGCCGTTGCTCTACTCCCACTCAATCAAAAACCCCTGAGAGTAACCTGTAACCAAACACAAAACCTGCTTCCTACAACCTTAGCTCTAATACCACTTGTTGGGAATATGACCAACCCAGAAGCACACAATTGATTACCAAATTCAAGCAACTTAATATGCAGAAATAACCAGAATCAACAAGTAACTAGAATTTAGAATAACACAGAATATGAGAGACAATACACAACTTGTATTAATAACTCTTCTAGAAAAGAATACAATAAAGAAGATGCCACTTCTTCTCCACCACCTCTTTAGAGGTTTCCCACTCCTCAAGTGAATAGTAATTCTCTCCTCAAAGCTCTCTCTATTAGGTCCCAACACCCAACTCACACACTGATTTGGTGTTCACCTTATACCTATGCTCCACGCACTCCATAAGTGCTCCACACACTCCACAAGTACACACCTATACTCTAAGTAGATCTCTCCTGATACTGCTCCCTGTTGTGTTGCTGTCTTATCGATCTCCAAACTACAGATCAAGCTGGTTCTGCACACCTGTGAACCTTGACCTTGCACACACATACACCTACATATCAATGATCTTAATTACCATGTAGATCTCCTATAGAAGCCATGCACACCTGATGACTAAGATCATACACTCCTGAAGAACCCTGTTGATTCTCCAATCCAGCACCCACCTTGGTACTGTGGCACTAGGAGGAACACACCATTGCTCTACCTCACACACCAAAGGAGCTTATAATTATGCTCTCTTACTCCTTAGCTACACATTTACAATACAACCATGAGTCTATTATATAGATCTCATCCAAACAATAATTAGACTCCTAGTACAATAATTAGATCCGCAGCTCTTAGTCTATAATTAGCCCTAAGCATGCAAACACTTGGGTCGTCAACCAACTGCTTGTAATAAACTCATAGTCGAACCACATAGGCGATCGACGCTGGTCCCTGTCTGCCTGGGGGTCACCGACGCTGACTGATCTTTGATCGATGTCGGTTGCTTTTCTACTCCATCCTGCCGACGTCGGTTGGCCTGACCGATGCCAGTGTCTATGGCACTCAGCAACCCTTCTGCACCCTCCTCCATGTCTGCATCAGTGAAGCTTTTAGCTCCACAACTTAACAATAGCCTAAAGTGGGTTCACCACTATGCCAACCCAAGAACTGAACTTGGAGTATGGTGAATCAAGCCACACTGAGCTTATAACATGACCTTAGCCAAACTTTGTGCCCTATCCTAATCTTGCATGATATAAGGACATCTTTAAATAAGACATGATCATGATACAAAAATTTTAGGATGAAATTTAGTTGGCCATAGATCTATAGGAACAAGCCTCTACTTCACATAAGATACAAGATCACCAAGACGCTGAGGTGTAAGAGTTGATTGAGATTCTATGCCTCCTACAAATTGAAGAGATGCTACCCCCTATTGAAATATTTGTTATTGAAGCATGTAGGGAAGAAATCAAAAAAAGAAGCTACACCTAAAATGATTAAAGTTGGTTTATCACATATAGAGTAGGTGCATGAAGTAAGGAATACTCAGAATGCTAAATATGACCAAGAGTTATTGATCAATGCCACCATCAATGGATGGTCAGTTTGTGTACTTATAGACATGGGCACAAAGGTTAATATTCTGACCAGAATTGCCTGGGAGAAGATGGGATATCCACCTTTATGACCATCACCTCACATGCTATTCATGGATAAAAAAACCCAAGCACAACTTATTAGGATCTTAAATTGCACCATTATAAATATCATGGGAACTACATTCCAAGATAACTTTGAGGTCATTAAGTTGGTATAACAAGATAATTATCTAGTGTTCTTCAGTAGGCCATGGTGTTATGTGAATAACATAAACATGCACTTTAAGAAGCACTACATGACTTTTAAAAATGGTAAAGAGATGGTGGTTTTACCTCTATCAAGTGACCAAGGACCCACATATGTGGAAAGTGTTGATTTTGAGGATGATATCAATCACATTTATAATATCACAATGTAGGGCATCAAGAAGCTCAACCCTAGTGACCAAGACATGCTTGACTGAGAGGATGGACAATCAACCTCTGATACAAATGACATAGTATATGAATGATGGGTCAAAGAGGCTTATGAGGTCACTTTCCAAATGTACCACTTGGTGTGCACAACCAACCCAAGGCCAACTAGAATGGGATTGGTTAGGATTGAGAGCAATTAGAAGAGATGTGTTCCCCATGCTAAAAAGGCTAAAAAAGGGTATTCTAACTAAGTAAAGGGAAGCTTTCAGTGATCCCAAAGTATGAAGGGGGCCAACCTATAGAGAGGTATGTCCATGAAATTAAAGCTTACATCCCCAATGAAATGGATAAAATAGGTGCACTAGTGCATACCTTAAAGTATACTATTACTCACTGGTGGGCAGTGCAAAGACCTAACTTACCAACTTGGCAAGATGTAAAGGCAAAAATATGCACTAGGTTTGGCAAGAGTAATGAAAAATTTGACATATCCACTTACTCAAGTGATTCTGACCCAATCATGCATGCAAGATAATGTTAAAAAACCTAGACTTTCTATAGTGAGCATGTGCCAAAAGGATTGTTGGTGCATGCCTATTATAGGACTTTACAAACATGGGAATGACCATGGTACACTATAAATGGGACATGTTACAAGATAGGAAAATAGGATATAGTTAAAGAGAGGTTTTTGTACACCTATTTTTCTTTGTATAACTTATAACTACTAGAGGCACTATAAATAATTTGTAGGGTAGTGTTTGAGGACACTAGCATCCTAGAAGAGTGCCTTAGTGAAATGTTCAAGGAAAAAGGACTAGTGCTCTTGACATTATTTAAAGAGTAGGCACTCAATAGTGACTCTAGTGAGGAAGATGATGAGACTTAGAAAGAGTGCAATTGGAAAGCTCTAACAAGAAGGCAAAAACTTGTACAACTTGTGGATGAAAATGCCCTAGTTGAAGATGATCTGACACATCTTCAAATTGAAACAATTAAGTGTACCTAACAAGTTGAATACTCTCATCAAGAAAATAATGAGCCCTATCATGTGCCACTCAAGACCACTAAAATAGACATCAACATAGAAGGTGAGTTGAAGATTGCCATTATAGGTGTTTACCAGTCTAAAATAGAGATGGTGCAAATCATAGACATCTTGAAGGAGATTTAGGACTTATTCCCATGTAGCTACTAGGATATGAAGGACACTCACCCTTCCCTTGAAAAAATGAGCATCAAGCTGGTGGATGGTGTGAGATCAATCAAGAAGCTCTCATACCGAATGAATCCCAATCCCTACACCAAGGTAAAAATAGAGATTGATAGAATGCTTGTCACTGGTATCATCTACCCTATATAATAATCTGAATGGGTGAGACCAATGGTCATCATCATAAAAAAGGATGGGTACATTCATATTTATGTCAACTACAAGATTTTGAACACCACCTATGTCAATGATCTATTCTTAACCCCATTCACTGATGAGGTCCTGGATGGAGTCACAAGTTATAAAATCTATACTTTTACTAATGGTTTTTTAGGTTACCATTAAGTGTAGATCAAGGAGGATAAGCCCAAAACAACCTTTGCCATTTAATGGGGTTTTTTCACTTACAAAATGATTCCCTTTGGACTCAATAATGTGTTAGCTTATTCTCTAGGGTAGTGATCACTAATTTCAAGGAATTTATTCATAAGTTCTTCCAAGTGTATTTTGATGGCTAGACTATGTATGGTCTTGTAAAAAACCACTATGACAATATGTGTCTCATGTTTGAGAGGTGAAGGCAGCTTCAGATCTCATTAAACCTAAATAAGTGCATCTTTTCAACCCCCTTTAGAACATTATTTAGGAACATCATCTGTAAGGATAGTTTGCTTGTTGATCCTGTGAAGATAGCCATCATCATTCAACTCTAGACTCCTTTAATGCAAAAATACATCCACACCTTTCTAGGCCATTGTGGCTACTACAAGAAGTTTATACGAAGCTATGAAAAGATCATAGTGCCTTTAGAGGAGCTATTGTGTAAAGATGGCCCATTTTATTGAGGTGAGGCATAAGAAGAGGCTTTTGAAACTTTGAAGATGGAGTTAAATAGCACACCAATTTTATAATTCCTAAATTGGACTAGTCTTTTCCATGTTTATGTTGATGCTTCAAGCTCTATAATTGGTGCCATATAGGCACAACCAGGTGAGGGTAAGATGGACCACCCCATCTCCTTCATGACTAGGAAAATAATATAGGTAGAGTAGAATTACACCACCACCAAGCATGAGGCATTCACAATGGTTTATATCTTACAGAACTTTAGGCAATAGATGATGACAACCCCATTCATATTTTTCAATGATCATGAGGTGCTCAAATACCTCATGAACAAGCTTATTTTACACAAGTTCATATTTATATGGTTTGTGTTATTTTAGAAATTATAGTTCTCTATTATTCTTAAACTTGGAAAGCAAAACTCAAGACTAGACCATTTATCCCACATCAATTCTAGTGATGCAATAGTGTTAATTGAGGTGACATGTTGAATGCATCGATATATATATTTTAGTTCATCCCTAGAGATCTAGCAAAGATTTTCACTTTCCTAATGTCTAGGTTTATGCCCTAGACCTTGCCAACTAAGGAGAATAAATAAATTATGGCTCACAACACCCCCTTTCGGCTCATTAAAGGGTATCTATTCAAATTGTGTAGAGATGAAGTCTTATGTCGATGTGGTTTAGAACACAAATAGGGCTCCATATTATAGGAAGTACATTAAAGGATCATAGGAGGCCATTGTGTTGGAGATGTAATGACATGCAATGTATTATAATCAGGCTTGTGGTGGCCAAGCCTATTTTAAGATGCAAAGGAATATGCTAAGGCATGTGATATATGCTAGTGCATCAAAAATCCTAACCACTAAGATGAGATGCCTTTCATCCCCATTCTTACCTAGGCACCATTTGAAAAGTGGGCCATCAACTTGATTAAACTAATCACTCCCACAACATAGTGCACAAGTGTAACATATATTTTAGTGGCCACTGACTATTTCACCAAGTGGGCTAAAGTCATGCTGACCAAAGACTACTTAGCCACAATAGCCACACACTTCATATAAGATAACATTATAAGTTGGTATGGGTGCTCATTAAGTCTAACTAATGACCAAGGCACTCATGTCATTAGTGAGATGGTATGTATCCTTCTA
The DNA here is from genome assembly GCA_037957365.1 of Torreya grandis. Classification (NCBI taxonomy): domain Eukaryota; kingdom Viridiplantae; phylum Streptophyta; class Pinopsida; order Cupressales; family Taxaceae; genus Torreya; species Torreya grandis. The sequence continues at coordinate 141,979 of JARHVA010008133.1, read as the reverse complement.
ACTGAGTACATGGTAGCACACCACAAAACCACCCCATATCATCCCCAGGCCAATGGAATAACTAAATCATTCAATAAGATTCTAGGAAAATGTTTGAAAAATATATGTGACATTGGTTGTGAAGATTAGAATGATCATGTTTCAATGGTACTATGGGCATACTAAAAAACATAAAAGCACCTGAATAAGGCTACACCATTTTAATTAGCGTTTGGCATTAAATAAATTATACCTATAGAATTTATGGTGTCTTCATTATGCATTACAGTAATTGGTTGCTTAGATGACCAATAATCTTTAAGAATAAGGTTGAAAGACTTGGAGCACTTGGATGAGAAGTGTGCCCAAGCCAAGTGGAGTCAGCAAATTGAGAAGGCATGCCAAAAGAATTAGAATGACAAGCATATTAAGCACAAGGAGCTAACTAAAGAAGCACTGGTGTTGCTATATGATTCTAAGTACTTTAAGCACCCACAAAAATTACAAATCTAGCGGATAGGCCCTTGCATCATCCACTACATATTGGAAATAGGCACATGCAAGTTATGAATGTTTCTAGTGAAATGTTCCTTGGGATTTTTAGTGGAAACCAATTGAATCCATATAGGTAGTAGGATGATGCTCATACCATGGTAACACTAAATTTTTTGGTCACAAGTCAGTTGGGAATAAGCTAACCAGGATACTATTTGTCATAAGCCAAACCATTATTTTAATTATTTTTTTATCCTATGTATAATGTACAGAGGTAGTGAGTGGTAAAAAATAGCTACAATAAATTATCTATTAGCATTTCATGCATAATTCCAATCAAGTGAGTTGAGCACTTGCATCCTCTTCACACATGAGGCCATACATCTAAGTAGTGGAAGTGTGAAGATTACTAGGTACAAGAAGAAGAAATAGAATACATCTATGCATAAGTTGAATAGTGTAGGGCACTTAGAGGCCTAAGAATGAACCACTCTAGTGCTACCTTTGTGTCAAAGTTGATAAAGGGTGCATCCATTGATCCAGCACTAAAGACCTAAGAGTCAAGTGAAGATGTTCAACATGGTTGAGCATAAGGTAGACAGTGAAGATGCACACTCTAAAAATGTACAAGAGAATTAGAAGAGAAATGAAGCATTGGAGGGCTAGCATAAGGGATTTGTATGATGTAGGATAGGCCAAGGAAAAATGATGTACAATAAATCAACTAAGGTAGAGAAATATACTTGAAATAGGAGCACATATAGAAGACAAAGTGGAACTGAGGAGGCTAAATCATGTACATGTGAGGTGTTGTACTTAGGTTACCACAAGGAAAGGCAAAGGTCACACCAAGTATACATGTATAGAAGAAGAATGTCTAAGACAACTAGCATCCACCCAAAAATGAGCAAGAAGTGACTATTTGAACCACACATCACTTCACCAAAAAATTCATTAAGACCATTCAATGAGGTGGTGGTAGCATAAAGATATCATTTAATACATATAAGATAAGAGATTTTTGAGGATTTCATAGATTTTCATTGTTTTTGAGAAACCAAGGTGCCTACACCATTAAGCCTACATTAATGATAGTAGTTGATAATAAAAGGGTATAAAATGGTAAATGATAGACTTGATTAGGTTACCAAGTTTAATCTATCTCTAGACTTAGAGCAAACCTAGCAAGAAACTAGAGAGCCAAAGAGAAATAATCTCGCCACAATGAGAATTTGAGCAATTTAGGCATCTAGATTGAATGACATCATACTGAGATAGATTGTATTAAGTCCAAATTGAGGTATTGATAAGTATAGTTTGGGCATAAAATAGATTCAAAATAAGAAGCTATCACCCAAGCTACTAGCAAAGCTTAGAGCTAAAAGTGTAGTTGTAGATCCCATGACTATAGGATCACTGACCACCATTTGAGGATTCAACAAGCCACACCTCCTTACGTTCAACACAAGTTAATTCAGGATGGTGAAGAAGCAAAAGGTATCAAGCTTCATGTAGGCATAGAGATAACCTAAGTGAGTGAAGATTGTAGAGGAGATGATGGCTGCCAAGACCAAGGCATAGTTGATTGAAGCTATTAACATCACTGAGATAGACATCGAGGTGCTAACAAAGATATCATACCAATATATGTAGTTTTATCGAGAGGTTCAAATTGGGGAAATTTGGTGCTCATTTGTGCATAATGTATAGCTCAAGGAATACAACCATCATATGTCAGGTCACTTTCAAGACTTGGCATAGGATTATATGGTAGACACAAGGCATAAGACACTAAAAGTAATGCCATATTTGATGTCTTAATTTGAGATAAGTGAAAAACATCTAACATAACTCAGCTCTATGAGTTTCCCTACTTCATGAAGTCAAAGGAACTCATTTAGTTCATACTCTCATACATATATGAAGAATGATTCTATTTTGTAGGATTACATATGAATATGTTGGTACAATTGATAAATAAGATGACTAGGCTACTAGATGTTAGATAAAACATATATCAGATGATGGATGATGTCTATGAGGTGGAGCATGTTGTTAAGCTCCTCAATTACTTTAAAGGTAGTTTCACATTCCTGATCAACAAGTGTGAGGACCCTAATATGAGGGTAGTAATGTGCCTCATAAGTTCTAAGTTGTGTTTGGGTGACTATTAGATGGATGTTTCAAAGGCATACCTCTATATTACCTATCACATGGTACATGGTGTACAATTCACTATCACAAATTTCATCATAGAAGATTTAGTAAATAATGCACTAGAATACCATAGCACTAAGGGGACCTTTAGGTGGGGGTCCATCCTTATCTTAATCATGATGTAAGAAATCAAGATCCCAGATCAGAGTGAGGATAGTCTATGTGTGGTCTTAGAACACCATGAATCTCCAGTACAAAAGTATAAATACTACACCTACCCCACCATCTTTAGCCCCAAGTACAAAATGCATGTAATGTACTAATCTGAAAAGTACATAGAAGCCTTTGGATTTGAGTGGTGCATTCCCAAGGGGCTCCCTTAGAGCATGTTTTGGATGACAAATTTCACCATAATGTAGCACTCCTGCATAGTGCATTTGGCACTGAGGGATGGGTATAGGTTAGGATGGTTGAAACTACCCTTCACCTTCTTGATAGGATTCTTAGGGAAGCACTTCAAAGGATCTTGAATACACAACAAATGTACAACCCAGTGAAGGAATTTGGTGGCAAAAGGTACAATTTGAGGTGTTGATTCCCTCATATGGATGAAAAGTCCACTAAGAATGAAGAAGATAATTTAGATTGACTAAACATCAATCCCATCTAAGAAGTCACCATCTTTGGCTTCATCCATAGACTATACTATGGGATGAAGCTGTGAGAGAAGGACTCTAGCATTGAGCAAAGCGTCAAGTAGAAGGAAGACCCCTAGTCTAGATTGGGGATGAAGGAACTCTAGCACCAGTTGAAAATAAGAAGTCTCCAAATAAAAGGAAAGCAGAAACTTTGGAGGAAATTGAGGAGAAACTAAGGTTGAAGATAGCTTCAGAAGTAGAAGCATCTCCTTTGACCTCCACACTGAAGCACAAGTGTTTCAAATTTAAGACTTCCCCTAGCTTAAGAAAAAAGAAGAAGAAGAAGTCTCCTCCTATGGTGAAAAGGATAATCCTATTCAAGGAAGAAGTAAGAAGAGGAATAGAAGTTGGAGGAAGAAGAGAGTAAGAGGGGAACTTACATTTTACCTGAGGATGAAGATTCCTCATTAAGTGAATGGACCCCTCTCATCCACCTTAGAATGAGATAGAGAAGTGATGACAAAGATTGAATAAACTTGACTTTAATGAAGCGAAAATATAGAGGGCATAGGAGCTACAGGAACAAAAAGAATAAATGACAAAGGTAGGAGTGCCAAAAGAGGTCATTGAGATGGTGGATGTTGAAGATCAAAGAAAAGAGGAGCATAAGGCATAGATGGGAGGAGGAAGTAAGGAAAAATAAATAGGAAAAGAGCTCAAGGAGGTAACCCATTTAAGTGTATTGAGAAAATATGAATTATAGTGCTAATGGAAAGACATGGGCCTAGACCAAGGTCATATTGACATGGCACTAAGGTTACATTGTAAGCACAAAGAAATGAAGGCCAAGGGCATGTCCCAATTTGAGATCAATCAACTATAGGCTAAGGAAATAAGAGTAAGAGAAAAGAAGTATGAATCCCAAACCATAAAGAGGAAGGCCAAAAAGGAAAAGGCCAAAAAAGAAGAGGTAGATAGAAATGCTAAAGAGGAGAAGGCCAAGAGAAAGGAGAATGATGAGAAAATATACCAAGAAGAAAGGGTAAGGATGATAAAGGAAAGGGAGGATAAGAAGGTTACCATTAGTATAAAACCAATGAAGGAAAAAATGCCAAAAAAGGCATTGAACACCCCCACCAGAACAATAGAAGAAGCTACATAGTAGGTGCACCCTAGATCTGAAAGGGTGCCTAGAGATAAAGAAGGTGATATTGGTTCCTTGGAGAAGTAAATAGAGAAGGGGACAAAGGCCCCATTATGATAAGAAGATAAGAAGGCTGGCATAATAAAAGTAGCCATTACAAGAGGAAATAGATGAAGGGGAAATGTCCACTAAAAAAACACCATGATAGGAAGAACATGATGGTGAGTTGAGTGTTGAAAAAAGATAATAAGTAGATAAGGGTGAAAAGTCTGATGAAGAACCCCAAAAAGAAGAAAAATAAGAAGAAGAAGAATAAGAGTAGGAGGAGGAAGAAGGACAAGGAGAAGGCATTAGCATAGGCACCAACACCAATGAAGAAGAAGAGTTGGGTGAGGATGAGGAATATGAGCTAAAAAATAGGGAAAGGGTGTAGTAGGATTTTAAGGAGGATGAGGACTTCTAGATGATAGAGTGCAAGCCACCAAAGACTGCCATGACCCTAACACACTACTAGGTTTTTTGGGAACTATATTACTACATGGATGAGCTTGAGTTTGAGGTTTAAAAAAAAATTTAGAGAATGAAGAAGCTGAAGGAAGGACATGACTCTCCTCAATCCTCATGACATGAATCCCGTGCACTCAGCTAATGCCTCGATCAATATGGCATCCTCAGTAGCATGTAAGAACATCATCAATGATGTTCATGCAAATAGCTAGAAGAAGATAGAAAAAGAAACTAATAAAAAGCTTGAGGTAACAAAGCTCAAGATTAAACAACTAGTTGAGTGCATATAAGAGGTGGAGCCATCCCTCCTAGATGGTGTGAATACCTCAGGGATTAATGTATTTGACCAAGTCTATGTATTTATGGAGTAAATACTACCTTTTTTGAAGCTAACACTAGAGGAGATAATGGACCCCTATGAGGCCTTAAGAGGAGAGTTAAACAAGAAGTTTTATGTGGTGGAAGACCTCTTTGACAAAATTGAAGAGGTCGTAGAGGAAGCAAACACTATATTTTGTAACTTCACCACCCAAGTAGAAATCATTGATGCACACCTTAAGAAGGCAAAGGAAGAATATGATGCTTTATTTCAACACTCCTTTATGGTAAGAATAACTGAGTGCATTAAAATAATGGTAAATTTAAAATCCATAAGCACCCAAATAAAGACCCATGAGTAAGACCTAGAGGCACTCTTTTATTCTTTCTGAATAATGTCCAGTGAGTAGGGGGAGATCTTGGATAGTAGGGTAATGAATGGAAAAGAAAGGCTTAAGGCCTTTAGGAAAGGACTAGAAAGAATGAATGTGATCACCCTTCAAGATGCCTCAACTAAAGTAGATGGAACCATTGAAGAGATCAAGAGCACCATTTAATGTTTTAAGAACTTTAAGGTAGAATTGTAATAAGGTACGCTTGAGTTTTGTGCACTAAAGGTACTAAAAGACTAGTTTGGGGTGGACTAGTAATTTTATACAAGCTAATGTTGGGCCTCCTTTTATACCAACTATGTGGACCATGCCAACTATACCTATATTAGTGTGAGACAATATTTGGAGTCATTTCTCTATTTTTGTACCTTTTGGCACCAATTGGAGGAGTTCTCAAGGATTCCATTCCAATTGGCAAGCAGTTGCATGGTGCTAACCTTCAAAGGTCATACCTACAAAAACTTGTACATGGTGACTCAAGAAACACATGTGTCATAAGATTGGAGCAGGTGAGATAGTGACCCCCCAATGATAGCTCAATATATAATGTGCACTCATCCAACCTAGGTAATGTAGTTGATCCGATAAATCATGATAGGTCATCACTTGGCATGCACCCATCTGACTTGGCAAAAAGATGCTCAGTTGCCTATAAAAGAAGGATTTCATTTGAAGAAAGGAGGGATGAAACTAAGGTAGTGAAGATCTAGTTAAATAGAGAGACACCATTAGTATTTTGTAGTCTACATAAAATAGATTAGTCATTTGAATGTATAACCCAAGCTCACTTGTGACCCTCTGGGCATGAGTAACAATGGGTAAGAGCATATTCTCTATTTTATATATTAAACTTTGTATGCTAAATTGTGAAGTTAATGAAGAATGTTGTTGAAACATTATAGTGTTAATTCTTATAGTATAAATAATGCAATGTTACATTTATGACTTAGATTATAAGAGCAATGATATAGTTCTTTACATGAATGTATTGTGATATGGAGGTTTATCCATGGTTATTAATGGCATATTTTTGCTATATAATGACTTCAACCTACCTATAAATAGATAAAGTGTTAAAATTTGAATGTGCCAAGACCCTAAGACCCACACCTACAATGCTACCTGGAAAAATGAACATTTAAATCCAAGCCCTCCCCATGACTTATTTAAGCTACATAATGACCTTTTACTATCTATTCCTATAGCTTACACCATTAAGATCTTGGACTGGATAGTATGAACTTGCACTTTCAAATTTGTGCCCTTGAGAAGGCCTAAACTTATTAAACTTCCCCTAAATATCCTAGTGCTGACAAGCCACTTGATCTCATCTTGCCAATGATTAGCCTCCATTGAAACCCAAGTTGTACCATTTTATGACTATCCTAGTACTTTCATTATTTTAATTCAAGTGAGTTCACAAAGCTTTCACCTTGTGTGAAACTAATGCCAATGAAATAGTTTGTTAAATGTTGTGTGTTAGACCCTAGTATGCTCATGCCTAGCCACATCAAGTCTAGAATTGACTTGGTTTGATAGTTAATCACATGACCAAGTGTAAAAGTTATTCTAGTTAAATTTTATATAACAAAATCCTCAACGAGTGGGAAAAGATCAAGAGACAACTTTGTAGAGACTGTCTTGTCAAGGAGATGAGGGTCTTCAAAAATGGGTAAATTATGAATAGGGAATTCATCATAGGTTGACTCATCATAAATGGGTGTTCTAATAATAACATCATGGTTTTGGTTCATAATTGGTTTGAAAATATCAATTTTTAACACATTATGGTTCTCATAATATGGCTCTTAAAGAGTTAATGGTTCTTGTTCTGGTTCAAAGATCAGCATAGAATTTTTAAAGTGGGGAAAATTTGGTTTAGCAAGAATAATGGTTTATGGTTCAATAATGGGATCTCTAAAATTTATACTATTAAATAAGGGATCAACAAAATTAGGTTCATCAAATTGACATTCTTCAACAATGGGTTCAATAGACATAGGCAATGGGCCTAGAATGGTAACAATGGGATGTTGCTTAGTTTGGTTGCTTTTGTAAACCAAATGATGAGGTTGTAAAATGGTAAACTTTGCATGATTTAGAGCTTGATGTCTCACACAAACTGAAGGAGAATAGCTTAAAATGATAACCTTCACATGTTGTGGAGCTTGATCACTTACACACGCTGAAGGGGGATAACCTAGAATGGTAACCTTTAAGCATGGAGTGAAAATTGGAGGATGATATCCTAAAATTGTAACCTTCAAGAATGGCATGAAAATCAAAGGGGAAGGATGAGGATGATGCATAAAAATTGGCATGGACTAAATGGTTTTCAACAAATAGTGTCAAAGAGAGTGACATCCTCAAACAAGATGGAATGCTTGCATTCATTATAAAAGTTATCTACCTCATAAATAGGGACAAAATAGACCCCATTATGAGTGTATCTTAGAGTCATGTTTAAAAGGTTTTTTATACACATTTTAATAGATTCATAAATGTTTTGAAAATGTTTGAACAAGGTATGCATTTTAATCTTTTCTAAACAAGGTGACTAGGTAATAAAAGAGACTATAAAAAGAAGGTAGCTTGGAACCACACACAATTAGAAGAATGTGTTTACAAAATTACTCAACCTTTGGTAAATTTTAAATCATATTAATTGGAAGAAGGTATGATAAATTGAAAGTCCTAGAATGTCACTAGTACACAAAAACATAAACTTTTAAGATACATCAATATCATAAAATCTAGTTCAACTTCGATGAGTTGTTACTAAAAAAATAGAAGAAATCCCTTTGGATTAGGAAGGATACAATTCAAACCAAAAAATTCATGATGTGTAAATATGTGAGAATTCCTAAGTATAATGCTAAAACCAAATGAGTAGTACAATGTCACCATATAGTAATAGGTTATAAAGGTTGATGTGTAAATATGTTTTAGGACTCAAAGAGTGAGTGATATGTAGGATGACTTGAGTCCACCAAGATGATGATATGATGATTAATCTATAAATTTCCTCCAATTCAAATTGTAAATTTAACCCAAATTAAAATAAGTCAAGTGCAAATGGTGAACCCAATTCAACACATCAACCTTTATAACCTAGAAAGGTTCAATTTGAATTTAAACTATCAATGAAGGACTTTAGAAATTTTGGCAAATGATCTAGACTCAAATGGGCAGCATAACTGCACCAATTAGAATATATGACACAATGTTTAAGATGACCATTTTGAACAAGGAAAAGATTGATTTTCACTTAGACAGTGTAATACCTCCTTGTTCAAGAAATTTGTGGACAATGTGTTTGGTTTTGACCTTTTGTTAACAAGAAAGTTTTGACTCAAATAAACAATAAGTAATCTAAGACCAAATTATATAAATACAACTACGTAATCATCCTAAGCCCTAGAATGACAAGGTGTGGTAAAGTGGGGCTGATTAAAACTAACAAGTTTCACATGTTTCTAGATGGATCTCATGTGTAACAATTTTCACATTATAAACACAAGAGAAACAACACATCAATTGGGTTTGTATCATATGGTTTGTTTTAAAAAGTTCTTGCCCTTTTTACAACCACTACATTCATCACTTTCATAGTGTAGTGTTATATCCAACATGATCATACGTCCTAGGCTTAGCCTCTACTAATAGAGATTGTTTAACCACTCAAACCATCATCCCGGTGAATAGATCATAATTTATATGCCTCCCCCCATGTGTATAGGGGTTGAAAATGATGTTGGGAGATGAAGCTCTAGGTCAAATCCTCCCTATAGAACTTATAAGAGGTAATGAAGTGCCCCTCACAAGCCAAAATACAATGAAATGAAAAATCTAAGTAAAAAGACTTTATGATTATTTCTAGATCAACCAAGCCATGTGGGTCTTAGGGAGAGCCTTCATATCATCCTTTTTATGCCTTTAGACTAAGTAAATTTACAATGAATGTGGCATTTTTGATCCCATAAATTCCCTATAGGAGATGGGAGGAGAGCATACATGCATGACTTCCTTTTTGCACAAAAAAATTTAAACTAAGAAAAAAATGATAAATGACTTACTTAAAACAAAACTTTGAAGTGAGTTCAATTTTAAAACACTAAATTGAAATGTTTGGTGGTGTTCTTTGGCCCTTTAGCCTCGATTTGCAAAAACTTTTTAAAAAACAACTACAAGACATTCAATATAAACACAATTTTTTTTCTTAAACACTAAATGGAAATGTTCCTAATTCATTTTAAGCACCTAAAAAGAGGTTAAAAAGACTTAATCAAGCATAAATGGATCACTTTCCATGTAGGTCCTATGATAAATTTATTAGAGTTTTGTTTAGGCTTTAAGTTCCTTTACAAATGAGACAAGGCACTTTGGTTTAAGTGCTCTCAAGTTTGTGTTTTGGAAAAAGAGTGACCATCGACAATCACCTCTGACCACTAGTGTTTCATGCCTAATTGTCTATGGTTGATGATTTACCAACCATTAGTGGTCAAAAACAAACTAGTAGTGGTTACATATTGACTTGAACACATCAACATTCTTATCAAAAGGCACTTGTTAAATTATTAGAAAAAAAATTATCTCAAAGTAAAATATTCTAAATCATGAAATAAAACTAGATTAGAGACTTAAATTTCAATTTTAACCAATAAAAACTTGAATTTGCTCAAGAAATGTTTAGGTAAGAAAATATTTTTAACAAAACTTCACTTAATCCTAATATAGTATAAAATCTCCAAAAGAAAGCTTTTAGATCATGTTTAGGTTCAAAACAAAGACTTAAAACATGTAATTTTTTAGAAACAACTTAAATGAATTCTCAAAAATAAATATTTTTAGGCCATTTTTTCCCTAATACATTATCGTCGATGATTGGCAAAACTATCGATGATCACTCAAAACCATCGATTGTCATTCAAAACTATCGATGATTATTCAGAACCATTAGTGGTCACTGTGTGACCTATACATGCACAAAGAACATGGGAAAATAAGAATTAGAATTATGATAAAAGACTTTTTAATGACCCAAATCAAATTCTAAAAATGCCAAAGTGTTTTCCTTCATAGAGAGGGATGCGTGTCCCACCAAGTGTGCCAAAATGTAGAGTGGATTACAAAATTTGATTAGTCAATCATTAGTCAATAAATCAAAGAGAAATGCATAAATGACTAAACAAATCAAGCCAATCTATTCATGTGGGGGTTGCTAATGATAACAAGATACAAATTAAAGAAAATAATCAACCATAACCTTCTAAAATGACTCCATTACTCAAAATCGGCTCTAAACATGTTCTCCCCTTGATCTAGAGCTCTAGTCTTTATCAAAAATGGCTTCTTTACTCCTCCATTACCTCAATAACTTTATACAAAACCTAGGCTCATGATATAAACTATCTATTTTTTGTATCAATTGAAGCTAATATAAATGTAAATAACACAATAATCAAAACACAAATGACTTGTGGAGAGATTTTAGCATTATAAGTTTACACAATTTAAGCTTAAGAAATGGTGTTCTATGCCCTTCTATTTATATATTTTGGAAATGATCTAAGATTAACCATGACCATCCATCTCAAGATTAAGATGTGTGGTGATGGATTAATCTAGTATTTGGAATTAAATCCATAAATAGCCTTATAATGATTTGGGAAGAAGGGTCATTAATTAGGCATGGGTGCCCATAATTCATATATTTTATGCATTTATGTTTTATAGATGCCACCCCATAGATGATGTCATAAGGTGATGCAGATATTTTGAGTCAATTTCCAATATTTAAAATCTATAACCTTAATGGAAAATCCACTTAAGCTCTTGATTTGAATTAATTAACCTTAAATAAGATTAATAAATATTTATGCAATTCTTTGGAACTAATCCCTTAATTAATCAAAATGGTTAGAAAGTCATTTTATTGGGTTATAATTTGACTCGAGAAGAATTGGAAGGTATTTTTAGATGTGTTGGAACCATATTCCCATTTAATGTGTTTCCAACACAAAACAACAAAGGTACATGATGTGTACTAATAAATTAGAAGAAAAGAGTGATCTAGAGCACAAAAAGGTGAAATCGTCATTTTAAATTGAAATGAATTGATGAAAGTTAGCAATCACATAAAATGCATTGCCCCATTTAGGGATACTTTGGTATAAATTGTCACTTGTAAACAACAAGTTCAAACCATTTAGCATATTTTAGTGATTTTGAACTAAAATGTGCATTTGAGTGCAATTCGAGTAAGATTGACAATTTCAACACAAATAGTGGTATAAATTGGATGTCTACAATTATACATCTAAAATGTGTTTGATCAAAACCTATTCCCAAGACCAGGAAGCTTGAAGTCACTGATTATAAAATCCAAATGCATGTTGATCAACTAATTCCAAGTACACACATAGTATGAATGGTTTTTTTAGATTTTTAGGCTTTAGTCCATCAAATGGAAAGTTATTAGTTATAAGAGAACCAATTATAATATTTTTTACAACTACCAAGGGGTGACTACTTAATGATTACAATCTAAACTAGGATATTTGTATTCTAAGATATTGTTATGTTTCTTGCAGAGGTTACCATTTGTTGATATTTTAATTGTTATGTTTCTTAAAAATGGGGACCCTATGAAAATTTTGGGTCATTCACCCTATGATATACTTAACATTGGATCGACATAATCAAAACCCCTTTGTGTAACTAGAATATTTAAATTCATATCAGTCTATGATAAATGTTAATGGGTACCTTTTAAAATGTTTTATTAATGTCTAGTTCATTAGTTTTATAATGATCTGATTTGTTTAAAAAGTGCTCTTACAAGGGGTTACAATTCAAACATCCAAGCAAGGTTGATTTTAAGAAGCCATGAAAAAACCCCTAGGGTTGTTCAACCAAATCGGATTTACAACTTTGATAAATCTAAGTGTGCAGAGGAGGGGGAAAATTGCCTTGATTATTTTCCACACAACTACTTGACAACATATGACTAGAGCCTAGGGTGAAACTATACACAACATTATGTATTACAATGCTAGGTGACTTCATGCCATCTCATGACATTATGTGGCCAGGTAACATTATGCTAGCAAAAGACATTATCCTATTAGCAAACATTATGATGTTAAGTGACATTATGCTGCTAAAGATAGGGGTGACTACACTCAAAACTATGCACCATGGAACTGGGAGAAAGCATGGTGTCAAGTGGATTCATGCCATCAGGTTACATTATGCTATTAGGTGACATTATGATATTGGGAAACATTATGCCATCAGGTGGCATTGTACCATTGGGTGGCATTATATTGATGGATGACAACATGGTACTTAGAGGTAGTAAGGTGTTGAGTATAACTATGCTATCATGTGATAGTATGTTGCCAAGAAACATTATGATATCATGTAATAACATGTTCCTAGGCAATATTATACTACCACTCAATACCATACTACTGCTAGACACCATGTTACCACTCGATAGAATAATGATGCCTAGTAACATCATGCCATCCAGCATCATACTTTCATATGACAACATGGTGCCACTTGGTAACATGTTGTCATGTAAAAAAATGGTACCAACTAAAACCATGTTATTTTTTAATATCATGGTGCCACTTGACAACATGCTATCACATGACAACATGGTACCACCCACCACTATGTTATTGTGTAACAACTTCCTTCCACCCAGTCCCATGCTACTACCCAACATCATGCTTCCTTATATGATTGTACTACCACCACCTGCCATTATGCTACCACCTAGCACCATTATATTGTGCAATACAATTCTACTACATAATGTTATGCTACCATGCATCATCATGATATCGAGCAACCTAATTCTATTGAGCAATAATATACCTAATTTATCACTCATCACACCAACTAGTTGCTTTGGTTCCCCTCATGGCTTATAAATACCACCATAGTTCCCCCATTTTCACACTTTTCTCAAAGGTTTTTCTCATATCATCTTTTATTTTCAAGCTAAGCTACTACTACTTCAAACTCTACAGTGAATTTTTAATGGCTTTCACATCCATGAAAACTGAAACAGGGATCTAGAACTTGATTTTTAAGAATCTATTATGTTCAAACTTCATTGAATGGTGGAGTAGCCAGAATCCTATGTCAACTAGATAGATCAATGTGAAATTAGAGGCATGGTACAGATGCCTCAATATGACATGACAATCAATAATAACCTATTGTGATCTCTATTTATATGCTTTAACTATACTAAAAACCATTTCTATGTTTGATTTAATAATAAAATAATATCCTTTGGCAACTCTTTATTGGATATCCACAATTTAAAAAGCCTTCCACATTACAATGCAATCCCTTTTAGCACCAAGGTTATCTTATTTGATGCTGACAAAAATTACTTGGTTTTGGTCTATAAAGTGGCCATAGACCTAGTTGGTAAGTGTTAGATTTATTAATGAAATTATCATTTCTTAATTATTCTTGAATCACTTATTATAATTAGGTTGATATCTTAATTGAATTGCATGTTTTCTATTTTCATTATAGATAGTCAAAATCGAAAGAGAATCCTAGTTGAAAAATCATTAATCCATTTCTCAAATATATTATGCATTTCTTCCAAGCCAAAATTATTTTACAGGGAAGACCATCAAACATTCCCTTTTGGGTTGTTTACTATATTTTTTGTTCTCGATCAGGTGTTATATGTGACTAGTGTAAATTTATATCTAACAAGATTAGGGATGAGTTAAATTTTGCATTTTCAAAGGACTCTTATACCATTTCATCTTCCAACTCTATTATGGCCTTGTATTTTGAGGCCTTATATGGTATATATAAAATTGAAATTCTCACTACCCTGCATCAAAAATGAAAGCTAATGCTTTGTCTATCATAGAACAAGAGGTAAGTTTAGTTTTCCTAATAGTCTCCTCTCTTTATTTATACATATTTCAAATTTTAACATTTTTTAGCCTATTGGCTATTATAGGTAAGAGTTCATGCATATACCACAAGAAAATAGGTAGCATCCAAAGGTCAACATGATCTACATGGATCTAGTGATACCCAGTCCATGGAGTCTTCATTTAATTCATTTTTAATTGCAAAACACCCAATAAGTGATTATATTTCATCTACGCTTCTAGGTTCCCCCAAATTTTCTTTAAGGTTTATTTTTTATACTATTTAATAAAAAATTATCATATTGGTTTTTTTTTTTTTTTTAAGTTGAATGTCAAATTGTTGCCATTAAGGATTCTTCTCAATAACATGATCAATGTTTACCACCTTATAAATTTCTTTTTAATTGAAGTTTCTTAGAATTGAATAGTTTATTAACTAGATAATTTACTCATTTTGCAGGTGAAACCACCAATGTTGCTCCCATAAGGACAATGAAATGGGAAGAGCCAACTCCAACAAGAAAAATAAAAGGGGAAGAGGAAAATCCATTAAGGACAATCAGAATAGAAGAGGAAGTTGCCCTGACATGTAATAATACATTTGATTTAAATTTTCATTAATTTTATGCTTTCAAATTTATCAATTTTGAATAATTTATTTTATTTTGTAGTCCACCAAACATCTATCAGGAGATCGAGAAGTATGCCACCACCCCCACCACCCATCCAAACTTAGAGAAGAGGAAAGAAAATCTCCCTCCCTACACAGAGTAGATGAACCTTGTAAATTTATGATTTCCCAAATTTATCTATTGGTGGCATTTATAGTGCATATGATCTTACATGTTTGCAATAAATTCATCTTGATGAAGAGTTTATTTAGATCAAAAGTGGGGCCCTAGTTGTTGGTGGATTCAATCTACATGATTTTATTCAATTTGATAATGTTCCTATAGAAGTGACTTCTATGGCTACCTCTTCCCCAGCTACCCCACCGCACACTGATAATTTAAACATCTCTGATGATTCCATCACTAATTTTTTATTAGAAAATCTAGTTTCATAAAATCTACTTGCTAATATGAGGGAGGGTGTTATTGATGAATTTAATGATTTAAAATAATGAGAGATAATGGAAAAATAACTTATCAAATAAATCAATGCCTATTATCACAACCACTCTCAAATATTTAATTTGTTTTGCTTGTTCAAAATGAACCCTCAATGATTGGCATTTTATTCTAGCAAGTTTAATGTTGATTGATTTTTGTTAACAATGTTTACAATGATAGGGTTTTAGGGATTATGATAACCAGGTTGGAAAAATTAAATGGATAAGCCTAGGCCTATTTCAATAAATGGGTCAGAGATATAAACCTTGTTACCATTTCATAAGCAAAGAAGGATAAAGTTGTGGTAAGTTTTCATTATCTATAACATGTATTTCAGTTATCAAACTTTGTATGTTCTTGACACACATATATTATTTGTTAATTGTAAGAAAAATATGAAAATTGGAAGCAATAATCACATCTTCCTAATGTGCATTTGAAAAATTACCACAAAAGTATCACCTCAGTGATTATATTGAAGGAAAAGCTTGTTCTATTAAATAAACATAACAACACTTTGAAGAAAATAATTAAAGAGCATTGGATGGATCCGATCATTTTATTAAAGAAAAAAATAGATACAGATCTAACTATTCTTTCAATAGGGGATGTAGTGAATGAGGAGAGGGTAATTTTTGTAAATATGAATTATGTTTCCAAGGATCTTTAAAATGAAGGAGTGATATTGGAGGATACATAGGCAGGTCAAGACAATGAGGTTTTCATGGAGGGCAATGACAAGTAGTAAAGGGGTGGAGAGTCTCTTCAAGAAAAATATTAATTTGTTTCAAATAGTTTATAATGTTCAAAATGATAGTTTATAATTTTTCAAACAATTTATATCATGTTTGTTTGAAAAACACTTATTTAATTAAATAATATTTTATAATTGTTCCAAATACTCTAGGTATATAATTTTAATATTTTAAATATTTAAAATGTATTGTGGTCAAGTTTATATATTATATGGAGATAAAGTAGATTAAATATTGAATGCATTATTATACTAGTAGTTGTAGCATTGAATGCATTTTTATATTGTTATAGTAGTTTTAGCATTAAATGTATTGTTATATTGTTCTAGTAGTTGTGGCATTGAAATCATTGTTATAATGTTGTAGTAGTTGTAGCATTAAATTCACTATTATACTATTCTACTAGTTGTAGCATTGAATGCATTGTTATATTATTCTATTAGTTGTACCATTGAATTCATTGTTCTAGTGTTCTAATAGTTATAACATTCAATGCATTGTTATATTGTTCTAGTATTTGTAGCATGGAATGAATTCATTATGGTGGAATTTGGAAATATGCGATCTCCAACTATAGGAAAAATATTTCCTATATATTTGTGTAATGGTTCTAATGTAAATGTGAAAAAAAATAATATTGGTGTAATTAAAATATTTGTCTATGTTTTGGTTCAACACTTATGCATGTATTAAATCTATGTATATGCTCTCCAAATTACTAGTATAGACAATTAAGAGAATTAAAACAACAAATCTTAATAATTAGAGTTTTAATGGCAAGAGAATTGGTGTCCTACACCATGCATGTCTACACATAAGACTTGTATGCTTTAATGAATGCTATAATAAAATGCTCTATATAATGTTAATTAGAATTATGATTGCTTCTTATTAAATGACATACATTGCAAAGATATAGAAGTACTATTTGAAATACACATAATTTTAATAGGAAAAATAAAGTGCTTAATTCTAGTGTATTGAATAATATTCATAATTTTAAGATGTAGAAATAGATTACATAATTTAATCTATTTGAAAATGAAAGAATATGAAATAATTCAAAAAATAGTAATTATTATAATTATCAAACTAAAAGTCAGGTAGTTGAAACAATCCTGGAGAAACTTGCTCATCGTAAGTATCATTTACATCTACCATGTCAGTTTCATATTTAGTCTCGATATTTGCATCATCTGCATTGGTAGCTATATTACTCATGCCTCTTCTTTCAACTAGATAACTCCATATTGTCACTGATTTGTTATAAGGAAAATTGTCCACAGAATAATGAAAAACATATAGTCTCAAACAAGTCTCTAGATTTTTATCCAATCTATATCTAAGTTCTGACTTCATGAAGGATAATGCACTAAACACTCGATCATACTTTACATAACCCAAAATCATTGTTTGAACAAGTTAATATAGTATGATGTATTCACTAATACTTTCATATAAGATGCTACTTGGATAATGTTTTTTCTATAGATGTGTAATGGCACCATTTTATGTTGGGTCACCTAACACTGAAATTGATCCATCATTGTAATCCCAAACTAGGTTGACTGAGATGTCAATAATTGTTTATTTAAAATACCATTAATCTAAACTCCATTCACATCTATAGATTTACAAAAATACATAATACTTGTAGCCATGTATTTTTGAAATAAACTGTTGATCTATTCTTGACTATTAACACTGTTCCAAAAAATAGGATTCATAATTCCCATGCCCTCCAACAACTCATCCCTTTGAAAACATTATTTGATCTCAGTGGATAAACTTTGTGAGGTTTCACTTAATTTAATTCATTTTTTTGATAAAAACATCATATAGTACATGTGTCACAAGTACATCTTTTGGTTCAACTCCCATAACTTCAAGTCTTCTAGAGCATGTGTGTATTGGGATCTCAATGCTATTTACCACAACATAAATATGATCATGTATATTTAATTTCAAATAACTCTTTGGATTCTAAAAATCTATCAAAATTTTTCAAGTTTTAAAAATAGATCTAAGAAAGCTTTCAATCGATGTGTATAATACATCTAAACATTGACATACATATTTTATCAAATGTATGAAGTCAACAATATAGATAGATCTCTCTTGGGCATATTTCATTAAATAGTTGATTTCCTTTAGTATTGGAAAAATAATGCATAATGTGAGTAAAATTTTGAGATCTATTAAATGACACAACAAATCTTTTGTTTTGTCAACTTCCCTTCGATGTTTATACATAAAACCTGTCAAAGATGGATAATCCACAAAAATTTTGCTTGCAGGTTCAAACATGGAAATCCATCTAGTTTCAACATCTTTTAGTATGTTTTTTACCATCTATCACCCTAATTGAAAAATTTTGGAACTCCATAAATCTTTTTGGGTTGCTTAACATGTAAGCATGCAAGTCACAAATAAGCTCTTCCAATTTTGAGACATTATTGAATGTGCTAATAATTTTGTATGCAAGATTCATCCTATATGTCATCCAATGAATTGAAATCATAAACAAATAAACTTTTATTTGAAGGTGAATATAAAGACTGATTCTATGCCCATGAATCACTAATGTACCATTAAAACCAAAACACACTAGATTTGTAACTATGGAAAAATCATCCATCCTAGCTCTCTTTCTTAAATTGGATACAATCAATTTATGAAGATTTTTTACATTACAATTTTTCTACCATTTTATGGATAGCTAAAAGATGATATTGCCTTGAATATTTTTCAAAAGTATACACATGCATTCAAACCCATGATGTGTTTTCAACTATAGTGACCTCATCAACAGACAAAGAGATAAATAGTGATCTTTTAACACTTTCTTTCAAATCTTCCTTCTCAACAATGGCTAGAAATTTTTCCATTTCCAAAAACTATTAGCTGACCAATGTGACTGTAGAATATCTAAAAACCCATTATGTTGAAACAAAATTTCATAATCTATAAAATTAGAAATGGATCTACCCTTATTTAAAATGTGGAAAATAGTAGATAACTGTCCATATTTTGCATTTAGATTGTATTGCATAAATTTTTCAAATTGTGCTTTGATTGTTCCCCCTTTCTTAGAAAGATGTTTTTTTCTTTTTTGTATTCACTTACATGTCTTACATGCAAGCATTCTTCTCTATTTTTTCATATATGTGTTCTTGTTATCTATCCTTCTAGGTGCTTCATATATATATATATATATATATATATATATATATATGAAGCACCTAGAAGGATAGATAACAAGAACACACACATATGTGTGTGTGTGTGTGTACGTGTGTGTGATATATATATATATATATATATATATATATATATATATATATATATATATATATATATATATATATATATATATATATATATATATATATCCACAATATTTTTCAATTGTGTCCAATTTAAGTTGTAATCTATGTTATTTTTTAATTTTTCAACTGCAAATTATACATCTATATTCTGTTGGAGGCTCATTACCAATTTCTAATTTTGCAGGTTCTATAAATGGATATTTTGTAGCCCAATCAACTTGAAAATACCTTCTTATTATCCATGTACTCTTCTTTTGTTGACTTTTTTTAGTGGAATTTTCAATAAATTTTGGTGTCTAAAAATAACTACAATTCTCTTGTGAAGTGCCCAAAGGAGTGTCTTCTAGTGAAGTGCCTAGAGGAGTGTCTTCCAGGGGTGGCATGTCATCAATAAAATATGGGGGTGGTGAGAAGTTACTGGGATTAATTATTTATAATGAAATAGTGCCATTATCCATGTTGATTTCTATATTAAAATAGTTTTGCAATTATTCTACAATAAAAAAATAACTGATATTTTTTTAAAAAGTTTTAAAATTACCTGTATTCACAATGCATGTTATTTACACACTCTTCTTTCATAGATTTCTAAAATAAGACATGATGTTGGATTTTTATAGTATTTTTTATGGTGTTTTACCCTTGTCATTACCTATTGATGCCATAGTTTTGTTTCCAGGTAGTTTAGCACTATCATTTTCCTATCTACTACCTAACATCAAGCTGTTGTCACATGGTATAGTGTTGTTGGGTGACAATTTGCTATCACACAACACATTATTATGGGGTATCAAGTTACTATCATACAACACATTACTACCGAGCATCAGGTTGTATTCATGTAACATATTTCTACTGGGCATCAAGTTACCATCATGTGACACATTGCTATCGAGTGTTTGGTTTCCATTGAATGACATAGTGCTATCAAAAGCCATGATACAGTTGTGCAACATAATACCACTGAGTGTCAAGTTGTCATCACATGAAAGAGTTTTATCAATCATTTGATTGGAATCATGTGACATAATATTATCAAACATCAAGTTGATATTGGGTGGTGTCTTGTTGGGTGATTTTGTTGCTACTAAAAGCAGTCAGGCATCACAGTCTGACCTGAAGTCCAAGATATTTGCAATATGATAAAAAAAGATACTTCAGTGGGAAGTTCATGAAATTTGAGAACATATGTACTATATATAAATTAAATTATATGGATAACCCCATAATTATTATAAATCATTGTCAATCTAGCCCCTAAAAAATGATATCCCAAAATTTTAAGTGAATAGGTCTTATGTTGCACCCAAAATAATCACCAAATTCAAATTCCCCAAACTAGAATATTCATGAAATAATGAATATTCACCACTAAATTTTACCCCGTGGCTATGTTTTATGTAATAGGAACATTATTACACTCTCCAAATATAAAGTGTAATCTATAAATAAAGTAAATTCAAAATTATTTAAATTCAATTTTGTAAAATTATTTTTCAATAGTTAAATTTTGATAAGAATTATTATACTAATAGTATTTTTGGATTCAAATGTGTAGTAATTTTTATATAAAAGTTTTAAATCACACTCTATGATCCTTAATTATTTTACCTTCATGATGATGGATCACAAAGTGATCTAAAAGGTTGATCCAAAAACTGTTACATATTTGAATCCAAAATTATTATTACTATAATTCTAAATAGACTATGAAAATACTATTGCTCTTAAGGATAGTCATGTTCATCAAGTTAACCTTAATATATTTATAAAAATAGAAAAATAATGCATAATATTAAACAAAAAATATAACTAAAATATCATGCAAATAATTAAATGATTAATTTCATCAATCACCATGATAGAACCTAAAGATGATAGTAAGTCACTCCACAATCTAAATCTTTCCAAGTACTCATTACCTTTTCATCATCATACTTATCTTGGATTCATATAATTTCATATTTAGGAATAGCTAAAACTTTCCATCCAAAAACTTATAAAAATGATATCCAAAACATTTTACTTCATGTAAGTTTGAAAATGAGTTGCATTATAAATTTATACATGCAATGCATATATACCCATTAACTAATACATTCCTCAATTTTTATATGTAAAATAATAGACCCAATACTAATAAATTCCTCAATATTATAGAAAAAATATTTCATATTCACTATTGACTAGATATCTATGATTTATGTCAAAATATAGATATGTATTTAAGTATAATGACACTACAAACAACACTAAAGGCAATACATCAACTATATATGATTAAAATCAAAAGTAAGCTTAAAGCTATGGGTAAAAGTACATAAGTTTGTCCCATTTGGTGGCCAAGTCCATCTAAATACAAAAAAATGGGTTTGAACAAACCCCTTTCATTCGAACCCTTTTCATTCAAACCCCCACTTGTACTTTTTAAAGGGGGTTTGAACGAAAGGGGCCAAACATTTACTTTATGCATTTGATTAATTTAAATAAACTAGCCAATGAAATGTTTTATTTGGAGGGGGTTTGAATGAAGGGGGTTCGACTGAACCCCCTTCATTTAAACCCCATGTGACATCAAGTCCTCACCCATTAAGGTGGAAAGCTACTATTGTCCTAAAATTACCACTTCGGATGCCACGTATTAGGATGAAAAAATAAAATAAAAAAATGTAGCTCTACATATAAATAGGTCTTTTTATGAGCTTTCTAATAATATGATTTTTTTATAAATTTTAATAATATTTAATATTTGTTTTCATTTATTTAGTAAAATATACTTATTTATAAAATGAAGTACCATGTGTTTGAGGCAGTGGGAAAAATAGGAGACTATGGCCAATTTTTTTGGAAAAATATCAATATACTTAAATTCAATGTCCTTGTTCCAGTGGTGAAAAAATTAGTTTATTTTGACATATATAAAAAAATATCATGAGGAGAAGTCATAAGCATTGATATTCTCTACCTTGGTCATTAAAAAATTAATAAAAAAATATTTTTTATCAAAAAAATATTAAAAAATAACCTTGCACTACGTTCATGTTTCTAAGACCTCTTTGTAAAATATCTTGAGAAAATATTATGTTTTGAGGAAATTATGAGGAAAAATCAAGTACTCAATAGAATGTTTTGTACATGAAACATACATACTATGTATTTAGGTATTAAAAAACTATTTCTTATTGTTTTATTTTTTCAAAAAAATAATAAATGTAATCTACACTTAAAATGAAACATCTCATTAGTTTACACCATTTTCACATTTTATACGGTTAAGTCACTATTGTCTATTCAAATTAAGAAATGTTCACATTTTTATTTTTATTTTGTCCCCTTTACCAAAAAGTGGGACACAATATTATACTTTAACCCCCTAAATATATTTATATGGCCATGGACACATATTATAAGAAATAGAAATTAACAAATGCAAATGACACTCAATAGTTTGAAATTATATAACAAATCCCAAAATCATTTCAAGAAGAGAGACTTTCAAATTGTAAATCTAAATATCTAGAATAAAAATATGATTTTTCTCACCTCTAAATGTAAAAATTGACATTCTCCTTTAAATAATAACATGAGTCCTCTTTCCATTCTATGTACATAGACATTCCTTAAAAATTACCTTTATAATGTTATAGATATGCTACCTATGTGAGAATATGGGATGAAATTTTTAGGACTAAAATAAATTCCCAAGTTTTGGGGACTATGTTAGATAACTATATACTAGATTTGGGGACATGTAGGGAGCATTTCGACCCAGTATTAAAGACATATGGGACAATTATAAATGAATTGAGATGCATCATCATGGAATGCTGTGGATAAAATATATTAACCCTAGAATCATACTTGTTCAAATGAAATCAATAGAAATTTTCTTTAAAAAACTCAATTGAAAAATTTAGAATAGTTAAAATTGCATCCTTCATTGAAATTTATCCAATGTATGGAACCATTGGGATGGAGATAATAAATATAAATCCAAATATAATAACAATCATATATGGATATTAATATAACTAACTAATTCAAAATTCAATAGGAATCAAAGATGGATCACCAACATCTCTCCTTAAAGCCTTAATTTTTTTTTACTACAAAGGAAATGATTCTCCCATTTATAAAATTTGACAATAGACCTCGCAACAAACATCAACTTCATATTAAAAAAAAAATGAAATTTTGAAATACTAACCTAATCCATTTTTATTTCAACCCACCAATTAAAATATATAAAAATATATGGAAATCATAATGAAGTTACGTTAAAACACAATCCATTTTTATTGCAACCTACCAACTAAAATATATAAAAAAACATGGAAATCATAATGAAGTCTATATTCTGTAATAAAAGAGATATCATCATCCATCTCTTTAGGTAATGCCTTATAATGAAAAAAGTATGGAGAATATATTCACCTACTGATTGCATAATAAGGTGATGCCTTCTAGTGAAAAATGTTTGCAAAATGTATTCACATGAATATAAAATGAAAATTTTGTGAGTGATAACTTTCAAGTAGTATATGTACTTGTTATGATCTCCTTAGAGTAGGAATCATAGTATTATCCTATTCTTATGAATTTTAAAACTCTTCATCCATCTCACTATACTCCAATACAAGATCTTCAACATCTACATCAACATGAACCTTTTTTGTTTCTTCTTTTGACTACTTTTGTGGTATTTCTTGCACAAAGACTACAATCTATAAATAAACCACCTTATTTTTATTGAGATTCCAAATATTTAACCCTTTTACACCACTCTCATACCCAATAAATATGCACATCATAATATTGAAGTCAAGTTTTGATATTTTATCCTTTGGAATATGATAATAGGCATCAAAACCAAAAATTTATAGGTGTACCAATCATGGATTCTTACTAATCCACACTTCTTGCAAAGTTTGTTAAACACATGATTACACTAGGGGCAGGGGGTAGGAAAGAGGTGAATCAATATATGATATTATTTTAATCTTTTGAATTTAATCCACCACAACAACCATAAATATTCAATATCTAGAAATTAATAACATAAGAGAACACATGATTTACGTGGAAACCCTTTCAGGAGAAAACCATGTTAAATATTATTTATGTATATATAACTCTTTTATAATGTTTGTAGGCACCAACCTACTGGAGACACCAATCCCCAAACCAAGTACCAACTTGGTCAATTTATGAGCACACACCCACTAGAGACATCGATCCCCTTTTCCAAATACCAACCTATCCAGTTCATGAACACCAATCCAAAGGAGTACCAACCCTTAGACTATGGGGCACTGACCCCAAGACAAATAAATTCTACCATTTATGATTGATTCTTCAATTAAATGATGGATTTGTTTCTCTTACACTTTCTCTCTCACTAATTTTATCAAATACTTTTTGTTCTCCTCTCTTTCACAATTCTCAGATTATATTGTTCATTAATAAAAATCTACTCTTCACACTTTTTTTCTTAAGAAATATTCTATTTCATTTTTTGATCTTCTCTTCCTTAGACTCGAATGATGTATTTTTTCAATTCCATTCTATTTTATTTCAATCCTTTCTACTTCCTTTTATATCCACTTCATGTCCTTTCAAAGAGAGACACGCATTTTAAACTTCATACCCTTTCATTTAATTAATTAACACACCTAATTAAATAATTATAAACATATAATTTAGGCCATATTAAATATAATGTTGCCTATACATTTAATTCATTGAATGTATTATTATGCTATTATACTATTCTATTAGTTTTAACATTGAATGCATTGTTATACTATTCTAGTAGTTGTAGCATTGAATTCATTGTTATAGTATTCTAGTAGTTGTAACATTGAATTCATTATTATATTGTTCTAGTAGTTGTAGCATTGAATACATTGTTATAATATTCTAGTAGTTGTAGCACTGAATTCATTGTTATATTGTTCTACTGGTTGTAGCATTGAATGCATTGATTATGGTGAAATTTTGAAATATGCGATCCCCAACTATAAGAAAAATATTTGTCTAAGTTTTGGTTCAACACTTATGCATGTATTAAATCTATGTATATGCTCTCCAAATTACTATTATAGACAATTAAGATAATAAAAACAACAAATCTTAATAATTGGATTTTTAATGACAAGAGAACTGGTGTCCTACGGTGCACCATGCATGTCTACACATAAGACTTGTATGCTTCAATGAATGCTATAATGAAATTCTATGTACGTTAATTAGAATTATGACTGTTTCTTATTAGATGACATACATTTCAAAGATAGAGAAGTACTATTTGAAATACAAAAAATTGTAATAGGATAAATAAAGTGCTTAATTCTAGTGTATTGAATAATATTCATAATTGTAAGATGCAAGAGATAGATTACATAATTTAATCTATTTGAAGATGAAAGAATATGAAATATTTTAGAAAATAGTAATTTATATACTTATCAAACTAAAATTTGGGTAGCTGAAACAATCTTTGAGAAACTTGTTCATCGTAATTGTGATTTGCATCTACCATGTTAGTGTTGTATTCAATCTCGGTATTTACATCATCTACATTGGTAGCTGTATTACTCACACCTCTTATTTCAACTAGATAATTCCATGTTACCATTAATTTGTCATAAAGAAACTTGTCCATTGGATAATTTGAAACATATAGTCTCAAGCAAGTCTCTAGATTTTTATCTAATCTATTTCTATGTTTTGACTTCATGAAGGATAATGCACTA
The DNA here is from genome assembly GCA_037957365.1 of Torreya grandis. Classification (NCBI taxonomy): domain Eukaryota; kingdom Viridiplantae; phylum Streptophyta; class Pinopsida; order Cupressales; family Taxaceae; genus Torreya; species Torreya grandis. The sequence continues at coordinate 115,474 of JARHVA010008133.1, read as the reverse complement.
AACACTCTCTCATCTTCTATAGAACCCAAAATCATTGTTTGAACAAATTCATATAATTTAAAGTATTTACTAATAATTTCTTGTAAGATGCTACTTGGATAAAGTTTTTTCCATAAATGTGTAATGATACCATTTTCTATTGGGTCACTTAAACATTGAAATTGATTCATCATTGTAATCCCAAACTGGGTTGACTAAGATGTCAATAATTGTTTATTTAAAATACCATTAATCTAAACTCCATTTACATCTATAGATTTATATAAATACATAATAATTTTACCCATGTATTTGTGAAATAAACTATTGATCTATTCTTGACTGTTAACATTGTTCTAAAAAATGGGATTCACAACTCCCATGCCCTCTAACAAATCATCCCTTTGAAAATGTTCTCTGATCTCAATGGATAAACTTAGTGAGATTTTTATTAATTTAGTTTGTGTTTTTGATAAAACAACATCATATAGTACATATTTCATAGGTACATTTTCAGGTTAAGGTCTCACAACTTCAAGTCTCATAAAGCATGTGTGCATTAGAATCTTAATGTCATTGACCATGACACAAAGATGATAATGTATATTGAATTTCAAATAACACTTTGGATTCTAAAAATCTATCAAATTTTTATAGGTTCTAAAAACATGTCCATAAAATCTTTCATTCGATGTGTATATTACATCTAAACATTCACATACACATTTTCTCAAATGTATGAAGTCAATAATATAGATAGATCTCTCTTGGGCATGTTTCATTAAATAGTTGATTTCCTTCAGCATTGGCAAAATACTGCATAATGTGAGTAAAGTTTTGAGATCTATTAAATGACACAACAAATATTTTATTTTGTCAACTTCCCTATGATATTTATACATAAAACCTATCAAATATGGTTATTCCTAAAAAATTATGCATGCAGGTTCATACATGGAAATCCATCTAGTTTCAACATCTTTCAGTAGTTTTTTATCATTTGTCACCCCAATTACAATTTTTTGGAACTCCATAAATATTTTTTGGCTACTTGACATGTAAGCATGCAATTCATGAATAAGCTCTTCAACTTTTATGAAATTACTAAATGTGCTAACAATTTTATATACAAGATTCATCCTATGTAACATGTAATGAATGAGAATCATAAATGGAGAAACAATTGGTTGAAGATGAACATAAAGACCACTTTTATTCCCTTACATCATTGATACACCATCAATGACAACACACCCCATATTTTTAGCTATAAAAAATTCATCCATACTAGCTCTCTCTCTTAAATTGGATACAACCAATTTATGAAGGTTTTCTACATTATAATTTTCTACCATTTTATGGATAGCTAAAAGATGAGATTTCCTTTAATATTTTTCAAATGTATACACATGCATGCAAACCCATGGTGTGTTGTCAACTATAGTGACCTCATCTATGGATAGAGAGAAAATAGTGATCTCTTAACACTTTCATTCAAATCTTCCTTCTCAATAATGTCTAGAAATTTTGCCATTTCCCAAGCACTATTATCTGACCAATGTGACTATGAAATATCCAGAAACCCATTATGTTATTTTATTTTTTATAATCTATAAAATTAGAAATGGGTCTACTCTTTTTTTAAATGTGGAAAATAGTAGATAACTATACATATTTTGCCTTAAGATTGGACTACATAACTTTTCCAAATTATGCTATGATTGTTCCCCCTTTCTTAGCAAGATGTTTTTGTCATTTCTGATCATTTTCATATTCACATGCATATCTTACATGCAATCATTCTTCTCCATTTTTCCATCTATTTTTTCTTGTTATATGTCCTTCTGGGTGCTTCATAAATATATATTTCCCACAATGTTTCTCAATTATGTCCAATTTAAGTTGCATTCTATGTTCTTTTTCAAGTTTCCAACTGCAAATTGTACATCTATATTTTGTTGGAGGTTCATTACCATTTTCCAGTTTTACAAGCTCTATAAATGGATAATTTTCAGCCAAATCAACTTTAAAAAACCTTATTATCCATGTACTTCTCTTCATCAAATTTTTTGAGTGGTATTTTCAACAAATTTTAGTGTCTAAAAAGAACTACAATTCTCTTGTGAAGTGCCTAGAGGAGTGTCTTCTAATGATGTCTTCTAGGGGTGGCATATCATTAATGAAGTATTCAGGTGATGAGAAGTTATTGGGATTAATTATTTCTAATAAAATAGTGTCATTATCCATGTCAATTTATACATCGAAATGGTTTTGCAATTATTCTATAATAAAAAAAATTAATTGATATTTTAAAAAAAAATCAAAATTACCTGTATTTATAGTGTATGCTATTTGTGCACTCTTATTTCTTGGATTTATAAAATAAGAAATGATGTCAAATTTTTTAGGTATTTTTTATGGTGCTTTACCCTTTTCATTACCCCCTGATGCCATAGTTTTATTCTCAATAATTTTAACACTATCGAGTTCTTGATTGCTACTTGGCATCAAGCTAATGTTACACAATATAATACTATTGGGTGGTAATTTAATATCACACAACATAGTATTATAGGGTACCAAGTTACCATCACATGACACATTATTATTTAGCATCAAGTTGTATTCATATGACACATTATTTTTGGGCATCAAGTTAACATCATGTAACACATTATTGTCAAGCATTTGGTTACCATCATGCAACATAGTACTACCAAAAGCCATGTTGCAGTCATGTGACATAGTGCTACTAGGTGTTAGGTTACCATCATATGGCATAGTTATATTGGTCATCTTATTAGTATCATATGGCATAATGTTGTTAGGTATTAGGTTATTGTTGGGTGGTGTCTTGTTACCAAGTGGTTCAGATGTTGTTGAAAGCAGGCAGGTGGCATAGTCTGACCTAAAGTCTTAAGATCCTCATAATGCAATGAAGAAAGATACTTCAGTGGTAAGTTCATGACCTCTAAGAATATATGTACTATATATATGGTGAATTTCATGGATATCCCCATAATTATTATAAATCATTGGCAAGCTAACCCCTAAAATTTTGACATCTCAAAATTTTAGGTGAATGGGTCCTATGTCACACCCAAAATAATCACCAAATTCAAATTCTCCAAACTAGAATATTCATGAATTAACAAATATTCACCACTAAAATTTATCCTAGATCTAAGGTATAATCCTTAAGACTTGATCAAGGTTACTTAATTAAGGCTTCTAAATCATGGTATTACTTTGACTATGTCAAAATTTGTATTCTATACTATGAACTACCTCATTTTTATGTTTTAGTTTAGGGTCCAAGTCAGATTTCATACTCAAACTTTATGAATTTAGATTTGCCCCTTTTCTTTTATCACACAATTTTCTAAATTTTGTATTTTTTTGCCTTTGTATAGGAACCCAATGCCAATTTAGCCTCAATTAACATGTGATAGTGCCACATGCATTGATCACTTAGTCACATAAGGTTTGGGATTTTATCATGTATATTTTAATCTTTGAAAAATAGTCATGACCTAGATATCCAATCACAACATGCCACTTAGCACTCATTTATGACCTCCTAAGGATCCTACTATTTTTTCAAGTCTCATGACCCTATGACCTAATGGTAATGTGCCACTTGTCATTTAATCATTGCATTTCAACCTATAAAGGAGTTATAACCTAATCAAGGAATGCATCATGGTACCCATTCATACATTTCTAAGACCTTGATTACTTTCTAAAGTCTCATGATAAAGTGATCTAATTATGTATTGCCACTTGGCACTTGATCACACCCTTTACACTCCCCATACCTAAGGTGTAATTCCATATCTCAATACTATGATTTCATGACAAAATGACACCTAGAATCTAGCCACTAAATCTTGGATAGCTAGATGCTATGTGGAAGCCAACTGATAGCTAGAACCAATGGGATGAGGAAATGTGGACCCCTTATCCAACGATAATAATGTGATCAAAGAAAATTTTGAAACTTAGTGAAGAGTGATCCAATAAAAAGATGACACATGGTAGCATGTTGTGGTTTTTAGTTCCATTGAAGGTTTAATATAATAAAGCCCTGCGATAATGAGAGATAATGTCGATAGTCAACCAAATGTTTCATCAATCTAGGTGTGTTGACAACATGATTAAGTCTTTTATGTTATAACCCGTCAATTTGTTCTAAGAATAAAGCAATAATTTTTAAAAAAAACTAACTACTTGACATTAACTCACTTAACCATGGTTAAACTAAATAAATTTATCCAATCATATAGCCCACAACTTAGAATAATAACAATTCTAGATTTAAATACCAAAATGCAATATAAATTATTATAATTTATAAGGAGAGTAAATGCATTAGGACTCAGCGATAACTAGTCCACTAATACAACTACTCAAGTATTTTCAAATAAAATACAATTATAAATCCATTAGGAATTAAGCCTTAATATAATAAATAGATACTAATCCCTCTAGAGCTCAAGTTGAACTAACTCATGTATCTCTGAATCTCAAGTGTAGTCTTCAGTTAAGTAGTACTACTATGAGGAGGGAGAGCATCATCTGAGCACTTTTCCACACCAACCATAGACCAACAATCCCCCACACAATCTTCTATTAGGGAATGGTCCTCCCTTCATGGATAGGTAGATATAACAATGTGGAAATCCATATAATAAGCAAGTACCCATGTTTCTATGATTTCTAAATTAAACATGTAGTGAATCATAGAAAACCCATTCTATTGCAAGATATCACACTGTTATGTAAATCATATATACCAAAAGATAATGTCTCACTATACATTATTTAACCACAAGATTCATACTGATTAATCCTCTTAATAATAATATCACATCACATGCTATACATAGGAGTAACAAGGTATACTTTTATTTCAACCATGCATGAATGAATCATACATTATTATTTACCTCATACAAGAAATAATGCCTACAGTCCATACCACTCGAATATGTTTTATATTCATATTAAATTAAAAAAAATTAATTACTATAATAAGATCCAAATAACTAAACCCCATGATATCCCATATTATCATAGTCTAGTGTTATAAGGCAAAACTACTAGTTTTGCCATAATTAGTCATACTACGTAGTCATAGATACATGGAAGCATAGCTTTTAAACAATCAAGTACATATAACAAAGCAAGTCATACAAACATGTAAAATTCTAACCCAAAATTCATTTACACTCTCAAGGTTATATGCATGTATACATGATATTCAGCTAATTGTTACAAAACATATTAATCAAGTGTTAGCCAACACATACATTTAATCAGTCAACATAAGTGAGAGTCTAGACATACAACTACAATATGTACCATTCAAATATATACTTTTAAGATGAATTATCTGATGATATCCCATATTATCATAGCTCTCTTTTCATGAGCACCCTACTCTAAACATGATCAAACAATCTTTCACTATAATTATTAAATAAGCAAGTACAAGATTATACCACTCAGGTATACCCTGGATTATATTGCATAATAATAATCAGATAAAAACACAATATCTAGCCACACATCATGATGCATTATTTTATTCAAAAAATGTTTAATCATTTGCACATAAAATACTCTCACAAAAATATATTGCACACTTCTACTTCATTCACAACTGCTTGTGCAACTGCTTCCCTTGTCGACATGTTTTCATACCACTATTGTGCTACACATATATTATTTATCTCTACTAGTAGTCATATCACATCACTAACAGTTATCATAATTTTAGGTAATGGTAAATAAAGTTTTACCTTTTATGAACATAACTTAAGGGTTAGTATTCATATGGTTGAAGTTTCTTGCTTCATTATATTTCACTACCAATATACTATTTTATATAAAAACATAGTATCTAATGCCCTATACAAGTTATATAATTATATGAATACCCAATTTCTTGTATACATATATTTTCATATAAACACCCCTATAGACTTTATTTATTCTAAAGTACTTACCAAGAGATAATATAATATATGTTAACAATCATTCAAGATTCTCATATAGATATAATGATAATCACACTCATTAAAAAAAAATGCAACTCAAGCTCCCAATGCAACTTGGCTGGTAGTGTAATACTAAAATTCGAGGCAAAATAAGGTTCCACCCAACATTAAATCTTGAATTAAAGGGAAATCATATTTTATTTTATTTAAAAGACTCAACATTTTATCTTTTAAATCCTCAAGATTTTAATAGTAAACACAATGTTTCAATTTTATATAAGCAACATTTCATTTATATACCCTATGCTTTAATTTTGAACACTCATCTTTCTATTAATAAAATCAATAATAAAATTCAATGTTTTAAATTAGTGACTCAGCTAGAAGTGACTTGGAATTATACCTAGTTGACTCAACATTTTAATTAAAAGACTCGATGCTTTAATTAAAAGACTAGGCATTTCAATGACTTGCATATCATACAAATAGCTCATCATAAAAATGGAAGACAATTTATTAAATGGAATGCTTACCTACTATTTGATATTTTTCCAAGATGTGGCCTATATAGAAGGTGGATTTAATTTTATAAAATTTATTAGTTTCTGAATGTGTAGTCTTACATGATAAAACATAGTTCATACCACCCAGGTACAGTTTATAATAACAAATCATATGCTATCTTCCACCACTCAAGTTCCCTTTTAACACTCAGTTATTAATTTGAAAAATGCTACCCACAAATAAATAAATGTTGCCCAGCAAGAATGGAATTCAGTCACACTTAATTTATCAAAATAATCAGCATTTTTATTAAATGTTTAGCAATTCCATAATGACTTGGCAATTTCAAATTTAATGACCTAGCAATTTCAAATTTAATACCCTGACAATTTCAATTTCAATGACCTAGCATTTCAAATTTATTGATCTGGTAATTTCAATTTCAATGACTTGGCATTTCAAATTTATTGACCTATCAATTTCAATTTCAATGACCTGGCATTTCAAATTTAATAACACAACTTTTCAATTTTTATACATAGCATTGAAAAGTGAGACTTGGTGTTTTAATTGTATGACTCAAGATTTTCATTTAACTACTTGAGGTTTTATTTATATAGATTGGTGTTTCAATTTAACTACTTGATGATTACAATAAACAACTAGTGATTTCAATTAAAAACTTAGCAATCTGTATAAGTGTAACGCTGTTGGAGAAGTATATATCCAACCATTATAATATAAAGTGTTGCTCATAATATTGAAACTCCATCTATTTTTAGATGTTATCTCAACTATACTAAAACAATTATTTTCTATTATTCATTATTTCTCATGTATTATTAAACTCATTCTAAGCTTTATAACTACTACCTAGTATGGGTGGAACACAAACCTATAAAAATTCTTATTTATTACTAGATACGATGCAGTCCCTTTAAAAGAAAAGAAGACCCTTTAAAATAAACACAAGTCTAACAATCATATTCAAGCCAAATACACATAAATCAAATCATTTAACACATAAGAAAACAAATATAGAACCAACCTTCTTGATATTTTTTGAATGAATAACATACCTTTCTCCTATTTCCTTCAATCTCACTCTTCCAATTCTCATGCCTACTTCTTCTCCATTCATTTCAAAGCTCTTTTTCCTTAATTTATAAATTATCCTCTTTTTCTCCTGCTACACACACTCTCTCTCTCTTGCATGTTATTCATCTTCTATTTTCATTTTCATTAATAATATTTTACTCTCTTTTTTAAATTATTACTAAACAACAGTTATAACCTCCCAAAGTTGCAATCTATCATCCACAATTTAATAGTAAGCATAGAATTTATTTATAACTATGCCATAGTTATATAAGTCATCATAAACTTAAGTTAAGTTTGAAAAATTAAATAATGTTATCTATTTTCTAACTTTCACCATAATTTTCATGCATGTTTAATTAAGATTAAGTTTAGATTTCCTTCACTCAAGTCTAGTAAATTAAGATAACTTAAGCTTTTAAAAATAATGGTAATAGTTTATTTATCTAATAGGAAAATAAGATTTTAATTGTTTTGAATAATAAGATAATTGTATAATTAAATATCTACTTTCTTAATTTATTCTAAAAAATTAAGATATTTATATTAAAGGAATTTAATGCATATTAAGAACTAAATATGCATACTAATATAATCACGTGCAAGATTTATTTAATTGCGTAATGGAATTTAAAACATGATACAATTCTAATTTATTTAAATCAAATCTGCATATGTGTAGGTTCAATAGTAATTTCTTAATCATCATCCAATCTAGCCCTCCCTCTCTGATGATGCTCTTACCTCGCAATAAGTAAGTAGTTTGTTTGAGTCATCATAAATATCAACTAATGATGAAAAACTAATAAATACATATCCATAATGTATAGAATAATAAAATAAAACTATCACATCATGTATACTCATCAACTATATCACTATCCCATTATAGTATATGTCAAAAAACTCAAATTAAAGAAATAATAATTAGATAATAACACTAATCCATGGATTCAAAGGTTATGAATCATAGGGTTAAATTAAAATGTAACATTTTAATTTGGGACATGGGATTATTTTTATATTTGGGCTAGCCTTTTAGGATTATTATGATTTTCCTAGACTAGAGATTATTTACAATCAAGAAATTATCATCCAATGGCTTCAAACACATGATATTAGGGAAGTTTTTAGAGATTGGGCTAAGAACAAGGGAAAATTTGTATGCAAATCCAATATCAACCATCCCCATCACCCAATTTAAGAAAGGAGTAAGACTAGAGATGGCTATGATGAATAGGATGTATGGGGCAAAAGACATAGGCCACATAGATGAGAAGTGGGTTCCATTTATATCAATAATAATAGATGATGAAAAGACTCCCCTCTTGGGAGAGATCATATCCTACAATTTGGTAACATAGATTAGGAAGGTCATGGCCAACCAAGTAGATAATTTTTATATAATGTCCTACCTGGTGTATGCCATCTACACTACCCAAAATTTCATGCAATTCACCAATTGGGATTTGAAGCTAAAGTGAATCATACCACATACCTTATCAAAGGTAAGAGTTTAAAAATATAAGTAGGATATGAGGTAAATTTTTTATCACTTATATCTAATAGTGTACATGGCCATCTATGAGAGATCCATGCCCAAGCTATCAAAGGAAATTAGAATAACTCTTAGCAACCTAGGAGCCTACTGGTATTACCTAGACTACATAATGATAAGTATAGTTAGAATTAAGATGGAACTCTTCAAGTTTCCCAATATTGTGCCAGACATGCTAGATGAATAAGAGATTGCCTTCCAGTTACTCACATGGGTGAATGGACTATGTAAGAATAAGAAGAGAGGATTGGTTCATCATCAACTATACAACATTAGGTAGTTTAAAATTAGAAACTAGAACTCAGTCATTATTACTACTAATCAAAGACCCACCTTTGACTTGGAAAGAGATACCAATAGGGAATGGGACCTTGAACATATAACATTAAAAAATTGCATCAAGAACATGGCAGTCCTAAGCATCACTTACCATCATGAACCTAAATATGAAGATAGGTTTTACGTCAATATATCCAATGACATAGAGATAAAGAAAAGATTGAAGGCTACCAATATCCCATAGGTTAAGGGGAGGTTATAAGATATAGGTTTTTGAACCTAAAGATGCTTAGGTAGGATCATGTACATATATAGATCATGTTACTAGTGCTGAGGAGGAAAGACCAACTGAACCTCAACTTAGTCAAAGGATTCTACAAGCATTATCTCCTATTTTGGAGAAGGGGGAGATGATATTAGGAAATATACTGAGCAAGCTTCCATTTTAGGGGAAACATCTAGCATCCCATCCTAGGTACAAATAATTACCTTAGTACAAGCAAGAAATTTGGTGGAAATAGTAAAACCACATACCATAATGCCATTAGTTTTAGCACTAGAGTTATTTCCCCTGCTTCCTATCAAGGAGGAACTAGGTATGATCGAATGTTTTTATTTTCTTCCTAAATTTCTAATTAGCTAGCCAATGGACATATTCTATGAGCCTATAATCCTAGATCATATGAACCTCTTACCCTATAGGCCCCTCACTAGACTTGTAATTAGACCCGTGACTATGCCATTTCCCACAATCAACCCTTTTATTATATCATCATCTTCAAAATTTTATGTAATGACCAATTTACCTCTAATTCTACCCAAGCCTATGCCTAGGATAGGTCCCCAACTACCAAATAAAAGGCCCACTATTATCATTCCCTAAGTTCTTTTGTTCCCAACTAGTGCTTCAACTAGCACTAGTTCTTCTTTATCTTTAGGAATGACACTTCCCACTTCATCCCCCAGTTTTGCATTTATCCTGTTCACCTCCACATATACTTCCCAAACATCTATATTCTATGGATTAACACTAGCTTAGTAATTACCATCATATACACAACCTCTAAGTGGTTATTTAGATAATTCAGGGTAAAACAAATGCAATTGGCTACAATAGAGAACCAAGATTTGGTCATAGTGGACCCTCCAAAGCTCACATTGGAATTTGAAAAAAAGGTTAGAATAATGAAGAGATTATCAAGAGCAAGGTCACCCATATAGACCAAACAATAGTGTATGAGTGGAAGGAGACCCTGTTTGAGTTGACTAAGAAGAAGAGAGCTAGACCAAACAATGGAGGTAATGTTTGATACACTAAATACTTTGGCCTAGTACAAGGTAAAAGGGGATGAGGTCTATAATAGGATTCTTAAGGTAGAAGGTGCATATGGGATATATGTTAACAAGGTAATCAACTTGGTAAAGTTGATTAGGATGAAAAAATTTGAAGACCCAAACTTGATCCCATTAGAAGACTTGAGCATTACTTAATCCTATGTAATTGGAAGAAGGAAAGATTTGAACTAGTGGATTGATGAAATGAGATCACTAGGCTAGTCTCTCACCTAAATTGGTGATATAATGATAACTCTACTTAAAAAGGCTTAGATCATGCACCTTGTTAACAATAATGGTTCCATTTTTAGTAAGGATGCCTTTAGAACCCAACTACAAAACTTCATTATAAATCTTAGAAAGCAATCTCTATCTCAGGGAGTGACTTTTTTTTAGGAAATGGTAGACTTGGTTGCATATACTAATTAGAGAATCATAAAAGTTGTGGTAATCAATGAGGCTATAGAACCTCTCTTGAGAAAACATGATGTAATGATAGGACTCACCATCCAGTTGCTAAAAAAACCTATTATCAATTTGAAATTAATTGACAATGATTATAAGAGATGTTTTGAAGCATGGAAATGGTAGATAGAAGCTAAGAAATAATTAGGAAACAAGCCACATATGGTCACCATATGAGATTTTTCCTCCTTGACCCCTCTTAGAATATCTTCTTCTTTGGAAACACTAGGAATGACTCCTTTTTAAGCTGTTATGGGTTCAATTTCATATTCCTCTACACTAGGAGCTTCATCATCAACCACACTAGTAAGATCCCAAACCAACACCTTGGGAGTGAGATATCCATTTTTTGGGCTTTATCTTGATGAATGTCATGTCCTAATTCCCCTCAATGTATTGTAAAAGATTATTTTTTGAATGGGGAATATTCTTTAGTTTTTAGGACATGGAGGACTTATCATTATGCACTAAAAGGCCTATATATAGGGTTTTACCCACTCAATTGTAATTTAGAATAGAATTTTGTGAAATTAATGTAAATAGAGAGAATAATTCCTATAATTTGTTCATTGTTTCATCATTTTCATATTTTTTTGTTTCTCAAGCTTTGATAATGACACATTATTTCATTTTTATAATGGTTAAGTCTGATAGTAGTGTTTCAAATGCATAATTTTAGTTTGTTATTTTAGATATGCTAACAAAAAATTGTTATGTATACTCTGTTTTCCTTCTACTTTGTAAATGATTGTGTTGAAAGCAATTTGTTGTGGATAGCTATTAAAGCATATTATATATATATATATATATATATATATATATATATATATATATATATATATATATATATATATATATAATAATTACCCTAGAATAACCATTGCATTTATTGTATTTTTAATTTAATACTATAATACCATGAATGTTAGTTTTATTTGCATTGTTATCAAGATAAAAATTAAGGAAATTTATTGGTCTTTGTTGTTGCAAGGCAAACTTTCTTTTTTTCTCTACCCTACTTCCCTTTTTGAACTTTTTTTAACATGAATCACTTTAGATTAATTATCACTGTAAATATTTACTTGTTTTTTTAAGGTTTAGGTGATAATAATAAAAGATATAAATCAATTTTACATCATAACAACACAAAGAAATTTTAGATATATTGTGTCCCTACTTAGCTCCTGTTATCCCTACAACAGGGTGTGATTGTAGACTAAAGGTGGTGGCCACATAATCACTCTAAAAAAAATTAATTAAGGCATAAGGTCTTCTAAGACCTACACTACAACATGAGAAATATTGATCTATTGTTTTTATTATATCCTTGAAACATATAAACATCAACAAAGTGTTTATAAAGTAAGCATAAAACATGCTTGATCGAGATGGGAAGTATGTCAATGACATGTAAATAATAATTTAACACAAATTATCTCAAATTTTAAGCATGTACTTTTATTATGTCTTGGTTATAGTATGAATTAGGTATTGTAATATTTTATGAGGAGGGCCTAGTCCTATCTATGGTCTTACACTTTAACTCACAAAGGAAACACCAATAAGGTGAAAATAATTGTGGGAATAATTTAAAGATGTTTTAATGTGTTGATTTGTGAGGAGAACTTGGTTCTATCCATGGTCTTACACTAAAAATCATAAAGGAAACACCAATGAGGTGGATTTTAATAAGGGTAAAAATAAAGAAATGTTTTATTATGGTAATTTGTGAGGAAAGCCTGGTCTTATCCATGGTCTTACATTACAACTCACAAAGGAAAACCCTAGGGGGAGTGAATAGTTAACAAAATAATATTTCTCAAGGTGAAATATTAGGATTATTGTAATGAGAGAGGGAATGTAAAAATCATGACATATATGTCTATGAGAAAACCTTAGGAAACATGAGGCATACTAGGTGCAAAGGATAAACACTAAGAGTCTAGTGACCATCAAAATATAAAGGATATCTACTGAGAATAAGCATAACCTATATAGGAAAATAGGTGAGATACTAAGATCAAATCATGAAGGTTATATGAACAAGGAAATTAAATTTTAATTATCTTCCCATAAAATTTTCCTCATTCCTCAGGACCTTTTATAGAGTTGTAGGTATACTATGAATATTAGGTACTTGTGTGAGAAAGTAGGTAGCACTTATATAAATTTTTTGTTCTCCTATATCAATATACTATCCTACCACACCCCAATGGACCTCAAATATATTATGAATCCAACTATGGAGTTTGAGTTTTGATTAGGAATAGGAGATGTGCTATGAATCATGTTTATTGGTGTAATTAGAATTTTGAATTTATGTGTTGCCTTTTGAATCATTGCCTTTTGTTTAAATGATTTCAATTTTAAGTTTTTTTATTTATGTCTTTTATGATTCTTCCTCCACATAGATTTATAATAACCAACATGAGTGATAAAAGTGATACACAATAATGAGCTTCAGAATTTGGTTTAAAGGAAACTAAGTAACTAGAGATATGACTGACTAAACACTTAACTGACATATGAACTAGTATATAACCTTAATTTACAACCATATGTATTATTAGTTTTCTAAAAGTTAAATAAGGGGGAAATGAGATCCAAAATAGATCATTTTACTAACTGATCATATGGTAGATATATAATACTAATAGAATCAAGGTTGTATAACCAAGTCACAATAATAATTATCTAATTTTTGAATGTAATAAGATAGCAAACAATCATTGTAAAAGAAAAAGAATCCATGAAATAAGTGAACTCATAATAATAAGTGTACATTCATGAAAGGAACACTAAGAAGTCATAAGAAAGGGTTAAAGATAGTTAAATCATATAAAACACATAAAGCATAATATAATGATCCATGTAAAATACATAAGTGAAATCAAATTTGACACATATTCAAGTGTATAATAGATATAAAAAATGGATCACAAATCTATTCTAAATCATAAAATAGAAAAATGGAAAATAAAATCATGACTTGTTCACAAATAATTATATATTTGACTAAAAATATTATCCATAACATCCAAAACATCACTATGAAGATGAATTCTAACACTGGATATATTCTCATCAATCTTTATAGAAATTTATGTAAAGACTTATTTTCTTATCATCTCAACTAAAAAGGTAGGTGTAGATGATGAATATAATTCTCATGTGGGATATCATGAGTAGGATACTCAAGTAGATGAATGGATGTGTTGATGGAAATAGTATTTATAAGGTGATAAGGAGGTATAATCTACATAGAATGAGGAAACTTATTATGTATGCAACCTATAAAATGAGGAATGATTAGTGTGGGTGTCGATTGTGGGAAGTCATGAATATTATTTTAGAGAACTTGATAGTGATTAGTGTGATGTGTACCACAATGGTACCAAAAATAGTATACTTCCCCATATTTAGGGATATACTCTGGTATTAGCTTAAGAGGAGGTATAGCCTTATATTTGGGCTAAGTAATGGATGGGAATATTATGTTGATGTACTACCTAATTTTTTTGAAATGGGTGGAAGAGTGGTTATCTATCTCATGGAATCAATAAATTCTTCTATTAGTAGACTACGGTGGTATACTAGCTGAAGGGGTGGAAGGAGAAACCTTGGGAAGCTGATATAATTGGTAATCTTTGGTCTAATGACCAATAAATTTGTGGATATCATAATAAGGTTGATCTTCCCATTGGGAGGGCATGGTATTAAGTTATGGTAATGGAAGAAGGCCATCACCAAGGAAATGTGGGTTTGTGTATAAATTTTAAAGTACAATGGCTAGCATCTCTAGAGGAAGCATACTATAAGCATTATGGTATCTGGAAAAGTGATAAGGACCTATCATGGCATGATCCATGAGCATACTCCTGAGTGACTCTATTATGACTAGAGGTATACCATATGAGTGATCCATCTCTACCAAGTGACAAATAATAGAAAGACTAGCATTAGGTGTTATAAAGGAAGGAATGCTAAAATATAAATGAAAAGACTAAAATAAAGAAGAGTGATATTTAAGAATGTTTACCTTTATAGCTTGGATCAAGGTTACAAAAGAGGAAGTTGGGTGATGATGTGAGTGGAAATATTGAAGGTTTTAATCTTGAATATTATCTTATCCATCTCATCATCATCAAAGTCTAGGAGGTTAGGTGGAATATTCCTAATTGATTCATGGTGATCATTATAGCCTCAAGTGGAATTGAATAGATAGTTGAAGAGTTGGGATTCCTAAAATGAGACACTAAGCAGGGGTTGAAGGGTAGTAATTTTAAAGACACCACATTATTATAATTGTTTAAAATTCAAATGGTTCATATCTCCTTAAATCTTGTAGATAGCTCCATTGTGAGTGAATTTGATGAGGTGACTGCTCTCATATGATGAGTCCAAGGTTAACTGAGTAAGATGTTGTAATAAAGTGAAAATTTAAAGATGATAACTTTCACATGGATGGTAATAAGAGGAATGGTAATGGGAAGCCAAACATAACCTAGAGGAGGCAATTACCTTCAATTATATCCTTGACATTTTTTATGTCTAGATTTGAGGTTGAATTCAGAATATCCAACTGTCTTAATGAAGTCAAGGGAGGGAACACATGTGCATGAACCTTCATCAATTAAAGCATGCTTAATGTGGATATCTCTAATTTATATTCTAATGAATAGAAGAGGATCATACACATGAAGCAATATCTCATCAGGGATCATGGAAACTATAAGGAACTTAAGTGAGAGAGAAGTGTATACTATTTCATTAACATGGATGGACATCTCATCACATTGTTGAATTATACTATCTTTAGATCTAGATAAGGTATATTTTCATACTACTAGAGGAGGATGAGGTATGTTCATTTTGAAAAATAATTATATTAGATAGTTTTTATGATGAGGAAAAGTTATCATTATTTTTAAGAAAGGTATTTGAGATGGGAGATGAGAAAGTTTCAAAATGGGATCCCATCCATCATAACCCATGGAGGATTGTTAGATATAGGTGTATAGTGTTGCAACAATTCATAATGAGGAGGGTTGGAAGAATAATTAAACTTATAATGATAGGGTATGTATGGTTTAGTTTGATTAAAAATGGGTTGAGTTATTTTAGGGGATCTGGTAGCTGGTTGAAGTATTTATTGTGGTTGGGTAGAAGAAATATTATTGGAAGTTTGGGGTATATTTACTTGTTAGGTGGATGTTGGGGGAAGAGTAGAAATGGTATAATAGTTATAATCAAGTTGTGTTGTTAAAAGTGGTGATTGAATGGGTATAGTTTCCTATTGCCCTAATTCCATTATATGAGATGGGGAAATGTCTTGAATGATGTAAAATGGTTGAGAGGCATGATGCATAGGTGTTGGATTTGAGTTAATAAAAGCAAATAACATTATCATGTTAGTAATATTCACCATTTTTTCATCATTGGTAGTGATATATATAAGACTTTCAACATTATTTTTATAAGGAGAAGGTTTTTTGATGTTGTCTTGGTCATTAGGAAGAGGATCCTTATAGATAGCAAGATGAGCATTAGCTTGGTTTTTATTTTTCATTTCATGAGCCTTAAAAACTATGTCATAAGATTTTTTATGATTTAGAACATGTGTTTCATTATCAAAGTTAGGACCAAGAATAAAATACATATCAAGATTGCATAATTATCTACAAGTCTCATGAGAATGCCCCCAAATTGCATGAAACCAATAAAATTTGTTTGGATCATATTATGATTTCATAGGACAAGTGGGGTCAAGATCTCATGGTAGAGGTCTTGGAAGATTCTTTTGAGGTTATTATATGGATTATGTTTTGTGCACATTAGTGTGGTTGGGTTGAGAAAATGTGGGAGTAGGAGTGTTATTAGTAGGGGAGCATGTTCCATGGCATTTTTTGAAGAAATTTCTTAGATGGTATGGATAGTGTCATAAGTTTCAGTAACAACATCATGGATTGTATTATGGTTTTTATTTTTGATGAGAATATGAGTGCCCATTGTAGGTTTATGTGGTTTTAATTGATTCCTAAGGAAGTCGTATCATTTGGCCTAGTCAAGGGCTTCTTCCAAGGTTTTTGGAGAGAGGGTCCTAACCTAATATTATAAGTTGAGGTATAGAGCATTAGTGAATAGGTGGAAGAGGTTGTCATCCACAATATTATTCTCAAATTTTTTAGACAAGTGTTTCCATCATTTGATGAAGGCTTGTATCATTTTAGTTTTGGGTTTTTTGTAAATTATAAAGTGGGATATGTTATTATCAAGAAGATCACTAGTTTGGAATTCCTATACTAGTGAGTTGACCAAGTCTTCAAGGATAGTGATAGAATGGATTTTTAATTGATTGTAACAATATAAAACATCTCTTGAGAGTGTTTCAGCTAATATTTTGGTAGTAACGAAGGTGTTAAGCTTAACCCAATCTTTATAAATGTTATCAAATATTTTTAAATGTAAAGTGAGATTGGTGGACCCATTATAGGTTCTGGTGGGTATGATACATCCTATGTCAATGTTATAAATTTGAGGTACTAGAGGTTTTTTTGTATGCTTGATGGTTTTATTAATGAGTGGTGGTTGTTGGATATAGTTACCATGGGAATCCCTAAGGGGGTGTGGGGGGCATTAATATTTTTTGTTCCCCTAGAAACCTATTGAGGTTTTATTTGGAGATGAATGAGATGGTTTTACATTTGCATCATCTAATTTTCATTATTAGTTTGAAAGGTATGCATTTCATTGAGTGTTTGTAATAGGAATTGGTTACTTTGAGAAAAAATTTAACTAGTGGACCTAGCATGTGATACACTAGTGTTTGTATTAATAGCTTGAATTTCACTATGAGTGTGGGATGAAGTAATAACATGTGTTGCACTATTGGCATGAATAGTATTAGTAGGAAAAGAATCACTAGTGGTGTGAGAAGCATTGGTAGCAAAATATACACCAATAGCATGGTTAAGGGTATAGGTTTTTTGAAGAGGCTGACTAAAAGTTGAACCTACCATGTTGGTATAAATATTTGGCATGGAGGTTGAAGAATACATAGAAGATGATTTCATGGTATGCGAAGGAAATATTATAGAAGGAAAAGATTGAGATGCAAAGAAAGTGGGTCCACCAAATCCATGAGAAAAGGTAGGGGAGGGTGAATGGGATTCTCCTATATGAGGACCCATTATGAGATTATAGATGGTTAGAGGATATTTTCCTCTATGTTGAGGTAATTCATTGATGAAAAAGAGCATTTTAGTTGTGTACTCTAAATCGCGCTCATATTCTAGGGAGAACAAAGGGTTAAGTTCCAAGGATGAATGGGGAGGAGTCCCATAGTTGTTAGTGTGAGTGGAAACATGGATATTACTTTGATCCATAGTGAGTGACACAAGTTGTGTCTTAGTGAACCTATTAAGGTTGATAAAAATCATCATGTTTATTTGATTCAATTATGTATTGTCATCAAATAGGAAATTTATGATGGAAGGAGACTAGATTTTTTTTGAAGAAACAAGGATCAACTAGTAAGATACAGATTCAAATTATTCAACAATGTCATGTAAGATAGTAAATAGAAAATGGTATAAAGGACATAGACATGCAGGTTAATTATGTACTGTATATGGATAAATTGAATAGGATAAAAATATACATAGTTAGATAGGTAAATTATATACTAAAGAGAAATGGAAAAAATAGCCTGTAAGAGGCTAAGTCAATAGGGGAAACTTTATTTTGAAGATAGAGAAAAAATTATAATATAATATCTAAAAAAATTCAATTAAACACACAAGCAATTAGATCAGTGTGTTTGATCTAATTATATCACATAATACAAACCTTGAACCAATTATTTTAGATAATTTTAGCTTATATTCCTTAGAAAGAAAGAAGAAATAAACTAGATATGGGTATGGTAGAAAAACCTATTTCATTATGTGCACATTGAATCAAATTATTGTAGAGAGTTCTTCTTTGGCTTGGGAGGAAGGACCTATAAATAAAACATCACTAACACAAATGGTTGGTTAGATAGATATCTGAGAAGATTACCTAGCACTATCTAGATCTGGGAAGCTAGAGCTTCCTTTGGGGCTGTCAATCCATGCTTTTAACTAATTAAGTTTATAAATTGAAAGATAAAGTACTTGCATAAATCATACAAGATGCTAAAATTAAATATAATAAATGCCTGATAAATAAATTGACTAATTATAGCAATAAGTGGGTCAATACTAATGTTAAATAGGTCAGATATGGTTCAAAAATTAGGTTGGGGATCTGTGAATAGACATAGATAAGGAAAGTTAGAATTAGTTAAGGATAAGTGGGTGAAAATAGCTTGTTGTTATTTTGTGCCATTATGACCATTAGTGGTTAAGGTAACCATCAGTGGTTAGGGCAACCATCGATGGTTGGGACAAACCATCGATGGTTAGGGTAACTGTTGGCAGTTACTATGGGTTGGGTTTGGGTAATAAAAGGTTGATTGACAAGATTCCAAAATAACAATATGAGAGATTGGTTTGGGTTGGGTTGATTAAAAAATATAAACAAAGTGACCAAATAATTAAAAATAGATACTTAGCTTTCCATTAATTAGTTAAATGAATGGTTGAGGTGGTGGAACCTAGAGTAATTCTAGTAGAGTAATGATACTTGGTTTTTGTTTGATGGATGGTAGCATTTTGGCTCTCTATCATGATTGTTGGATCACTAGATTACTTAAAGAACACCTATAAAAGAAACTCTGGATATAAAATATCTTGATAGTTATAAATGGATGATTGAATCTTGATCCCTTATTTCACCTCATACTCCTCTCTTCTTATAGGAAAGAAGGAATGGTGCAATAATACATTAACAAGAGGTTAAACTTGTTATCTAAATATGAGTCATGAATGTATCTAAATATAAGTCATGCATGTATTGGAAATAATGTTATGGTAGTTAGGTGGTTCAAATAGTGGTAACTTGACCATTGATGGTCAGGGTAACTATTGACGGTTAAGGTGACCATCATTGGTTGAGGGTCAAAGGTAAGTTGGGTTAAGCCAATAGGTAAATATGATTAGAGTTAGGTAGGTTAGGTCTATTTTGCAGTTGAGAGGCCAATGGCTGGGCCCAAGGGGGTCCTAAGGTGGTCCAATGGAATTACAACATTCAAAAACATCATGTACAGATTTCCAACGTCTACATATGCCCCCTTTTTATTATATAGTTTGTATCAACAAGCTACAAGACAAAAATAAATTATGGGTTAAGGGTTCAATTACCTTGATCATGGGAGGAAATTTTCCCTATTAAAATGGGAGTCAATGAATTAAAACTAAATTGGGTATGGGTTTGATAAGTAGTGAAGGTGATGATAAAAGGTGGGTGATAGGTTGGGCACTGAAGCATAAATATGCACATGTAGTATGACAAAAGTGTGATAACCAAGATTGTGCATTGATTAAGTTGCCATAGTTCATAAAAATTAAGGTCAATGCTAGTAAGATAAGTGACAAATAGACCATGTGATTTCATTTAGGCATAGTGGTTGGGAACACTTGTAAGCACAAGTTTTCTAGGCAAAGTATATGTTTTCATGGGTATCCAAAATAGGAAGCACTCTTGGTGAAAACATAAATTAGTCTGGTGTAGTCATGGGTATCGAAGTTAGGAAGTGCTCTCGAGAAGACACAAATTGGTCAGGTGAGCACAAGGTAGTGCTAGTAAAAAAATTATTTAACATGGTATGTGTTTTAAGTGTGGTCAAAAGGACTAAGGTGAGATTCATCATAAAACATGCATTAGTTTGTACCAAAATGGCCAATGATGAGGTGATGAGGTGGTTGGTGAGGTGGGTGGAGAAGTCAATCTCCCTAGGTGGGTACTTTGTTTGGTTCTACTCTAAAAATTTGGGTAGAAAAGTGGTTTGTGATAAGGGAAAACAAATCCTAATATCTTTATTGTCTATGGTTAGGGATCTTGAAGTTGACCATCAATGGTCACCCTGACTATTGATGGTTAGGTATAAAACCCTAAAAGAGTAGAGATCAAAACTGAGACTATGAGGTGTGTTTTCTCATTGTGACTTTTTGGCTCTTGATAGTGAACATTATGATTCTTGGAATTTTGTGTGAGAAATATCTAATGGCATATAAGTAATCAATTGGCTAAGTTGGAGATTCAAGTGAGTTGACCAAGTATTAGACTAAGGATGTAGGGTGGACATAAATGTTCTTGGGTAATGGGTTCTAGGATTCCTCCTCAATGATGATCAAGAAATGAGGTAGGGGTTGCATTAAAATTGGTATATTAGATTAAATTTAAGTTTTAAAATGCATTTGGTTTGGATTTGGTTGATTTTTTAGTGTTTGAGGGGAGATTTGGTTTGACCTAACTTTAGGGTTTGCTTGATTTTAGGTGAAATTTGAAGGTAAATATAGAAATTAAAAGGGTAGGTACGTTAAGTAGGGTGGGAGTAGGATTAGGTAAGTTTGTGTATGTTGAGTTTGTTGTTTAAGTGTGTTTTTGGGTAAGATAGGGTTGGGATGCTCTATTGAGGGTCATGCATAGTGACCATAAATGATCATACTTGATCATCAATGGTCGATGACCATCAGCAAAATGTTGGACTAACCATTGGTGATCATAGTGACCATCGATAGTCAACCAAATGGCCAAGTTTTTAAAAAAAATATAAGGTAATTTGTTAGTTAGAGTGTGATAGTATTGGAATGCTAAGGGTAGTTGGTATGTTAATGGTCAAGGGGTAATGGGTTTTTGATTTAGGGTATAGGTAATGTCAGATTTGTTAAATGTTTGGTTAATTTTATATCAAGGGTAAACTTTAGGTAGTAGTCTAAGGCTATAGAGACAGAGGAGGTCAATGGTAGTGTTGTAAGATAAGGGTAGGTTTAAAGAGGGTGATATAGTTCATATAGGTAAAATAAGCACTATTAGGTAGGGTGAATGAGGTACAAAGGTACATTTCATAGGAAAAGTGTGGTATTATACTAAGTTTATTTGATATTGAACATTGTAGGCATGGGAACAGATCTAGATGTGAGATCAGGTCTCTCAAATTTTTATGGAGATCCACCAAGGTATGACTGTTTCTAACTGGGCTCACATGAAAGAGGTGGGCCTTGGTATGATATATTACTAACATGTGCCATAAGATGTGGTGATGATAGTGGCCCTCATTGAGAGATGGGATCTAGCCACTAATAGCTTCCTACTACCCATTGGTGAGATGATGATATTACCTAAGGACCTGCATAGGATTACATGGCTACCCATTCGAGGTAAGCTAATTTATCACATTGAGAGGGAGGAGAGGGATGAGCTCATGGATATATTGTATGGAGATGACTATGAATTTGTTAGGTGGCATGTTGGAGGTTATTTACCCTTAAAATTTGAATAAGTACTATTTCATTTTTGGTGTGCAGTGTGGAGGGACTATTTTCCATTTTGATGCAAGTACTGGCATGGCACAGAAAGACCATGGCACACGAAGACCATGGCATGTAGTTGATAGGCCTAGAAGGTGATGGGAATGAAAGGAAAATAGCATAAGAGACCCAATGTGAGAGGACCTAGTCAAGAGAGAATGTGTCATAAGGAACCTAAGAATAGAGGACTTAAAACCAAAGTAGAAGACTAGGGGAGCAACATGGGAAGAAGAGATTAAGGGATGCAATAGTAGTTAAAAATGAAACCCAATTAGGACTCTTCATCCCCACTAATCAGAGGTTTTATACTAGCTCTTGAGGAATGGAACACTTGGCCTTTAGAATATAGCATAAAATAAGGATCCAAGGGTGCATAAGCTTGAGTCTATAAGAATAACTAATTATAAGATCCATAACTCCTAGTTTGTTGAGAGTTCGTGTGCCATCTGTTCATGGTAGTTAGAATTATGGCACTTGGTTAGGGAAAAACAAGTATCAAAACCCCTATTTTAATCATTTGCATAAATAGTCCTTTAGGGTATAGAGATAGAAATTTTGTCTTATAATTCAGTAAGTAATTAATGAGAATTTAGTGTTTGCCATATCATGAGATGAATCATGAAATATTCTAAGGGTTGAATGATGAATTTTTTTACTTCCAAGTCATGGGTATCTTTTCATTTGATCACTAGTTAGAAATGGTAATCTTTGCTATATTGGTAGTTATATCAAGGATAATAAGGATAATAGTAGTATATATATGGTGTTGAATGACCTTTTAAAACTTGTGATTATGAAAGATGAACAAACACATATTATGCTTCAAAGCCTTTGAGAATTGGTATTTCATTACACATTTTGAGTGAGCATGTGAAACTTAGCTCTCATGTGAAAGGCCTTGCATGTTATCTTTTTGGGGGAAAGCTTCATCAGTAAAATGGGACTAACTATAAGAACCCAAAATTTTGGTTCTATTGTCAGGACCCAAAGTAATTAGAGTATAATCATGGGAAATGTTTAAGCACATTACGTTAGAGAATATTAAATAATGGGTTACCAATGTTGAAGACAACTTTGTGGTTCCATATCTTAAACTAGGAATTTCTACATGATAGTGGATAGAGCATAATTTCTATAGCTCTTTATATGAGACTTTCTTTTCTGAGGTCCTAGTTATCTTGCATTATTGTATCCTAGCATATGCTCAAGGATGATCTCAAAATCTTAGATGAAGGTAACCTTGGACACTTGAATGATAAAGGATTTTAGCATGACTTGGAGTTCCCTAGATATGAATGGTTAATTTTTTGTGGAAAGGCATTCAAAATAGATACATTTCAGAATACATGATGATTACCTATTCATGTCCTAGGGAAGTGAAGTTCCAATTTCTATGAGAGCTCAGGGGATTCTATCTCTCATTATTTGATTTTAAAACTAATAAGATAATTTTTGACCTTGGATTAGAGACTCTATCCATGGAAGGCTAAAATATATTATGAATGAGACATACATTTGGGAAGGAAGACTAAATGTTGATTGAAGATTGTGGGTTCAATATGGTAGTAAGCCAGTGAGCATTACAGAAATGAAAGTATGATGAATCTCAATAAAGGATCATGGGAGTTAGCAGTATGTGAAGAGATCAAGAAACCTTGAGGAGTGTTGT
Source organism: Torreya grandis (assembly GCA_037957365.1). Taxonomy (NCBI): domain Eukaryota; kingdom Viridiplantae; phylum Streptophyta; class Pinopsida; order Cupressales; family Taxaceae; genus Torreya; species Torreya grandis. The sequence continues at coordinate 91,132 of JARHVA010008133.1, read as the reverse complement.
GAATATTCATAGGGAGGTAGACATGCACGAAGAACCCATTAATTTTGAGCCACATCCTTTGTAATTTTTATCCTTTAAAGGAAAAATGAGCTGGATTGTAGGAGATGAAGAACCAAGTAAGAATCAGATGGGATCCCCCACCATAGTGCATGCTCATGCCTTTGAGTCAAAAAAAATACATATACAAAATTGGGATACAAAAAATAGAGAATCAAAAATTGAACAAGTACGAGAGACAAAAACTAGGACATTAGGTGATCATGCACAATCTACATTATCTTTCCCTCTTTAAGGGAATTATATGGTATCACTTGGGATGATTTGTGGATCTAGCCTTCAAGGCCAAAATATAGGCCTAAACTTGGGTAACCAACCCTCTACCATGCCTATTTCTATGTGCACTGCTACTGGAGGTACTAGGGGAGGAATAGGAGGAGGTAGACTCCCTCCTCATGGGATAGGAGCTGGATCTTCCTAGCAACCACCCTCCCAACCATAACCCACTATGATCTATTATGAGATGACATTGAATTTACCTAAATACAAAGGGGTATATAATGTGGTTGAGCATGTCCACAAGTATGAATTGATTTGGTGGGTGTGAGGCATCATGTCTTTTAAATGTAAGGATACTTAGTTTACCACTACATTTTTAGAGTGCACATACAATTGGTATCAAAATTTCAATCCTCAACAAGTGGTGGATAACTATGAACAGCTCAAAATAGCCTTCTTATAGGAATTTGACACTCCTAAGTTTAAGTAGTAAAGTATAGTGGAACTAAAGGACATATAGAGAGTGTATGTGAGTATGATGCATGATTTAAAACCTTGATTTCTAAATTATCATTTGAAATAAATCTTGGTCAACATACACAATGGTTTATGGGAGGCTAATTTTTACCTTTAAATTAGAGTATATGATAAAGAACCTTTACCACCATGTGTGAGGCATTGAAATCTACCCTCCATGTTAAAGTAGTTAGAAGCATGGATACTAGGATTAGTCTATTTATGGAGGCATAGATATAATCCATGAAATCAAAATTTGAAAATTTTATGGAAAATAATGCACATGAGACATGAAATGGGGTGTCATGTATCGACTATGAAACTAAAGGACACACAAGGAATAATTTCCCATGCAATAAAATCCATATGATACTCAAACAAACTTATAAGATCTGTCATGAAGAACATGATGTCCATTCTTTTCCTCTTTTACAATGGGATATGAACACAAAGTTGTCTAAGTATTGTAATATTTATGATGCCTAAACCCATGACACCAATGATTGTTGATTGATCAGTGATATACATGAAGCTTGAGTTCATGGCATGTGCCAAACCTCAGTCACCACTACCCAAGACAATGGTGGATATGGTAGGAAAGGGATAGGATGAGGTATTGGTTGGTTTCCACCAAGGAATTACTAAAAATATGGGTCACCAAACCATTTTCAGAGGGATTGCCCAAAATACCCGACATGTGCATTTTGCATAAAGGACCATCAGTTGAAAGAATGTTCTGATCTATATGCAGTCATCACAAAGGAACATAATGGAAAAAGTGCTAAAATGATTTGAATAGATAAACTATAGTGGCACAAATGTCCAACCATCCCCATAGCATATCAATTAAATATCACCACTTGTATTAGGGGTTAGACTTAATCCATAGCCAACCTAGTTAAGAAAGTACATCAAGAAGAACCACATGTAAGGAAGTACCCTGATGCTCAACAATAAAAGGATGTCCTTCAAGATATAATGGCACTTGTATGAGAGCTCTAAGGTGAGATCCAATACCTCAAGGACAAAGACATAACATAATGTACCATAGTACAAAGGGAATTCAAACCTCAACCAATGGTGTAGGACAATTTCTAGGAGCTATGCAAATGTATGTTGGATGAGGACATTATTCTCCAACTCAATGCTTAGCTTAAAAGTCAAGCTTGATTACCAAATGAAGTCCACCCTTACCTAATTTTGAAAATCAAATATCACTATTTAAATAATGCTCAATGTTAGGAAACTCCTATTTCCTCTACTCCCTTTTATGATGAAGAGATATTGGTTAATGTTGATATCAATAGATGGGTAATCTGGGATATTCTAGTGGATACTGGCATGAAATTAAATGTTCTCACTAAATATTCTTAGCAAAAAATGTCTAATCTAGCCTTGCATGCCTCTCTTCATGTCTTTTACATGTAAAATAAGACTTGAGTGCATCATATTGGGGTCCTCAAGAATGACACTGTTGACATACTTGGAGTTCACCTTAAAGCATATTTTAAGGTCTTGGAGTTAGTAGAAGCTGATGACTATCTAGACCTACTACGAAGGACTTGGTGTTATGAGAACCATGCACATTTGAGATTTAAAAACTAGTACATTAGCTTTGAGAATATTGATTAGTTCATGGTAATACCTTTAGACCAACCACAAGGATCTCCCTATATCAAGCCAATAAATGTTGATGAAGACATCAAACCACTTATATAATGTTACTACTTGGAATGATGATCAACATGATCTAATGCCAGATGGTATTATTTTGTGGATAGATAACCAATCTCTCTCAAATACTACAAGTAATGCTTATGACTGATGGGCCCATGGTGATTATGATCTCACTAAAATGTTGTTCAACACCGTAAACAAAGGAGAAAGCATCCCATGCCAACTTCCTAAATGTCACAAGTTTGTGTGCCTCATGGGATTAGCAATTAGAGGACCATTGGTGGGACCACTAATTGAAATATTGATGAATCCCCATGGTTTTAAGGACAAATGGAGGTGTGTGACTTCATCCAACACCTCGAATAGTGCTATGATACTAAGAATAATAGGATGAGGTCATTAGATCACAATTTTTATGATACCACTACCAGATGGTGGAGCACTCATGCTAGAATCAAGTGTGAGATGCTCTACATCATAGATTTCATCAAGATAATAAATTCAAGGGGACACTTAATTACAATGGCATGCAAGCACCCAAACCTCACTTTGAGGCTTATGAGATAATGTGGTGAGTTGAGGAAACATTTTTATTAGAGTACCTCTAGGTACATGTGTTCTATAGGACTTTGTGTACTTGGGCATGGGCTTGGTACATTCATGAAGAGAGGTACATGGGTACTAGGTTTTGATAGTTATTAAAAGATAACATGATATTGGTGTTTTCTTACTTTTCACCAAGGATGAACTTGCACCTCACCATTCAAACCATGCATGAAGCAGTCATTAGAGACCCAAGTATAGTTGAAGACTATATGTGCCATATTCATTAGGAACTTGAAGAACCTTTTCAATTTTTTGATGAGCCTCCAATACCTTCAGTTTATGTGCCTACTCTAGTTCCTAGTGAAGAATGCCATGAAGAGATCTTCATAGGAAAGAAAAAATTTATCTTCCAAGTAGTTGAAGGTGAAGGATATACTTCACTCAACCCCTTAACTAACCACATAGAAGTCCCTAAAAGTATTGCCTCATAGACTAATCAAGACACAAGTTCTCCAATGGATAACCCTTATCATGGGCCCATTCAAACTATTCAATGTAACATAAAAATCTCATAGATTTTTGAGTTTTTGAAAGAATATCAAGATGTATTTTTAAGGAATTTTAGTGAAATTAAAGGAGTTCACCCTTCTCTATAGAAAACAAATATAAATCTAATCGATGGTGCTCACCCTATGAATAAACAACCATACAGGATGAACCCCAACCTTCGAGCATGAGTGAAAGAGGAGATTGATAACATGCTCCATGTCAGAGTAATTAATCCCATTGCTAAATCTAAATGGGTTAGTCCCATGGTAATTGGTATGAAAAAGGATGGGTGTATCTGTATCTATGTGGATTACTAGGTCTTAAATGCATCTTGTGTGATAAATCCTTTGCCAATGCCTTTCATAGAGGAAATCTTAGAAGGTGTTATTGGTCGTGAAGTATACTTTTTTATGGATGGGTTCTTGAAGTACCACCAAGTCTAGATAGCTAAGGAAGACCAATCCAAGAATAATTTCACTACTAAATGGGGATATTTCACCTATGACATCATGTTTTTTATATTGAAAAATGCCCCAATAGTGTTTTCATGGATAACAATTGAGGCTTTCAAATATTTCATTCATAAATTTCTCCAAGTCTACTTGGATGACTGGATGATATATGGGTTGCTCAAGGATCATTGTGTTAATCTGAGACTCATGTTTGAGCACTGTCAAGTATTACTAAATTATTTAAATTTGAAGAAGTACCTATTCATGACACCTTTTGACATACTTCTTAGGTATAGCCTTTATAAGGGAGGAATCCTGGTAGACCCAACCAAGGCCTCCATTATTTTCTATCTACAAATGCCTAAGACTTAGTATGAGGTGCATGACTTCCTAAGACACATAGGCTATTACAAAAATTTCATTCAGGGTTATGCCAAGATTACAACACACCTTAAAGAGATTCTAAAGCATAATGAATAGTTTATATAGACAAATTTGTGCAAAGTAGCTTTTGAAACACTCAAAAAAGGTTAGTTACCACTATTGTCTTGTAATTCTCTGATTGGACAAAGCATTTTCATGTCCATGTTGATGTATCTGGGATGGTAGTCAATACAATACTTGCACAACCAAGTGAAAGACATTTGGATCACCTAATTTATTTTACCAATAGGAAGCTGACATTAGCTAAAAGGAATTATACCACCATTAAGCATGAAGCATTATCTATGGTTTACACCCTAAAAAAATTCAGGTGGTACCTTTTGGCCACTCTATTTATATTCTATACAAACTATAAGGCCTTGAAGTATCTTGTTAACAAGCTAGTACTACATGGAAGGATTTTCCACTGGATTGTTCTCTTCTAATAATTTCAATTTTCCTAGTAGTAAAGCCTAGGAAGACCAATTATGGACCTAATCATTTATCCCAAATTGAAAATGGAGAACCCCCACATGCCATATAAGATGATCTTCCTGATGTACATATCTTTCTATTTGATTAGGTACTTAAAAAGCTAGAGGATATTGTAACATTTCTCAACATTAGTTGCATGCCTGACTCCCTTAATTCATATGAGAAAAAGCAACTTGTAGTCTTTGCCACACCTTATCAGCTCATAAAAGGAGATCTTTATAAAATGGACTATGATGAGGTGCTTCACCATTTTGTGATGCAACAAGAGTGCCCTGAGGTGTTAAGAGAAGTCCACAAAGGTATTTTTGGAGGACACTATGATGGAGAGACTACCACATGCAAGGTCTTACTCACTAGTCTTTGGTGACCAACTTTATTCAAAGATTTAAAATATTATGTTAGGCTATGTGATTTATACAAGCATGTAGGAAAAATAAATAGAATAGATTCCCTATTGTTGTACCTTATTCCTTCTCAAGAACTATTCAAAAAGTGGGCTATTGACTTTATGGGGCCTATCAATCCTATAGGATGATGAATGGTCTCTCAATAGATCATTGCAAAAACAAACTACCTCACATGTTGGGCTAAAGCAGTGCCAACAAAATATTATACTACAATTAATTCTATATGATTCATCTGGGAGAACATTATAACATGATTTAGATGCCCTTTAATATTCACTAGCAATTGTGGAACCCACTTATTGAATGAGATTATTCATATCTTATTGGTTGAGTTCATGATTGTGCACTACAAGACAACACATTACAACCTACATGCCAATGGAATAGATCAAACCTTCAATAAGATCCTTGGTACTACTTTGACAAAAATTTACAATGTTGGTCAGATTGATTGGGATGAAAGGGTATCTATAGTACTTTTGGCATACCAAACTACATACAAGCACCTCAATAAAATTACACTATTCAATCTAGTATATGGAAATGAAGTGGTCATGCTAGTGGAGTTCTTTGTTCCATCTCTTTGGATAGCACATATAGGAAACTTGGATGATGAGGCCTCTTTGAAATCCCAGATTGATGATTTGATAAAACTCAATGAGGCTTAGTTCCTCACCCATTGGAGTTAGGATGTTGAGAAATGCAAATAGAAAGCATGGCATGATTTCCATCTAAATAAAAAAGTCCTTTCTCAAGGAATGAAAGTTTTTTATATGATTCTAAGTTCATGTGTCACCTTGGGAAGCTACAAATTAATTAGGATGGCCCATTAATTATACATAGCATTCAACCTATAGGAGCTTGTTGGTTAAAATGAATGGAAGGTCAATTCCTCCTAGGGCACTATAATGGGAGTCAACTTTGGCAATATTATGATTCTATTTAGCTTAAATTTTTTAATCAATAAGGCTCAAAGCTATTAGGTTAGAATTTACTACTTTTAATAAAAAGTGTTGCCCTTAAGGTACACAACTCTTTTATGTAATTATGAGTTCTTGTACTTAGATTGTTTTCATGAAGGACCATGAACCCTTTTAGTGTGGGGTAAGGCATCATTCATATGAATACAAGACAAAAGACATGTAGGTGCATAAGGACCATAAGGCATGAAATTCATCTATGGAATGCAAGTGATTAAGGGTGCATGGGCATGTGAGTCATTTAATGCACTTCAAAAGCATTTTGAAAATTTCCCACCATTTTGGTGATAGTTATCCTCTATTACACCAAAAGGTGGGACACGGTTGTCATTCACTTCCAAGAAAGGCATGAGAAGGGATGGACAATTAATATGTCAAGGTTAGTTATAAAAAGAAGCATGTGAGTGGAATGATGGGATAAATTGGTTACGATACTAAATGTTCAATACAAGATTCAAAATATGAAGGCTGATAAAAGATATGCATTTATGGTTAGAGGTGACAAGGGGAGGGAATGAATTAATGGAGCTAAACCTCCTTAAATGGCCTATACATAAGCTTATCAAAGTAATTTTACACTTTACCTTGATATAATCTCTGAGTGCTAAGTGTGAATGATGAACCAACGAACCATCGACTAGGATATAATCAAATTTATTCAAAATTTAAGCAAATCAAAGTGATTGTGAAGTTGGCAAAGTCATGATAGTTGTTTCCAAGGAAAGAAGATAGGTTGCTAGTCCATATTAGGGTATAAGAGTGGAAATATTTGAATTTGTAGATTGTAGATCCACCATTATTTAAGTGTGAAGCTCAAGAGATGAAATAATTTGGAATCCCACCATGTATTCATTTAGAAACATGGGATGGTCATCGGTTAGCCTTAGAGCACCATAAAGGGTAGTGCAGCTGAATAAAAAGGCCAAAAGACTCAAAAATATTCCAAAAATACTAGAGGAGGAAGAGGTGAGTGGAGGATAGTGATTCCCTATAAGAGAAGAGGCTTTGGGAAACCAAAAAGAGAGACCAGAACAAGTGTTGCATGTGGGAGTTTTTAGAGAGAGCACAAAAGGAGAATTGAAAAAGAGCATGGAAGAAGAAAAGATGTTGAAGAAAGGCAAGGAAGCATAGACCTATTCCTCACATAATTCTCTAACATCTCCCCCTCCATTTTTACTAATAAAGGAGATGAAATACCTAGAGTTGGTCTTACACGCGGAAAACTAGGTCTCTAAGGTGTCAACTAAAATAATATTTGATTACAACCATTGCCAAATAGGGAATGAAGTGGAACTATAGAATGAATACCAAGTTCAGACCACCAACACATGAAACCAAGTGGTTTATGACTTATCCATCAAGAAATAACTAGATAAGGTGGGCCTCTTCTAACTTTTTAAGCTACCCTACTTTGCAATCCTAGTGAGGTAGTTTAGTTCCTTCCCTCATACATCTATGAGGAATACATCCACTTCATAAGATGAAACATTAAGATCACCATGGAAAGTACAAGAAAAGTCATGGGACTTCATTGTTTATGGGTGAATGTGTTGGATGACTTGGTGGACACGAAGTAGATTCAGTAGACTGTCATGGCCCTCATGTACCAAAATTAAGGGTACACAATGCACATAAGTAACCTATAAGATCCTACCCTTAGATTTAGCATGGATAATTTATACCAAGGTTATATGGACTAACTAATGGAAGGAGGTAGACACGTCCCACCTACACATTGCTCACCAAGTCATGTAGGGCACATAGTATAACTGGGCACTATATTTTACCTAGAAGATAATGGAAGATGTGGAGAAGGTGCACAAAATGCATAAGTATAGGTTTCCTTGGGGAGAAATCTTATTATTACTAGTTTTTTATGAGATTAAGGTGCCTGAATATAGCTTAGGTTCATTAAAGTGGGTGTACCACCCACTCGCAGGTCCACCATCAAGTTATTCAAAACCTTCACTTTCCCCCAATACATTACCCCATCTTACAAGATGAAGATAAGGTACTGGTTGGATGAGATGAAGGTGGATTTTAAGAATGAATGATGCATTCTAAAGGATTTACTTCCCTCAACTATAGACCAATTAGAATTCACTATAAAGTAACACTACTCCCTGGCATGCATTCACATGAATCCTTTGGGAGAGATTTCAACATGGCTTAAACTGCCATATGCCTTCTATGTGCTCTACTTCATCGATTCCATCAACTATATTTATGATGCATAACCAATAATTTTGTAGGAAAAATGGATCAATGCAGAGTGCCACACCCTTTAGAAAATGTTTATGTATTTGGACAATAAGGCCTTTATGGAGAGGGGGAAAATAAACTTAATTTATATCAAGGTTAAGGATATCTTAGTCAAGGAGTAGGTCCACAAACATTTATATGTGTTACACCCCTACTAGTAACCTCAAGATGGAGACCCTAAGGAAAGGCTCCCCCAGGCTCTATAAATATGAAAGAAGCATCTAGAGACAAGTAATAATTCTAGTGGGTAGTAGGCCCACCAAAAATGATAGAGGATGATAGAGGAACAACCCTCCAAAACTACTACTTCTTAATCTTTTGTGCCATGACCACCTCCACCTCACCCTTAACTTTCACCACCTTTTCCATCTCCATCCCCTTTTCACACTTCTTCACCTCCTGACTCACCTTCCCTAAATCATTCCACTCCTTCCCATTCACCTAAGTCAAACCCTTCATCTCTTCATCCATCTCACCCACCCTCTCCACCTCCACAACCACCTTCACCTCCACATTCTCTAAGGATTGACATAGGGTTAACCTCACACTAGCCTCTAAGGTGAGTGCCTCAATGGGACCCCTCTTAGTTTGAGATTCATAGTTTAGGATCATACTCTAAAAAGACTCCATCCCTAGAATAGGGGGCCCCATTTGAAGAACAACTTGATATTAATAGAGTGGGAGTAAGTGAGATGGCATTAAGGATCCATCAAGAATATCAGCTTGAATGAGACCTAAAAAGGGGGAAGGGGATAGTTGAAGGGGAACAAGAACAAAGAGGGTTATCCACTATGTATGAACACTATTAATTTGGCATTTAGGACAAGAACCTCTATCTTTGGAATTGATTACACCCTAAGGATGCAACCCCATAAACAAGGAAGTAATTTTCCTTCTTTTTAAAAATGTATAATGAATATCTCCAATTCAATATTCCTTTAGATTTCATTTTTTTGGCCTAGATGCTCGAGGTCTACTAGACATTATGAAGATCAATCCATAATGGCTCTCTCCAATAATGACAAGTGCCACATTTTTAAAACTATCCATGGAAATGATATGCCAAAAAAAAATTTAGACTCAAACACACACATGGTGGAAAGGAAACATGGAAAATTCATATAAATATATGATAGTGGTTTTAAAAAAACAAGCACTCATTGAAGAAGTGGCCTCCTTGAAGCAACAAATCCAAGAGGCCACCAAGGCTAAGGTAAGGGTTTTAAACCTTTGAAAAATAATTTTTGAAAGATGAAATGACACTTGTAGATGGCATGACATTAGATGGGGATGCCATCATAAAATTGGAAACATTGGTTGGGATTTCGCTAGAGGAAAATAAGGAGTGTCCCACACCAAGAGATGAGGTCAAGGAAATACTTAAATAATTCACTACGGTAGTAGATATTTGTAAGATTACTTTGGAGAGCATTGGGGAGTTTATCCAAATTTTGGAAAACATTTTTTCATGCCTAACATGATTGAATAAAATAGTATAGGCCTAGCTCCATGATGAGGAAGTCTTAAGGCAACAAGTACCTGATGCTACCCTTTTAATAAAAGACCTACATAGAGTGCATGAAAGAATTCAAAGATGTTGAAATGATGGAAGATTCCATTAATAAACATAGTCAACAAATAAATGTAAGTTTTGCTATACTTTGAGGATATGTTGACAAAAAGGTCTCTTAATTAGCATACATCCCTAAGGAAGATAAAGTAGCCCTAGATGAATAGGTAAAAAAGACCAAGACTCCAACTTAGCCCAAGGAGCTAAAATAAGTAAAGGAGGCCATTGAAATAATAACTACCAAAGTCCTCGATGTATTATCCCATTGAGATAGGGTGAAGAAGAAACTTGATCAGAAGGGGCCAAAACTTTTGGAGTACGCTAGCATAGCTTAGTCCAAGATGGACTAAGGGCTTAGTGTGGGGTGATGTTGACCCCTAAAATTTTAATAAGTAGTGTTTCATTTTTGACACATGGCATAGAGGGACCATTGTCTATTTTGATGTAAGTAATAGCATAACAAGAAGGGACATAGCATGAGAGGACCATGGCATGTAGCTAATAGGCATGGAAGGTGATGGGCATGGAAGGACAATCGCATAGGAGACCTAGTATAAGAGGACCTAGTCACAAGAGCATATGCCATGAAGAACCTAAGAATAGAGGACTCATAATGAAAGTAGAAGATTAAGGGAGTGTGTGGAAGCAAGTATAAAGGATGTGAGAGCATTTAGAAGAACAACTCAAGTAGGACACTTTGACCCCATTGATCAGAGGTTTTGTACCAACCCATGAGGAATGGAACATTTGGCTATCAAAATATTGCATAAAATGAGGGTCAAAGGGTGTAGAGACTTGAGTCTATAGGAACAACTAATTGTAATAAAAATGACTCTTAGATTATTGAGAGTTTGTGTGACATATGTTCATGGAAGCTAGAATTATGACACTTGGTTAGAGAAAAACAAGTATGAAATCCCCTATTGTAATCATTTGCAAGGATGGTCCTTTGTGGAATAGAGACATAAACTTTGTCTTGTAATTTAGTAAGCAATTAATGATAATTTAATTTTTGTCATATCATGAGATGAATCATGAAATATTATAAGGTTTGAATGATAAATGTGTTTTACTTCCAAGTCATGGGTATCTTTTTCTTTTATAACTAATTATTAATGGTAATCTTAGTTATTTTGGTAGTTATATTAAGGATAAGGATAATAGTAGTATATATATGGTGTTGAATGACCTTTGAAAACTTTTAATTATGAAAGATGAACAAACACACATTGTGCTTTAAATCCTTTGATAAATGGTCTTTCATTGCATGCTTTCGGTGAGCACATGAGACTTACCTTTCATGTGAAAGGGCCAACATGCTAGCTTGTTGGGAGAAAACTTCAATGCTGAAGTGGAACTAACTACAAGAACCCAATAGAGGTTTTAGTTACACTCCACTATATTAGAGGTCCAGAGATGATAGGATATTAGTGACCATGATGATGATGGTGGTGGTTTTGTGCTTCATCATTCTAGATTCAAGTAGTGGGAGGTTTCCCTATCTACTATTGGGTGTGTTGGTTGAGATGCTGCTAGGCCACAAAGTATTTGATTGGGTGCCTGTGCTGCTAGTTTAGATATATAGGGAGCTATGGAGTTTTAGATCTCACAAGAGATATGGTATCAATATCATATTTGTTCTATATTGTTGGGACTATGAACACATTTAGGTGCTAAGGCTGATGGGGATGCCATGGGAGTGGTATGCATAGATGGACTTTAGAGTTGGGTTTATGTGGTGGAGAGCTAATTTTACCCTCTCAAGAGTAGGAAGAGGGGTGCATGATATATATTGGTTCAAGGGTAAATTAGATGCCTTGGTCATCGATGATGTTATCTAGAATCCATACATTAGGTTTCTAAAGTGGGATAGATACAGGAGACATAAAATATCCCTAAAAGGTTATAGGTAGATCATCAATAGAAGGGATGGTGAGATAGAGCTCATCCCATTTGATAGGGTTCAATGATAGTTTGGCTTAGTACAAGGTATCCTAGGTATGTTCTTGAGGTATAGGTACCAGGATGTAGAGATTCTACTCCTAGAGTCATAGCCTATATAGGTTTTTCTTGATCACAAGGAGTTATTAGCTAGGGCTGAGATAGATGATGTAAGATTTGTAGATGGGAACCTAGCATCGTACCAGGCACTCTGTGTGATAGAAGATTTTGGGGGTGATGATAGTGGTAGGAAGTTGATGGATGTGGATCCATCTAGTAGAGGTCAGTAAGCATAGGTATAGGGGCTATCCCAAATGCATAGGAAATGACTGTAGAAAGAGATTAGGCTCATATGACACTAGCCACAACATAGGCTATCACATTAGCATTATAGGATTATTTGGTAGCAGCACAGGATCAAGTGGCTACATTTATAGGTGAGAGGGACTAGGATAGATCTATACTATCCATAGTTATCCAAGAGAGAGACTCTTTGAGATAGGCTAGAGGAGGAGTCATAAAACTTTTAAGACCACTAAAGACTATCCCCATGGTATAGTATCTAACCATAGTGGAGGAGCTATGCTATTACAAGGCCATAGTCCTAAGATGTCATAATGAGCCTTGATGGGTTGAGTACAAAGCTAGTTTTGTAAGTGGTACTAACATGACAACACTAAGTCAATGGGTTATTTATATAGGTGGATAGGTAGGTACCTCAAGAGGATAGGCACAAGGAGGTAGTGGTATCCCAGGAGATTGTGGTGCCTTAGGGGCATAGTCTTGGTATGGTTTATATTTTGTTGTATATAATTTTGATACTAGCCTACAAGATGATGTAGTGAGATGTATATTTTGAGAGAGATACATGTATATTTATTGTATACATAGTGATGATGTTTATCTATGATTATAGACCCATGATTTATAGATATTCTCTTTGTTTATTTCTTATGATTTATGGTTATTGATGTTCATATTAGTCATTTGATGATGTTAAATTGATTATGGTTATGATATGGATATGGATGTTGATGTGGACTCACCTAGCTAGGCATGTGATGGATTTTCTCTTGTTTATTCATGGTTATGATGATGATGCTCATGCTCATGCTAAAACTTAATGAGTATATGATTCCTTATAGAGACATGTGGTGGAAAATGATTTATTTGGTCATTTGTTTATGGATGTCACATTGTTGATATGATGTGATATGGTTATGATTATGTTAATGGACATGGTTTATGATGATGATGTTTGATTTTGTTCATGATATGATTATGATATGATGTGGTTTGATTATGGTGATTTTTCTTAGGATAGAACATAAAAATTAGGTTGAATAACAACACTAGATGTGAGAAAGAGAAGATAATCAAGAGACAAACATCTAAGTGAATATATCGACCAGTTATGAGAGGATAAGAAGGGGCATGATGCTTCTACTTTGGAAAGGACTAAAATAAAACCAAATTTAGAGTGGCTTAAGTAACATAAGCCCATTGAATGCTTCACATTAGCATTTGTTAGTTGGTTAAAAGGTGTATTGATCACATAACATTAAGTAAGCTCAAAAATGCCTTGCTTATAGTGTATAAAGGGGAGATGGATGAAAATGGAACCTTCTAGTAAGACTAGCATGCCTCTTTTGGGGGTTAATAAAGAGTTAGTATAAACAAGTCTATGTCATATAAGGTGTACATTCACCAATGCAGGAAGTCTACCTATGAGAGTTGATTGCAGCTTTCAAAATTATTATTTATGGGACCCAATTGTGGCTTTCAAAATTATTTTGATGTTTTTGATGCTTGATAATGGGTCTTTTACTTTTTTTTTTGTTTGGGAGGGTTAGGGAATTTGATCAATGTAGGAATCTTACAATAAATTTCTATGCTTTGACAAATGTTTTACCTAGCCATCCTTCAAGGGAGTGGTCTAATTTTGTGTGCTTTGCTTAATGTTGTTAATAGTTATATTTCAAGGGAATAATCTACCTTATTTTAAGCAATTTTGATATGTTTCTATTAGTTATCCTTCAAGGGAGAAGTCTGTGAATGCTAGGAATGATCCATGATTATTTTTGGTTATGAATTTGATTGTTCTTGACATAGACCTACTTATAAAGGCTTAAAATTTGACCTTTATGAAGAAAAACTAAAAGCAAAAAGAAGGTTGATTAGGTGTAAAGAGGTTTAGGTGACAATGATCATAAGAATCCATCATATAAAAGGGGTGGAAAGTACCATGATAATCATGCCATGGGTAGACCCATGGTACCCATTGTTCAAGATTAGGCCATGATTATGATGGATAATCACATGATTCAGGTACCCATTGTTCAAGATTAGGCCATGATTATGATGGATAATCACATGATTCAGTTTTAACCTATTGTCCCTAAAATAGGGAGATGAATGTGGTTTGAAAGAAAGGGATGAGATTAAGTTATACAAAAGGTGAGTTTGATCATTTTTAACAAAAGAAAGGATGAAAATGTGAAGCATTAAGGGGCTCAAGTTCTGGGTTTCCCTCAAGAAATGATAACTAGTAAGCTCTTGATCTGTACTTATGGGTTATGATATAAGTTCCAATCCAATTGAAAGCAAACTTACCCTATTTACTCTTCTACATATTGGTGACATGTTGATTTTCATTTAAAATGAGGTCAACAATATTGAATTATCTCACTTTAAGGTGTTTTTTATAAGCATGTTTGACACATTCTTGATAGACATGAAGATGGGTAAGGGCATATTAATGATGCTCATCAAGTAGCTAAAGCTAGGCTAAATGATGTTGATGATAATCCTCTTTAGATAAGATATCCTATAGGGATATGTAAAGTGGAGGAATTTATACTTTGAGAGGTAAGATGACCTCCACTCCAAAGACAAAAGAGAATGGGGTAACACCCCTAGGGGTTTGAATGATAGTGAGATATGCCCATAAGGTGAAAAGGATGTGTAAATACAAATCTTGACTAGATGCATTAACCATTTTAGTTATCATGTTGGTGAGAATTTTGTTAGAGGCTTCTACCTATCCATTAGCTTATGAATGATAGGGTGAAGAGAAATTGAGATTGATGCCAAATGCATTGTAAAAACCTTGGACTTTCTTATTTTAAAAATATTTTCCACTATCAATGATAATTTTATGAGGAACACTAAAATAGAAGATGATGTGATGATTGATGAAGTCAACAATATTTTCTACTTTAGTTGAGATGAGAGGAATAGCCTCTACACATTTAGTAAACTACTCAGTCATAGTGATGATAGAATGGTGTCATTGTGAAGAATGGGGGTTAATTTAACCAATAAGGTCTAGACCCCATTACAAGAAGGGCCAAAATTAATGGATATGTAGAGGCTATGTCTAAGTGCATGATGCAAATTGGCATGTTTTTGACATTTTTTTACATAGTCACAATAGTCTTCATTGAGGGTGGGCTAGTAATATCCAAGGCAAAGGATGCATTTAGCAATAGCCACTATATCAATGAACTTATTCATAGATCATGGGGTGGCTTAGATATGGTAGTGTTCAAATGAGGCTAAGATTATGTCAGATAATTATTTTTAATATTGAAAAACATCATTATTACATTGATAAGATCCATTGATTTGACTAGACACAAGTTGAGAGTCACTAAAGATGTTGATCATTTTGACTCCCAAGGCTAATGCAATTTTAAGACTTATGACTAGGGATTCATATTTAGCAATATTATTAGTACATTCAAAATATAGTTTGAAGAATAAAGTAAGAAGTTTTCAATGAAGGGGGATTAGGATGATGATAAATCCCCCACCATGTTGACACTTGGAGCCATCAAAAAACATGGTTATTTGATAGGTGAAATCTACCTAAGAGAGGGTCAAGATGGACTCATTGGGAAACTCAAGAGGAGGGGGTTCATTATCTGCTAATGGTGCATTGGCCAATTGGTTGGCAATGACTTGCCCTTTATTTGACTTCTAATAAATAAAATCAAGGTCAAACTTAGCTAAAAGCATGATCCACTTGGCCATACATTGGTTTTGGTATGGCTTGGAGTGCATATACTTGAGTGGGTCAATATTTGTTATGACATAGATTTTTTAGTTAAGAAGGTAGTGGTGAAGTTTGGTGGCCATGAAGACTAAAGCTAAGAAAAGTTTTTTGGTATGGGTGTATTGATTCTCATACTATACAAGCATGTGGCTAATGTAGTAGACAGTTTATTCTTTGTGTTGTTCATCTCGATGAGCAAGTCTAGCCCCTAGGGAGTGGTCAGTGGTAGAGATATAAAGGTAGAAAGGTTGATCATCCTTTGGGGGACTAAGGATAGGTGGAGATAAAAGGTACTTTTTAAGAGAATAAAAGGCCTTTTGACAGTCATCATTCCATTTAAAAGACACATCCTTCTTTAGAAGGTGATAGAAGGGTTGGCATTAGTCTAAGAGTTGAGAGATAAAGTGATGAATGGATTGGATCTTCCCCTACAAACTATTGAGTTGATTAAGGTTGATTAGAGGAAACATGTTGAATATTACTTTGATTTTAGCTAAATCAACTTCAATTCCTTGAAGGGAGATGATAAAGCTAGGGATCTTTCCTGATAATACCTATAAAATGTAGTTATTAGGGTTAAGTAAGACGTGGTAATGGATGAAGTGCTCAAAGATAATCTTGAGAATGGCCAAATGATCCTTTTGATTTTTTATATTTCCCAAGAAGGTCATCTACATAATCTTCAATGATTTTATGGATAAGGTCATGGAAGATGTAGGTCATAACTTGTTGGTAGTGTGCACTAGCATTCTTTAGTCCAAAAGGAATGACCCTAGAGTAGAAGTCTCCCCATAGGGTGATAAAGGTATTTTTGTGCTAATATTCAAGGGAAATTAGGATCTAATTTTAACCTAAGAATCTATATATGAGAGACATCTTGTGGTTAGCTATAATATCAACTAGTTATTTGATGCTTGGGAGAGGAAAGTCATCTTTTGAGCAAGCAAGGTTGAGGTCACAAAAATCCAAACAAATGCATAGTCCCCTTGTGGATTTGGTGATAGGTAAGACATTTGAGACCCATTGAGGGTAATCAATGGGTTGAATGAAATTTATAGATAAGAGATGTTGAAGTTCTTATTTGACAAGAAGGGTTATGTGATGATACATTAATCAAAGTTTCTACCTAATGGGTTTGGCATCATAGTTGGTGATGATGTTATGGGTGGTGATGGAGGGGTTGATTCCTATCATGTCATTATAAGACCAATAAAATGCTATGTTGTAGTCCTATAAGAAGGAGGGGAAGTCACAAAGTTCCTCCCAATTTAGTAATTATCTAATTTTGACAATGCGAGGGTTGTCTAGAGTGTCCAAGTTGATATCATTGGTGGATTCATTCAACATGGTCAAAGTCTCAAGAGGTAGGGCTTTATGGATAGAGGAATTTGGTGCACTAAGATAGGTGAGAATAGAATCATCATACTAACATTAAATAGTATTAATGGTAGGAGAGTCATCTCTTATCATCTCAAGATGAGTTAAAAGGATGGATATAGTCACCCCTTATTTTTGATAAGTCAGGGGTTTAAGGATGATCATGTTGATGGAAAAAAAAGTTCCTTTTGATAATTTAGGGGTCTGAGGATGATAATGTTGATGAAAAAAAAGTTAGGTGGGATGATGTCATCATCCTCACACTTGAGTGGAGAAGAGGTTGGTGAAGAAGAGATGTCTTACTCAATAATGGTGATGTTAGATGGTTTGGTTTTCTTTATGGGTAGAATGAAGCTAAGGCCATGTTTCTCATGAGGATTTCTAGTCTCAATTGAAATCAAATCATGCAAGTCATTCTCATATCATCCAAGCCCAAATCCATTCCAAGCACACTTATGGAGATATGTCTTGGTAAACATGGATTTGTCCAAGTAGGATAAACTAGAGGTGAATTATTTAGGTAAAAAATAGGTGGCCAAAGTGCCTATGGCTTTGTCAAGTCCCCCATAGATGAAGTGGGTTTGACATTTTAAAGGTCCTAGGGGAATAATGGCTCTGATATTTGGGTTATACTCAAGTTGGTTATTATAGAGTAAAAAATACCCTACATTTTATTTTGAGTTTCAATTGTGCACTCCAAGTTTTGTCCATGCGTGTTTTAGTTTTGAGGTAGTGAAGATTTTGACACAAGCACAGGCACGAGTTTATTTTGCCTAAATTTTGTCTAAGTATGTAAGTCATGCAGAAGCTACCAAGTGTCATCAGTCAAGACACATTTTATAATTTCTATAAGTTGCTCAAAACATGCCACATATCTCATGGTAACTCAGTGGAGCATGACAAGTATTGACATCCACATTTTATGTTTCTTATGCATTTCAATAAGCTTCTCTTAGAGTCACATGGAAAGCACCAAGTGGCAACTGTGGAAGGTTTCAATATGTTTTTCTAAAAGTAGTGGAAGCCGCCACATGTCCCTAATAAAAGCAAGAATAAGATGCCAAGTGTCACCATCCATGTAAATCTAAAATGAGGCCTAAATGTTTCTATAGTATAGCTAGAGCCCTATGGAGACTACCACATGTCACCTTTCACAGGATTCTCAAAAAGCATCTAAAAACTTCTACAGATGAGTGGAAGTTGCCACATGTCACTTATTAAAGATCAATAAAAAGTGAACCTATCCCCATTCCCCTTTTGAAGATGCTTGGGTGAGAAGTTTTGTGGGTCCCATTCTCTATAAGCTGTTAAATTTTTGAAGTGGTAGACTATGACAGATGTCAAAGATGGAACACTCCTAAGCAAAGACACAGTAAAGAGTATAAGTTATGCAGAAAGTGTCATGTGTCTTCTATAAGTGCCATGAAAGCTACCAAGTGTCATTTTCTAGTGCATTTTGAATAATGAGAAGGTTTTCAAGTAGATTAAGTGAATCACGTCAAGTGTCCTCACCTTTTTCATAGTGAGAAAGTGTCACGTGTATCTATTTCAGCCAATGAACTTGTAGGAAGACTGAACGTTTCAGATTCAAAAAATATCATCTGTTAGACACTTCCAGTTAAGTTCCAGTTTAGTTAGGATGTTGGGATTTGATCATGTGAAGAGACTAAATGTTTTAGATCCAAGAAATATCTTTTGTTAAACACTTCTAGTTCACTTAGAGTTCAGCTAGATCATTGGGTTGGGAACATGCGGGCAATCTAGAGCTCAGTATTGCTGCTACAAAAATTGTTTATGGAAGAGAGCTCAGTATTGATGATGTCCAAACACAAAAGGATGATAGAGAAGAGGGAGAACACCCAATAGCCTTTTTCTCAAGGACTCTTAGGGAATATGAAACTAGATACAACTTTGTGGAGAAATAGGCATATGCTACAGTAAAAGCTCTCAAGAAATTGAGGCATATGGTGACAGGAAGTAAGATTATGATACTTGTAGCTCATCCTAGTGTTAGAGAATACATTATGGAGGGTGAAATTACTAAAAAAAGAGCAAACTAGATAACAAATATCCTTGAGTATGATGTAGAGGTCAGAACTACTAAGCTGGTTAGAGGTAGGGGGTTATGCCAATACATGACTCAAGATATGGAAAAGGTGATGCCTAAAGAAACAGAAAAGGAAACTATATTGAGGATACAAGAGGTTGATCAGAACTCCTCGGTCACAAATAGGATCCATTTTATGAAACATGGGATCTTCCCAAAAGAACTCTCTTAGGACAAGAAGAGGTACTATAGGTAGTAAGGGGTCCATTTTGCTTTAATTAACCAAGTACTTTTTAGAAGAAATACTGATGGCATACTTTTAAGATGAGTAGAGAAAGATGAGGCTATGAAATTCTACATGAGATGCACTATGGATTCTCAGGTGGACATTTTTTGCAAAGACCACAGCTATAAAGATAACTCAGGCAGGTTATTTTTGGCCCACTTTATTTGTAGACTATTATCAACTAGTCAAAAAATGCCAATCTTGTCAGTATTATGTGGGGATGAGAAGGAATGCAGCAATGCCCCTTAGTCATATAATTGTTGATGAACCTTTTGCTCAATGGGGTCTTGATTTCATTGGAATGATCAATCTAGTGTTGATTATGGGACACAGATGGATTTTAACTGTCACTGATTATTTTACCAGATGGATTGAGGTAGTGCCACTCAAAGAAGCAACAAAAAATGTGATCCTAGACTTTCTAGGGAGTATCACTACTTGCTTTGGGCCTCCTCATACCATAATTTTAGATAATACTAAAGCATTTTTAGGGTCTAAAGTATCTAAATTTGCACTAAAGCATGGAATTTATTTGAAAACTTCCTCGAATTATTACCCTTAGGGTAATGGTTTGGCAAAATCAACCAACAAGAATTTAATTAGACTCATTAAGAGAATAGGGGCTGATCATCACAAAGAATGGCATAAAGTGCTTAATATATGGGCTGATAGAATTACACCTAACTTGGTGAAAAAAATGTCCCCATATGAATTGGTATATGGTAAGCCTGATGTAATGCCCCTGAGCTTGGAGATTCCTGCTCTTTAGTTGTTAAAATAGATTGAAATTGAGGGAAATGGCCCTATGCAGGTCAGACTTGCTAAACTCTTGGAGGTTCAAGAAAAAAGGGATACAACACATAATTCATTAATGAAGCATCAAAAAATAATTAAAGACTACTTCGATAAAAAGACTTCAAAACCCCATTTTGAAGTAGGTTCAATTGTTTTGAAATGGGATGCAAGAGCTGCCAAGCTAGGTCAACACACTAAATTTGAAGCATTGTGGACTGGCCCCTATAAGGTTCATGCATATAAAAATAATAATTCATTTGAGCTCAAAACAATGGAAGGAAAACCTGAAGAGAGTCTAGTGAATGGGATCTACCTGAAACATTTCAGTTAAGCTGTGTCTCTTATGTATCATAGTTAGATAGTTTCTTTTTCCTTGTCGCTTTGTTTTCCCATTTTTCTTTCCCACTTTGTCTTTTTTAAATAAGTGTTATTTGAACACATAGCATGGGTCAGAGCCTTTTTAAAAAATTTCAAAACTCTAGACACATTAAAATCTCTCTCAAATCTCCAACATTCCCCAAAGTACCTTATGCAACCATTTCATGACGTGTCTGACTCACTGTCCCACACAAATTCAATAAAGATTTGCTAAATGGTCATCTAGTTTTAATGCCATTTCCAAGACTTGATGGGTCACTAAATACCCCATAACAAGAGTTAAAGCTTAACAGTGTCTCAAACATTCTTGTGTCTACTAGAAAATCCCTATTACCTACATTTTTAATTCATAGCAAACCTGCTTAGTGAAAGTGCCCTCCCTATTGCAAAGCTCCATACCTATTACCATAGTTCACTATTTCCAAGAATATATATAGATATGGAGGGAGCAAAATCTTCACAAGGGTCTAGGATTTATGAATCCATTGATAAGCTTATCACAAGCAAACCATATGCTTCAGCCCCTGTACAACCCTTAAAGACCTATCCATGGACTAGAGTCCCTAAAGTTGGTTATGGAAACAACCCAGCAAAGGTGAAAGAATTTGCAGATGGAATCATGGACCCAATCCTTAAAAAGCCTATCAAATCTCTAAGAGAAGGGGCACATCAAAGATGTATTTAGAAGGCTAAGGTTGGACAATACAAAACATTCACAATGAGGATATGGACTTCCCAACTGGCACAATTCATTGTCCCAGGTGTACATCCGTGCCCTGACTTGGTTAAAATATGTGATGAATTGTTTCATGCACCCTCAAATACCATACAATAGGGTCCATTCATGGTGAAAATTACACCAAAGGCTATCAGGGACATGTTGGCCCTGTATCATGACAAGATAGCCATGTTTCCCACTATTGCCAAAATGCAAAAAACATGGGCAAACGCCAATAATCAAACGTCAATAATCAATTAAGGTTTTTAAAATCAAAATTACAATTAGGGGAAGATGATACTACTATGCTAGTACTACCAATAGCAAGAGCACAATTTACACAAGCCAGTCAAGAGGCACTTTCCATGATGGCTTTCATTTTTGGAATGAAAGAAGATATAAATGTCTATGAAGAACAAATGGCCATTCTCTTCAGATTGAAAACTGTTGACAAGTCTTAAGAGTATCAGCTAGATTTCTCTGAGCAAATTACATATTCAATGGTTGATCAACTCACCCATTTCAAATCTAAAGGGGTTTTCAGGTATTCCTCTTATCTATTTCACCTCATGTTATATCAAAATTTTAGCATCTTTTCCCAATACATGCATCTAAATATGTATGACCCAAGCTTCAGTCTACATAGGACCAGTCCTGTGTCTACATGGACACATATCTTGTCCAAAACTAGTGACCCATACAAATTTTGGGAAATTTTTGTTGCCCCTGCCTTTTGTCATCTAAGCCCAGAGCCAGTCGAAAATAGATTGACTCCAAGTGTCTCAAGCCTTATGACAAATTGCACTATTCCTTGTGATTACTTTTTTGGATCCCATCATACTATTATTATAGTCCATGGTTTTAGTGGAGAACCAGTGTTGCTACCTAAGATTTTGACCCTTAGGTTAGCATTCTTAGAGTTCACTAGGCAAGTGTCTATGGTGGATAATGAATATGGCACTGGGAAGAAAAAGAATAAAATGTATGATATTATGTGGGTAACGAACAACATGGCCCTAGCAGTCAAAGATGTTGAGCACGTGTTGCTAAGAAAGCTAGCTGGCCTGGGTTTCTTTTTGATTGAAGATAAATGGGGATATGACCCAAATAGTTTCATAACTTCATGGGTCAAGAATAAAAAAGTTGCTACTAGAATTGTGCATGAGGGCCATCACTTTTAGGAAAATAGAAGAAACCCTCAAGAAGATATTATTGATTTATATGTAGAATTGATGGATTTGCCCCTTTAGGAAGCCAAGCCATGGGAAACTTTTTATTTTAAGAAAAAGGATTTTGATCCTAAAATCAAAATGACTTATGGTTTAAGAAGAGCATTGAAGAACAAAGACTAGAAACTTGAGAAAATAGAAGCCTATTGGAAGTATAGGCAAGAGATTTTTGAGACAACTCACTCTTTTGGAAATGTAGATTCAGATGAGAAATGGGAGGAAATTTGGGATGAATGTCATCAGCCTCCTATCTCTAGCCCTAATACAAGCAATCTATAGACATAGGGTGGAGAGTTAGAAGCTAGAGTAGAATCCAGTCATACATAGTAGATCCTAGGACAAACCTCAGCAATAATTGTTGTAATTGTTTGGGCCCAATCTCTCAGTGCCATTGAAAAATAAAAGAGTGTGGTATTCTTACCACCTAGATTTTCCTCATCAATGTTAGCCTTTGGGGTTCCCATTTTTGTACATTCACCACTAGCATCAGTGATATATGTTGAAGAGAAGGAAGCACAGCCAGAACAAGAAACACCACGAAAACATAAGAGGCTGAAGCTTCAGCTTGATATAGAGGAGGAAGAAGAACCCTCACAACACCAACCACTAAGTACATCAATTGCTCCTTAGGTACATGTTGTTTCTCCTTCTTCTTTGTAGTCTCTCTCTTCTTCTATAGGGGTGACAATTCCATCTAGCCAAATAATATCCCCTACCACCTTTGTTATGCCCATTTCCCAATTTGCCCTTCCTATTAATACTTAGGCCACATCATTGCCTCATTTTTCCCCCTCTGTCCCAAAGTGGATACCTCCTCAAATTTCCCCTAGCTAACATTTGGCTATTCCCTATGGCCTACCATAGGGTTATCCTTTTTTGGGTGGGCATATTGCCTCTCCCTCTACCTTCCAAATTCAAGCAGATACTACTAAGAAGGATAGAGAAGCCTAGATGGAGAAAAAGAGAATGAAAGATAATAAAGCCCTAGCTACACCACATATGAGGTCACAATTTGACCCAATCCAGTAGCAACTAATGGTGACCCATTTGTCACCTAATGTAGTCAAACCAAATGAGCAGATGCAGCCTAAAGATTATACAATGAATGCAGTGGCTATAGATATGTCACTTTTCAAACCACAAGATAGGTTTGAGCTGCTAATGAATCCACTTTAATGGTAGCCACTAATTATTTGAAAGTATCAAAGAAGCTACAGAAGGTGGAGTTTGACTTAGCTCAAGAGAAGGTAAATAGTAGCAATCTAGCTACAGATATCAAAACCAAAAATAATGAAATAGAGAGTCTCAACAAACAGTTGCAAGATACTATTTCTTTTCAGACTCACTAGGCTATTCAGGCCCAAAATGATTCTTTGAAAGAGGAGCTGATATAGGAGAAAGCTGCAGTGACAGCCTTAAGGTAGGAAAGGCAATTTTATAGGAAAAATGTGAGGAAAACCTGTAATAGATCACTCAGTTCCAATATAAGTTGCTAAATGAGCAGAACAATACTACTACCATACAGGCCCAACTTCAAGCTGAGAAAAAAATAACAGAACAATTGACACTTGAGTTGGCTAATAGGCCAAAAAATGTAGGAGTTTTGAATCTGGTTAAGGAGCTTTATGTATCAATGTGGAAAAGAAACTTTGAGGAGATAACTCAGCTCAGACCCTCTCTAACCTTTCTACTAAACGCACAAAAATTGTGTGAAAAGGTGGAGACTTCAGTTGAAGACACTCTGTCCACTGTCTCTTTGAGAGTGTTTGATTCTCAAATGCTACTGCAAAAGCTATATGATGCAACTGATGTAATGTTATTAGCAATAGGGATTAGTGACAGAATGATTGCTACAAAAAGAGTAAATGAAGTTCTCAATTGCAATTCTATAGAAATTAATTACAAAGAGCTTCTAGATGTGATGAAAGAGGGAATCAAAGACATGAAGCAACATATTGAAGATCTGGTGCAATTGGGTCTTCCCTTCCCTTTTCCTGATAGCAACACTGTGTTGATGGTTGATGAGATTAAACCTTTGTTGTTAGCCAAGCAAAATGATCAGTAAGTTTTCTAGGGTTTAACAGATAATTCATCAGTGCCAGAAGTGGAAGCTATCTTAATTCTCATGTCCCAGCTTGAATTTAAATTGAAGGCTGCAGTTCATATTTTGTAGAGGTTTTCACACAAGGACATCATCAACCTTGATTTAGCCTTCCACAAATTGCAAAATAAGTAGGGATTATTTGATGCTACATGGTCTATTTATCAGATGGCCTTACTAAAGTTTTGATTTTTGCCACATTTGATCATGCGAGAGATTGTGGATTTTTTTTTTAGCAGGCTCAAAAGTCCTTAGGGTCACCAAGAACTATAGAGTGAAAAATTCTCTACATTTTATTTTGAGTTTTAGTTGTGCACTCCAAGTTTTTTCCCTGTGCATTTCAGTTTTGAGGTAGTGAAGTTTTTGACAAAGGTGTAGGTGTGAGTTTCTTTTGCCTAAATTTTGTCTATGTAAGTCATGTGGAAGCTGCCAAGTGTCATCAGCCAAGACACATTTTATAATTTTTGTAAGTTGCGCAGAACATGCCACGTGTCCTTTGGTAACTCAGCAAAGCATGACAAGTGTCAACATTTGCATTTCATGTTTCTTATGCATTTTAAAAGCTTATTTCAATAAGCTTCTCTTAGAGTCACACAAAAAGTGCCAAGTGGCAACTGTGGAAGGTTTCAATATGTTTTTCTAAAAGTAGCAAAAGCTGCCACATGTCCCTAATCAAAGCAAGCAGAAGCCACCAAGTGTCACCATCTGTGTAAATCTAAAATGAGGATCTAATGTTTCTATAGTATAGCCAGAGCCCCGTGGAGACCACCACATGTCACCTTCCATAGGATTCTCAAAAAGCATCTAAAAACTTCTACAGATGAGTGAAAGCTACCACATGTCACTTATTAAAGATCAATAGAAAGCGACACCTGTCCCCATTCCCCTTTTGAAGATACTTGGGCAAGAAGTGCTATGGGTCCCATTCTCTATAAACTGTTAAAATTTTGAAGCATCAGACTGTGATAGATGTCAAAGACAAAACACTCCTAAGCAAAGACACAGTAAAGAGTATAAGTTATGTGGAAAGTGTCGTGTGTCTTTTATAAGTACCGCAGAAGCCACCAAGTGTCATTTTTTGGTGCCTCTTAAATAATGAGAAGGTTTTCAAGTAGAGTAAGTGAAGCATGTCATGTGTTCTCACCTATTTCATAGTGAGAAAGCATCACGTGTATCTATTTCAGACAATGAACTTGTAGGAAGACTGAACATTTTAGATTCAAGAAATATCTTCTGTTAGACACTTTCAATTAAGTTCCAGCTCAGTTAGCCCATTGGGATTTGATCATGCAGAGAGACTAAACATTTTAGATCCAAGAAATATCTTTTTTTAAACACTTCCAGTTTAGTTAGAGTTCAGTTAGACCATTGGGTTGGGAACATGCGGGTAATCTAGAGGTAGTTTAATGCTATAAATATGGGTGTAAAGAGAGAATTTTCTATAAGATATTGTTATCAAGAAGTTTTAGACTTTCTTGTTGTGGCCAGGAATATCATTTGCCTTTGTTTTATTTTCTTGAGTTAGAAAGTTTGTATAATTGTGCATGTTTATGTGCCTTTTATGTGACTGGACAATTAATAAGAAGACTGAGTTTTGTGCCTTTATTGATATTTTTTGTGTTGCTATAAAATTATCGAAGTTGTGAGCCTTTGATTCTATATATTTTCATCTTTTAGATTGATTATGCCTTGTTTTCTCTTTAATGTAATTGAATCCTAAATATCGCTTCATTGTGCTTAGAATTAAGGATCGAATTAAACTCAAGCACATCACCATAGTTAGATTTTTTTTCATTGCATTGGTGTTTCCATTTAATTTATATCCCTTTTCTCACAATATATTCAAGATAAAGAAGAGCCAACTTCTTTAAAATTTGGAGGTCATTTCAGGTTGCAAGTCCCACATTCCTGAAACTTCCCATTGTTGGTGTTGGAAACAACACAATTCTAAGCATCAACAGTTATTAAGTTGCTCATACTCATGGAGACAAGGGAAGGCATCAAGGGTCAAGAAAATATATTCCCCAAGTGAAAGATGTTATAATGTTGATTCTAAGTGGTATGTGGTGGGGATTTAATCTGAGGGGATTGATGAGCTAGAAGATGCCTCATCGGTAGAAGAAGATATGCTTTCATTTGTGGTGGTTGAGGGCTTGTCTTTAGATTATGAGGGTGTGCTAAATGAAGGTAGGAGGATGTCATTGGGTTGACAAGTCATGTTTCATGATGAAAAGGGACCTGGGTTAGATTGTATAGTGACAACCTAACCTTCATGCTCAAATTAAATGTAATGATGAAGGGTAGAGGGTACACAACCCATGAAATAGATCCAAGGTCATCCAGAAAAACATTATATTAGAATTTGCCTTCCACTACATAGAAATGTTCTTGGAGTGTATGAGGTCCTAATTAAATGTGAAGGATAATAGTTCCCAGAGTAGTGACCATGGTGTTGTTGAAGGATCAGAGGATGACCAAGGTTTCGAACATGACATTATTTGGTAGTTTAAGTTGATCATAGGCATGGGAGGAGATGATGTTAATACTAGCTCCCCCATCAATCATGATCCATTTGATGTAGGTTTGGCTAATATAGGAAGTGATCTAAAGAGGGGGATCTAGCTCATCATGGTGGATAGAAGGTATTTCCAAATCCTTAAAGGTAACAAGGTTAGAAATTTAGAGAGTGCCAACAAAGGCTGCTAGAAGTTGAGGATCTTCAGGTTGGACCTCTGTTTATTTTAACACATCTATCATTACCTAAACCAAATATGGGGAAGGTATGGAGAAGGAGAGCATCATTATAGGAAATCAAATAACATGAATGTCTAAATGCTCTAAGGTGTTGTTGGGGATCCTCCTTACTATAAAACTTATAAAACTTGGGAATTTCCCACTAAGGAGGATATGGTCTGATAGGAACAAATGGGTGAATGGGTTTGTTACAGATGCATTCATATGATAACATATTTTGAGATCCAAAAATGGATGACTCTAGAGTAGTCATTTTATCCATTTGCATTTTCATTATATCTATTTGGGGTTGCACACCTAAAAGTTTGTAAGGTGCATAGTGTTATGGCTAGGTGACATATTGATAATTGGTAAGAGGTTGAGGAGTTGACACATATTGATATGTGGACATAGGCAGTTGGGTGGATAACATGTAGGGGGAAGTGGATGTAGGTGATTGGGTAGTGGCTAGAGGTACATGCCCTTGTGGGTTAGGGATGTAACCTAGGTTGGGTGCGATGGGCACCTATTAAGAGATTAAGGTGGGTTGGGTAGTATCTATGGTTGGGTTTGTAATCAGAGAAAAGGAGGTGACCTTTGTATTTAGTAGGGGTAAGGTAGAAGGTGTAGACACCACAAGATTTTGAAGTGAAGTAGTGACTATTGGATTGGGGGTATCCAAAGGAAGGTTATAAATGTTAGTAGTAGGTACTCCCATGGTGAGTGGACTATAAGTGGTTAATGGTTGGGTTGTTCCTAAGATAGAGGAGTTATTGGTGGGGGTGGAAGGCATCAGGGAGTTGGTAGGTTGGGTAGGTTTATTTTTCATAGTTTTATCAAAGGGATTATTGGTAGATAAAGATGCTTGGGTAGTTAATAGTTGGGTGGTTACTATGGCAATATAAGTGTTCCCTATAAGGTGGGAAGGAATGCCATGAGGTAGGTCTATAGGTGGAACTGAAGTAGGGGTGTGGTGAGGCATGGTGTTGAGATGATGCTAAAGGGCCATAGGATTGTTATCTAAAAAGGTGGTGAAGTTTGTATCTCCTTAGGGGACTACCCAAGGGAAATAATGACTTCCTAAATGATGAGGAGAGTCTTATGGTTCAAAGACATACTCCATAGATGAGGAGGTAGAAGAGGTTTATTAGATTAGTAATGGGTTCTATTCTGCTAGGTTCTTTCACTTCTGGTGAGTTAGGACCATGCAAGATAAGGGAGAGAGAATATAAAAATAATCTCACCACTCAAATAGAGAAAACATAAGAAATGATCAAGGGAATAAAACATACATTAAAAATTATGTTAAGTCCTAAAGTTCTTTTTAATCTCTCTTTTGACTTATGCCTTAAGCTTTATGAACCATGTGACTGAAATTGGCTTATAAAGCAAGTACTAAAAAATAATTTTATGGTTGGTTTTAGGTTGTGTTTAGGATCTCAAAGGGATCTATATTAAAAATCAATACATGGATTCGTATTGGCGCCTACCCCCTCACTTCACACACCACAGCAATAAGGGTGTGAGATGCCTAGCTAATATATACTAATTTCTAGAGTTTTACTCAAACAAAGAGCTGAGTTGGTTCTCCCCTTAGTAATGACCTCTAAGTAGGATCACTGAGAAAGGGTAAGGTGACCACTAGGTGATGAAATCCTAGTCAGGCCTTACGCCAATTTATTTTGATGTTTGATTTGATGTAGGTGGTTTAGTTTATGTGTGTGATATAAGTGATGCTACGATCAAATTAATCTACTTTAATTTAACTAAGTGAACTAAACTTGTAAGAAACTAATGTATGTAGTTGATTTTAAACCCAAAATAAATTTTAACTTTGTTTATGAGCATAAAATAGGTAGAAGAGCACCCATATGCAAACAAAAGTAACCCAAGTAGAGACTCAAGGGTCCCACCAAGTGTGCTAGAATGTTTCAGAGAATTTTAGCTTATATTTCTTAGAAAGGAAGAAAAAAGAAACTAGATATGGGTATGGTAGAAAAAAAAATGTTGTGCACATGTTGAATCAGATGATTGTAGAGAGATCCTCTTTGGATTGGGAGGAATGACCTATAAATAAGACATCACTAAATAAAATGGTTGGTTAGATAGATAGTTGGGTGGATTGCCTAATGCTACCTAGATAATAGAAGCTAGAGCTTTCTTTGGAGCTGTCAATCCATGATTTTAAACAATTAAGCTCAAAAATCAAAAGATAAAGTACTTGCATAAATCATAGAAGATGTTAAAATTAAATACAAGAAATGCTTGATAAATAAATTGACTAATTATAGAAATAAGCAAGTAAATACTAATGCTAAATAGGTTGAGGCTATATGAAAAGATAGAGAAAATAAAATTTATATTTGGTTGAGGGTAAGTGGGTGAAAATATCTTGACTTTATTTTGTGCCACAGTGACCATCGATAGTTGAGGTGATCGTCAACAATCGAGGTAACCATCGGTGGTTGTGATAGACTATCGATGGTCAAGGTGACCATCAATGGTTATTATGGGTTGGGTCTAGGTAATAAAAGGCTAATTGATGAGATTCCAAAATAAGATTCTGAGAGATTGCTTTGAGTTAGGTTGATTTTGAAATACAAATAAATTGACCAAATAATTAAAAATAGATACTTAGCTTACCATTAGTTGATCGAATGAATGGTTGAGGTGGTGGAACCTAGAGCAATTCTAGTAGAGTAATGGTACTTGGTTATTGGTTGATAGATGGTAGAAATTTATCTCTCTATCATGATGTATAAATCACTATATTGTTAGAAGAACACCTAAAAAATAAACTCTGAATACAAAAGCTCTTGATAGTTGTAGAAAGATGAATAATTCTTGATCCCTTTTTTCACCTCCTACTCCTCTCTTATTATAGGAAGGAAGGAGAGGTTAAATAATACATTAACAAGAGGTTTAAATTGTTGTCTAAATATAACTTGTACATACATTAGATTGCACATGAATTAGGCAATCTAATTATATAAAATAAAGTTAGAGTGATGTGGTAGTTAGGTGGTTCAAACAATCAAAACATGACCATCGATGGTTAAGGTGACCATTAGTGGTCAAGGGTCAAAGGTAAGTTGGGATAAAAGGTGGGTTAAGCTAGTAGGTCAATCTGACTAGAGTTAGGTGTGTTAGGTTTGGTTTGTGGTCGAGAGTCCAATGGTTAGGTCCAAGTGGGTCCTAAGGTGGTCCAAGGGAATTGTAACATTTGGAACCATCATGTGTAGATTTAGGATGTCTACACCAATGCTAGATAATACAATTTTTCTAATAAAAAATACAATTTGTAAAGACCAAGTAATAAAATTAGAATGTAAATGTTAATCTATGTGGTCATTCTTGAATATTGTTTGAGTTATAATAAATTTTGAAATTAATGTGATAGGGTGTTAGTTATAAGAAGAAACTAGAAAAACAATCTGAGTATAGTTTTAGTTAGTTTAAGTTGAAAGGGATATATATTGGTGATGGTACTAGCTTTGTATTGGGGCCTACCCCCTCACTTTACAATCCCATAATGATAAAGGTGTCTAGTGACATACCAATATATATCATCAACCGCATATTTATACTTGACTAGAAATCCAAGTCGGCTTCCCTATTGGTGATGAAATCTAAGTAGATAGACCTTGAGAAGAAATTGTTTAATGCCTTTTAGGAATATGTGATTTGAAAGCTTGTGAAAAATAAAAATAGTGTGACTAAATTGATAAATTAAAAACCTCCTATTTAGAGTATGTTTAATACTCTAAACAAGCAAGAAATAAAAATAAAAAGTGACTTAATATAAGCAAGATAAGTTAATTCCTTTGCTTGTGAAGAGTACAAAGTTAGTTTAGGTGACACTGTATACAAATAGTACATAATAGAGTCAATAGGTTCAATTTTATCTATGAAATCAAGATCCAAAATAACACATTTGAACAAGTTAAATGTGTCTACTAGATAGGAAAATAAACTACAAAACTATGTCAATCTATTCAACCTAGTTCATTGTAAGACTGTAAATGAATAAGGCAAGAATGGACCTGATAATTTTTTGAAGATATTTAATTTTTTATTTTATGTTGTGTTGTTCAAATGCTGATTTTTATATTTTGCTAATAGATTCAACTAGATCGATGAAGTATATAAAACATGTATGCTAAGAATGACATGTGAATAGAGTCGACTAGTTTGACTGAGTTTAAAAACATATGGTTGAAAAAAAGAGAACTAAGTTGAGCTAATCAATCTAGTTACCTATTTTTAGATAATACCTACATATATAAATATAGAATTGATAGGAGTGACTATGTTTTAAAATTGCACATATAATATTAGAATGTATTGATAAGTTTGGTATAGTACTATAGAAATAAAAATATATAATAGATGATAATAAATGAATACGTGAAAGAAAACCTATAAGGGTTAGATTCACATTGGGCTCACCATAGTTTATACAAGGGAAAGTGAGCCTGGTCTACAAATCAATCCTAGCTTAGATAAGATAAATCACACTCACCATTCTACTTATAAGTACATTTAGACAATTGGGGTCATGACCAAGATGGATCCACTAGACCTAACCAAATGGTCCCTTACTATAATAATCTCACTAGAGAGGGTTCCAAAGCCTCTATTCAAGCAACACCATGTAATAGCCATAGCTAGGTCATTTTTTTTTTATTTAAAAATTAAATACAAAGCAAATTAAAATCTAACTTAGTGTTCACCAAAGCTTGTGGCACAAAATGGTGGTAATAAACATAAAAGTAAACATGCATAGAATATCTCTTCTCAAGTCAATGTAGAGTAAATCATAATGCATGGAGAGAGAAACATATTAGCTAAAAAATGCAAATCTATCTAATTTAACAAGGAAGAGAAAGAGTTAAGAATACTTATCTTTCAAGATGAACCTATCGAGACTCAATCTCTCCCTTGTCCAAGGTTTTTCACAAGAGATTGTTATGGTATTTAAGGATAACAAAGATAGGTCAGCTCTAGGTTGAACAACTTCTCCTATGCATCCAAAATAATTCTCCACAAGACAAGATTCATATATCCAAGTGTAGTATTAAAACCCTAATCAATGTTCCTTAAGTAGAATTGTGGATAAACATATGTGCTAATAATGATGTACTTATTTTATTTCCATATAAATGACAAAAATGGATGTGTATATATAGTTGTATCTAACCTTAAACCCTTATATAATTTTAATCGATAGATTCATCCTAATCTACCTTGTATCATTAATTAATAAAAGTAAATTAGGTCCCAGACTAGGCCGGCCAAGGCTGACTTAGACTTGTAATGTGCTAATATATTATAAGTGCATGGTCATCCAAGGCAGAATATTATTTGGTAAATGTAAAAATTAATTTTTGGCTTAGGTAATGATTTTTTAAGGTAGTGAATTACTTGGAGTGTTGTGTAAGAGAGGTGTCAAATCTTAGGGAAGTGTATAGGATAATTTTGTGTTGGTTTTAAGTGGTGGTATAGGGGACAATAACCTTTCGAAGAACCAATGGTGTACCCACCCCTTTCATGGTACACCCTTTAAGGTGTGAACTTAAAGAGATTGAGACTCGATGGGTTCTTAAAAGGAGAAAGAATCAGTAATTGATAGAGTTTTAAAATATTATGTGTATTCATACTCCATAGGTGTAGTGAAAAGTTCAACCAATCAAGTGCCCATAGAGTCATCAGCCTCTAACTTAACATTTTTCATCTTCTTAGTCACCATGGTTTGTGTTATAAGGATACTAACTCATTTCCTACTATAATAAGCATATATTTCATGCTCAAGTGGTGGAATTATAGTATTAAGTGACACAAAAGAATAGGGATGTAATTTTATAGTTACTTTAACTATATTTTTAAGTTGTTAAGGTAATGGAGTGTTATGTGGATCAGATTGGTTAGCAATATACATGTGCTGAGAAGTTTCACTTGGATTACCTTGTTTGAGAGGATGATTTCTCTCGTGTACACCTCTCCAACCTTTATTATCATGGAAATCAAAGGAACTAATAGGTATATAATTAAGCACATTCTAAAATGTAGGATCATAAGCATCAAAATGAAGACATGATTTTCATTGTTAAATTCTTAAGGAAACATAACTGCCCTGCAGCCATGAAAATACCAGCCTTGAGAATCACCCCATGAAGGAGTGCCCTCACTATGTTTATAATCACCATGACCCCATGTATCTCTACTAGAATCATATGAATTTAGGGTCTACCCTAACATCTTTGAAGAAAACATATTGAATTAATCTTTCCCAACAAGACTTTTTATAGTAAAAATTATTTATATCCATAATTATTTTATTTGTCTCCAATGTTAAAGTATGATCTCATAATTACATTTTCATCAAATGATCATATTTGTAGAAAAAATTACCAACTATACTAGATTTCATATCCATCACTTATAAACAAGTAATATGAAATACACACATGTTCAAATTTTCAACCCACAAAGCATCTATTATCTTTATAAACTATTTAAAATTTAAAAGAATTTAACTTTCAAGATAAACAAAATCTTGAAAACAATCATATATAATTCAAGCTTGACATACACCATTATTCCCAAAAAATAACTGAAACTTCTATTATAAAATATACATAACAAGAAACTTATGAATTAAAAAATGAAAATAAAAACAAGCTTATGAAAAAAAATACCAACCCTTTATAATCCCTTTTCTCAAAATTTTATACAAATTATATCATTTTCTAAAAGTACAATCCCTAAAAAATTTTGACAATTCATCTAAATACCAAAATGCTATAATTGAATTTAAAAACTCATTCGTGCAAAGAAAATTTTGTGAACACTAAAATGACATTGTTGTATAATAAATTTTATTTCACAAAATTAGGGGAAAATATTTGAAGATTTCTTCCCTCAAATAACCTCACAAATTGAATATCCAATATGGACCCTAAACGTGAATTCGGCAATCAAGAGTCACAATACTTATATCTTGAACAATTTTTCCATGTACCAATTTACTTAAATAATATCGATGTAATATATATCAAAACCCAAAACAAATACATTCATGTCCATATAAAGACATAAACTATGATTTTTCAAAATTTTGAAATAATCATCTTAAAATGGTGAAAGAAATGTGAGACATTTATTCAAACAAAATACAAATCCAAGTACTTATTTCCTTTAATTTTATGAATTTGACTCATACAATCACAAAATAAATTATATATAAAATAAATACATAAACAATTTGACTTTGAATATCTTCTGCATGTATTATTTTTCCTGAAATAATACTACTGAAATATATGTCAAATCTAGAATTGCCCAAAATTCATCATTTTCTAAATGTCCAAAGAATATTTCAAAAACAATACAATATTAACACTTAATCTTTCTTGTACCATTTTAAAACTAAGCAATATATCAAATACTTTTGAAAATATATTGCAAACTACTTCACTAAGATACCAACTATTACACACAAGTTCATTATTTTCAAATCAAACTTTTATACATGATAAAGATCACTAATATGCATTTTTTAAGAAAACCCACCATTGATCTCACTATCAACACGTATACAAGTGGCTTTCAAGAAATAATTCATTTCCTTTAAACCATTCAATCTCATTAACAAACCATATTTGAAAGAATCATTTTCTTGGCAACAAGAATGTGCATGCAGATATTATATGCTCTAAAAACAAAATAAATAACTGAAAGGATTGATCCCATAAAAACTTATTTTTGCATACACTCAAAAGATAAATTATATAAAACAAAATTATTTTAAGATAACTAATGAAGCCACACAAGAAGATCTTTGAAAACATATTCAAACCCAATTATCCTTCAACACAAATTAAGACTTTATGAACACCCAATATGTTATATGCATTATATAATTGAGAAAATAACCTCTAAAAAATGCACTTATCCAAAACATATATCAAGATATTGAACTATTTTTATAGAATAACTAACATTCTAACATCATGAAAACTTATCACATGTGCAATATAACTATTTCAAAAAATAGACGCTTGCAGCTAGGAAAATAGAGAATGAGATATAACCATTTATCAATGCACAAACATCTTTTCCACTATCATTTTTCTTAATAACTTAAAAAATGACTGAAACATGCCTTATATACAAACTTCCATGAAAATTATCTAAATATTTATCTATATTTTTCTTAGGCTCCTGACGTTATTCTCCACCAAATCTCCACTTTCGCTCAAAACTTGTAAAATGAATGACATAAAATAAAGAAATTACCAATTAAAAATTAAATCAAAAAACTATTTCAAGCACAAAAAATAATAGGGGGAGTGAATTGGTGTCTTAAAACAATCCTTTCTTTCCACTTAACAAGTTTAACCTTTCAAACCAATAAGCAATGCATAAAGAAGCAATCACATAAACATGAAACAAGATATCAACACATGAATACAAGAGATATGTGGGAAACCCTCATGGGGAATAAAATAAACTACAATACTAATTGTAATTATATATTATAAGTAATGAATCAAGATTTAGTGAGGCACCAACCCCACAAGGAGTACTAACCCCTCACTAGTCAAGCACCAACTCAATTAATCCTTTATCAAACTCTAACTTGCAAGGATGAACCAACACCCTAAGTGAATAAAAACCATATTATCCACTTAAATAAATTTTTTTAAAATTTTCAATATATATCTCACTCCTTCTTGCCAAATCACCAAATTAGTCAAGATCAACTTGAGCACCTTAAGACACCTTATTGCTCAATCAATAGGTGGTGACCTCTTCTTTAGATCTCTATCTTCTATATCATCTATCATAAATTAGTAACACATATTTTATGGTCTCTCAACTTAAAATAAACTCATTTATCTCTTCTCAACCTTTTGCCCCTCTCAAAATAGCCTCTAGGCTTCTTCATTCAAACATCCTTCTTATTAGGCTTATTAGGTCATATGACCTTGTCATCCACATGCAAAATTTATGTTATAAATTCATAATAGTTTATCCCTTATTCTGATGGCTCTCAATACCTCCTTCTACTCCTCAATGTTCTCTTTTATATTCTGGCACTCTTCTACTTCTTTCTTACATAAATAGGCCTATTATGCCTTGTACTTATACCAATCATTAAAACACTCACACTCTTGGTTTGTCAAGACATTGATACATTATGGTCAGACCCAAAAAATGTTTAATTAAACATTAAACATAATAATAAAACATATTATGATCACCATTAGGTCGTCCAAACCTATTTAGGCCTCAATCTTCTTCTAGACCTACGTAGAGACTTAATGCATTAGGTCTTATCCTCTTAATAAAATAATTTGAATCACTATGGCCCAGATGTCCATAAATAAAGTCCTAAAACATTTATAACAATACATTTTAAACCTAAAATTATCTAATTCATGATAGATAAGTCACACATCCATTGCTTACCTCATGAAAACTCCATTAAGCCTTAAAGACCTACTAGGCCTAATTACCCCAAAAACATAGTCTGCAAAGATGAAGCTCAAACACCCTATAAAAAAACTTTAAATTCATAATAAACATATTTATGGAAACTTTATGAACTTATTATCATCATAAATCATTATACTCCATCACTTAGGCTCCAAAGACTCATAAATACCTCTACAAAATGCTCACTCTATTCTACCAAAAAGCTCCAAAACATAGTCAAGAACCTTTGACCACCAACATCTTCATATGCACTTAAAAACACTATAAATTAATGAATTATATTATATATAATCTATAAAAAAACATCATATTCTAGGTATTCTTCCAAATTAGTCAAGATGACATAGGAACATCAAACTAACCCATAGAAAATTGCTTGTAGCTTCAAAAACACAGTCATGAAGAATGTTGTCTTTAGAACTTGTAAGGGCACTTACATGAATTATAATTCAAATTAATAGTTAATATTTTTTATTTATAAAATTATCATATATATATATATATATATATATATATATATCATTATTTATAGTGTCAATCATTGGTCTTGCAGACCAATTTGTTAACTCTCTCTTTCACAATTCTTACACAACTAGATAAGCCATTTTGGATTTCATATCTCAAATTTTTTAAGTCACTATCAACATTATTTATATAATTTATAGGTATTATACATCTAAAAAAATATTAACATGTGAATTGGATACACTTAATCCTATCATAGAGTCTCAAACTTTTCACTTCATCTTGCATACCCAAAACTATCATTTTATCTTGAGAACTAGTCATGGTAAACTTGCATTCCAACACCTATGTAGATAAAAAATAAGTATTGATTCATTATTAAACTAATTATACATATTTATAATATCTCCAAACACAAATATATCTAGGTATAATGTCAAATATGGAACATATATATATATATATATATATATATATGTTCCATATTTGACATTATACCTAGATATATTTGTGTTTGGAGATATTATAAATATGTATAATTAGTTTAATAATGCATCAATACTTATTTTTTATCTACATAGGTGTTGGAATGCAAGTTTACCATGACTAGTTCTCAAACTCTGAACCTTACTCCATTATCCACTTCACTTGACGGGTCATCTTGTAAACACCATTTTCAATGAATTCCAAAACATATAACAAATATGTACATGTTGTATATTTATTACAATAAAACCTCAACAAATTGAATCAATTCCTAATCCACTATAACATATCCCTAAACACATTCTCACTCTTGCCTGGTTTTTCTCTCTTCCTTCACTAGTAGGCCTTTTAGCAATAGGACAACTTCTATGATAAATTTAGAAATTTTGACTTCTATAACCTACTTATAAATCATCATGGGAATTAATTATAAGTCTCAAAAAAATTTCTCCAATGATTTTCATTCTTTTACTTGGTCAACCCTTATACTATACCAAATTTATGAGAAATAAGGTTTTTTCTATAGCTTTCACCCACTCTCTTAAACACTAAATACCACTTATAGGTACTTGAAAGAGTCCTATACATTATACATACATCAAAATATCTTCACCAATTCATTTTGGTCACTAAAAAATAAGATATTCACCATCAAGTCACTATAAAAATTTAAGGACCTAACACCTATTCTGGTGTTAATGATTGTTCATATAGTATTGCCCCTAAAATTACAAAATAATTATTGGATATCTTAACTATGACCCTTACCCATCTATCCTCAAAGGATTAGGATACCATGGAAATTTTACATGTGTCAATGAGCATAATAAAAAGCTTCTCAGGCTTGGAGACCTTATTTTGTGAGCTCAGGAGACCTTAAATTCACTTTTCATGTTACCTTATTCAAATTAAGATATCAAACTAAACCATAACACTTGTAATAACCTATTACACTTTTTTTAAATCTCAAATTATCTCTATCACCTTAGAAACTAACTTTGACCCCTCATTTGGCTACGCTAAGTCCTTTTGCATATTAGGTCTTAAATTGCTAGTCATAATTTATAACTTGAATATACTTTAAAAACCTCTTTCACTAAACTTAACATATCATACCAATGTCACACATCCTAATACCATGCTTACACAAGCTCACAAGCCTCCAAACCTGATCATGATGCCTTATCATGCCACATCCATGCTCAAGATTAAGTCCATTCACACAGACTTACTAGGCACCATACCATTTTGAGACCTTTATGCCACTGTAGATGCATTATAAGACTCATTATCATACCAAACACCTTAATACAATTCTTAGATACTAATACACATCTTCTCACAAGCCTTAGCTCACTTACTTCACTGGCCTTTACTATTCATGCCTTCACCAAGATAAGACTAGGTTTTGTGAACATATTGTCCACACAAACGTGTTCTTATGAACTTGGTCAACAATGATCCTATCAAAAACATCACTTGCACACTCATTTTTTGATAAACTCTCATAGCAATAAGAGACAATACTGCTCATAAGCTTGTCATATCAAAACCTTGTGCCAAGACCTTAGATCATGCTTGAGTCATCAAGATCACGTACAAAGCAACTTCATAAGAGCACCCCTAGGACATCAATGACACTTGATTACCTTTGACATCAATTACAACATAAATGTATGAACACACCAATAGAAACATACCTCAACACAAACATTGATGATGTGTCATGTTTTTATTTGTTTCCACTTCACCAATATCTTAAGTGACTCATGCCAAGGATTATTATTAACTTGCAAAATTGATTACATGACTACCAAATTAAACACAAAAAACCACAAATCAAGCCAAGTACTTATAATTAAATATTACCTTATTTCTATTAGACAAAAATCTATATAAAATTAGGCCTTAAAAACTCCATCCATTAAATCCCTTACATCCAACAACTATGACACATCTGTAATATTCAATAATTAGGATTTGTTCCAACTCATCATCATACTACATATTAACATCAGTTATGTCTTATTAAAAATTTCCACCTTAGTATTTATACCATGAAATTGAATAATTAAGGATAAATATGTCTATATTTGACTAAAAAGATATGATGAAATGACCTATGTTGAATTATTTTGAACCTTAGGTATTTTAATAACACATAAAACTTAATAAATGTGATTAGGATATAAAATCAAAAGTTTACGACCAAATCATGCCATAATAACTTAATATTATTAATTCAAAAGACCTCTAATATACATCATAGGTTATAAAATTGTATAAAATACCTTTCAAAAATAAAATGACCAACCTTGATGAGAAACATATGCTATGACTTACTAAGATAAAATCTGATGCAATGTTACTTTTATATATATAATAGCATATGTTAAAACTTACAATGAGTAATTCATTGAATGTGCATACATGATTCAATATCGGATTCATATGATCATGTAATTATGCATTATAAATGAGATATACACCCATAGTTACCTTTATGTATTTAACACAATAAACATTTATCCTAAAAATACCATTTGTAACTATAAAGATAAAAAATCACATAACTCTCATTGGTACCAGATGATCATATTTGTCTCTATAATAACTATCAATTTAACAACATATTGATACATAAATATGTTTTTTTAACTAGATACTTATGATTTTGAAACAACTTAATTAACATTAAAATTAATAATTCATTCAATGTAGTAATTATTAAAAATTGCCTATGTACAAAAAGAGATGTATTCAAATGAATGAAAATGACTTTGCCCCTACCAATAGTTTTAAATTTATGAAATAGGTCATCAATATGGCATAACTTGAAATATAACAAGATTTTTAGAAAAGAAATGGGTGAGAAAAATAGGCATAACACTGGCAACCTTACTAGCTAGTTTCCCTTGTGAAATTGAGTTATAATTATAAATTTATATTTTTGGAATAAGATTAACTTGAGAGTGTAATCTAGGTTTAATCATTTCTCAAGGAACTATGTGCAAACCTATTTTAAAATGATAAAATTTGTTAAGGGTTGAATTGTTTGGCTAACATGGCATGAAGAAAGGGATACATTATATAGAGAATTTCAAGATAGATAAATATCCAATGCATTTATTTTAATATAGATTACAAAAATTAAGTAATGCTTTCAACACATTTATATTTAGTTCATGTTTTAATCATAAAATAAAATCTTTAGAATAATCATGTGAGGATATCTAATGTAATTGAACTTTCAGTGATAAGGAAGTTATCACAATAAATTCTTCTTAAAATGATGAATAATCCAATATTTTAATAAATGTTGATCCAAACAACAATAAAATAAATAATGAACAAAAAATCAAAAGGTAGAAACAAAATCAAAAAATAAAACAACAAAACTAAAAAGAAAGCAAAGAATTAAGGGGAAACTAGCTATGAAACAACCTCAAATGATGTTCATTGATTAAATAACACAATCAATTTATATCAAGACCCTATAAATGAAAGACTTTATTTCCAAGAAAAAAAGTAATTTTATAAATACCAATCCAAATAGAATAAAACTTATGATGTTTACCTAGGTCTTCATGTGATTTATCCTAATAAAGAACAAGACCTCCAACTTTAAAACATTTACTAGAAACTTTTTTATCACATAAATTCTCTAACTTTTCTTTATCCTTTTCTAACTTCTATAAATTAATAACTTTGTTTTCATATAAAGCTATCAAATCATCAACTCTTTATTCTATGATATGTTTTTAATCTTCTGCCAAGTATTTTAAGGCAATTCAGGTCGAAGAAATTTGGAGTTCAATTGGAAATGTGGCTTCAAATCCATAAGCTATCATAAAAGATGAATAATCAGTAGTTGTTTTTACAATTATATGATTATCCAATAATTCTTTAAAAACCTTTAAATTCTAATTTATTTTGTTCTCACAAACCAGTCTTTTCATAAACAAATCAAAAATTTATTTGTAAATTCAATCTATTTATTCCTTCAAGGATAATATTGTGAGGAATGATTCAAAACAATATAATAACTATCAAAAACTCTAAATATTATTTTGAAATGAATTAAATAACATTATATGAAATAATGTCATAAGGAACACTGAATCTAAAAAATATTTGGTTTTAAAAAAAAATGGAATAACCTTAGTCATATATAAACTTTTTAAATCTTTAGCTTTATGTCATTTCGTAAAATAATTAGTAGTAGTCAAGATATAAATATGGCTAGCTAAAGAAGAAGATGAATATATAATATAAAATAAATTCCCCACTTGGTTAAGGGTTTTTCAATAATAACATGGTTTAAAGGTATTTTTGATAATCTATCTCTACCAATAAATAATTGGCAAGGCATGCAAGCACGAACCAACTTAGAGGCATCTTGAGTCAATATAGGCCAATAATAACTATCACACACACACACACACACACACACACACACACACACACACACACACACACACACACACACACATTGTTCAATATAAAGGTTACACAAGTTCCTTTCCCATAAACATAGAAGTAGAATATAAATCAAAAAGGCCTGGCTTAACAAAAGAATTCTTAAGGCATTGACCATCTAAAAAAATACTTTATAACAAAAAATTTAAAAGTACTACATAAATATACCAAAATACAATTTGTTGATCTAAATACCAAGTATAGGAAAAAATCACCTCCAAACCAAAAAATCAATTGTTAAATCTTCCTATTATTACTCCAAAAATATAATTTCAATTTCCTTCCCATCACCATTCATCACCATACATAGTTCCACCACCTTGATTTCTTTAGCATATTGGGATTTTGTACCTTTTGAACCTAAGCCCAATCTACTATAATTGGATTGACCACTCCAAAACTTTTATCAGACCTTGGATCCACATAAACTATTGGCTTGAAAACTTTCAGCCTTTTTTTGCAACTACCTTGCCCTAACTGCTCTTTCCTCTACCACCATGGGGATTATTTAAATAGTTATATTTCCACACCATGCATGAACCACTTAATAACCTTTAATTTACTTGATTACCTTTGTTGTGCTCTCCACACCACCATTTATGAAATTGGAGGTAATATATCTTGCACAAAAGTTATGTTTATACCCCTAGAAGCTTCCTTATCTGACATCCCTAAATAGGATACTTCTACCTCTTGAGAAAAATTTATTAAAGACATAAACCTATCTTCAAAAATTCAAAATATTGATTAGAGAACATACCCTAGACCATCCTTACCTAAAAATGACAAATTTGGAAAAGGACTTAAAGGAAGTGAGTCAATTATTGAAAATAGACCTACCCTGTGCTCTAGTTAAATAAAAAAACTCCACCATGAGTTTGATCTTCTCTGTATCATAAACAAAAAGACATAGGTTACTAGTAAAGAGAGACACCAAATTAGATTTAATGTACACTCTTCTACTTTTTGTCAACTCCTCTACACCCAACACCGCTATCAATGCATCTACCACTTTAAATTTAAGAACCCAAAAAAAATCATCAACCTTATTTTGGTGACATTTCCTATAAACCCCATCTCCCATATTTTGGCCCCTCCAAAAATTAACATCCACCCCAATGATTCCACAAATTCAGGGTCCATATTAAGAAACAAAGCCAAACTAGCAAACACAAACCATAATCCAAATGTGGTGCCCATATCAAAGATACCCCTCCACCTGAGCTCTTCACATGAAACACCATTAAGAAGCCATAAATTCCACATACTTACCATAAATACAATCATCATTGTCATTTTTCTCACCTTAACTCAAATGAAAAGCACAACAAAGAGAAACAATAAGCTGCCACCTCTATTTCATTATTTATTTAAAAAATTCAAGTTTAATAAAATAAAATTATATAATTAGAGGTCTACAATTTCCACCCCCATGCAGTCACTCCAACCTTCCTTAATGTTATCAAACCTAGAGAGCTCTTT
Source organism: Torreya grandis (assembly GCA_037957365.1). Lineage (NCBI taxonomy): Eukaryota > Viridiplantae > Streptophyta > Pinopsida > Cupressales > Taxaceae > Torreya > Torreya grandis. Next base: position 46,904 of record JARHVA010008133.1, on the reverse strand, counting down.
TTGATCAATTCTTGCATTGGTTAGGAAATCTACAAATTGATTTCTTTCATGAAAGAAATGTGAATAATTGCATTCTTCAAAATGGTTAAGTTTAGGCCAAATAATCAAAGAATATTCTCAAATTTACAAGATTTATCCTTTTAGCCATTCAAGTCCTATATAACAACCTAAGAATCCCCTTCAATTTACAAAAATGATATTATGCATTTTAAATCAGTTTTGCTACAAGCATATGAGATTCAACTTCATTATTAGTTCCATTAAGTAGTTTAAAAGGATATACTACAATCCTAGATTACACACCTAGCCCCTGAAGCTCCTAGATTCCCTTTACAAGACCCATTAAAATTTTACTTGAACCAACCTAGTTGTGGAGGAGTCTAAACTACTTCATTTCTTTTCCTCTTATTCTTCTTATTTACTATTGACCCTTTAATGGGGATATACACAAAAAAAACTTATAAGAGGTGGTTTTTATAGCATAATGACCACCACAACTACCTTCATAACATCCTCTAAGAACCTTTTGAGTTTGGTCATAAGTTATGCATCTTAATAGAACAATGTGTGTGTGTGTGTGTGTGTGTGTGTGTGTGTGTGTGTGTGTGTGTGTGTGTGTGTGTGTGTGTGTGTGTGTGTAATAAACATAATTTAAAATCTTGAAGTATTAATGATTAATGATCGTATTTTATTTTTATCTAAATTATTAGGACATGCCTGATTTTGAAAATAATATATTAAGTCATGATATTAGTCATATTTAGAAAGTAAACAATCAATTTTAAAAGAATTAGAAAAATCAACATTTTTCATGGTTTGAAAATGAAGCCTAACATGAAAAGAATCAATAATGGATAAAACCAAAAAATAAATACTAGAAAAAACATTTTTAGCTAAATATTTTGCTAAGTCATTACCTTTTATAGTCTTGGATGTTTTAAATTAAAGATCAAATTCTTGAATCCTCAAAATCAACTTTGTTAACCTTCCTTGGATAGTTGGTTGTTTTAAAATATAAGAAAGAACAAGTATATTAAATATTAAAATAACTTTCTTTCCCATCAAAAGATAATGAAATTTAATCAAAAAAGACACTAATACAAATAGAAAATTTTCAATAAGTGGATACCTATTTTATGCAACTTTTAATACTTGAATCATATAGCCAATAGGAGTTTCTTCACTATTTTCATCATTTTGAGTAATTATAACACCTATGGATTTATCAGTTACATTTATGTAAAGAATAAAAGATTTGGTTAGATTGGTTTGAAAAAGTATATGTACACTTGCAATAACACTCTTAATATTATTAAAAGTAGAATCTCCTCCTGAATCTCACACATATGACTAGTTTTTCTTTAGCATAATTTGTAAAGGATTGGATTTATCAATAAATTATGATATAAATTTATGGAAAAAAATTATTTTACCAAAGAAAGATCTAAGACCAGATTAGTCTTTTGGAAGTGGTAGATATTTACTTGATTTTATACATTCATGATCGATAGAATTATCATTTTTTTAAACAATATATTGTAATAATTTTCCTTCAATAACACTAAAGAAAAATTTCTTAGGATTAAGAGAAATATCATATTTATTGAATCTTATAAAGACTTCATGAATATGATCTATATGTCTTTTTCTCTTTTTCAAATGCACAGTGAGATCATGTAAGTATACTTGAATTACTATATCAATTAAGTCATTGAAATCCACATTTTTAGATTTTTAAAAAGTGAAACCCACATTCATGAGACCAAAATACATTATGTTAGAATCAAAATTTCCTCTACGAGTAGTAAATGTTGTATTATGCCTATCATCCAGCTTTACAAATATTTGACTATAACCAAAAAAATTGTCAAGTAAAGACATCATTTTAGATCCTATAATCTATTGCAAGATTTGATCAATGCTAGGAAGAGAAAAATTAGACTTATTTAAATCTCTAAAATTTACACATAACCTAATGTCACCATTTTTATTTTATACATGTACTAGATTAACAACCTAGTCAAAATATTTTATGGGAGAAATGACACCACCATCAAGCATGTTATCAAGCTCTTCATTTATGGTGCCTTCTAATAAAGAGCTTATTCTTCTTATCTTTTATCGAACAAGTTTTATAATAGGCTTAATATGAATATAATGTTTAATTATGTTTGTATATTATCCTTTTAGGTGTTTATAAGACCAAGCAAAAACATTGATAAATTCTTTTAAAATTTTGATAAATTGATATTTTAATCTAGAGTGCATTGTATTACTAAATATACAAATTTAGAATCTTCCTCAGTACTAAGATTGGTAGGCATAGTTTCTTTAATTATTCACCTATAAGGTTTTTTAGTTCATGAAATTCTAGGCTGATCATTCAAAGTGAACATTGATTCTATAATGACTAAACCTAAATATAATTTATTAATACTTAACTATAGATAATCACCATAATTCAACACATATTTATCATGATCAAAATAATTAGCTTCAAGAAGAAATCAATATGTTCATTATAATTAAAAATAGACCAATTTTCATTCAAATCAAAAATTTCATGTCTAAATTTTTAAAAAATTAGAATTCAAAAGTTGGTTCACTTTGACGTAGAGTAGGATTTGTAGGAAAAAAATGATCTTATCAGCTTGAACATTAAAATCTCTAAGTATATGAGTGATATTGAAAGATTCCAAAAAATTAAGTAAAGTCCAAACCTTTTGAGTATATCTATGTAGAGGATTTTGACTAGTTTCATAAACTTTTAAAACTTGTCTAAAAATTAACTGAGAATCTCTAAATACTTCTAACTATTTAAGTTAAGTTCAATGTCCTTTTCTAAACCTAAACATAGAGTTTCAATTTTTTTTATGTTGTTGGCATTATCAAAAGATAATTTATAAGAATAATGAAATATTTTATCAACTATATAAATTAAATAAATTCAATCACCACTACCATGTTGTGAACATGCTCCATAAACATATAAGGGCCATAAACTATCTCTATAAAATGTATTTTCTTTCTATTTTACAAGTTCATCTAGAGTTAACAACTTGCAAGTGATAATTCAAGTTTCCACATAAGTAATAGTAGTAGGTATATCAATAAGATTGCTAAACCATTCTTATCTTTGAATGAAATTTATCTCATTTCTAAATGGAACCCAAGTTTATCCTTGCCTATGAAATCACTTTTTGTTTTTGACCAAACTCTTCCTAGAATCATAACATAGTTACTAGGAATATCCAATAATCGAACATTGGTCATGCATCTAATTATTTCATCTTGCACAATTTTGATAACAATATCATAAAACTTAACACAACTCTTAGTTTGATATCGTTCAAAACTTGTAATTTCCTATTATTAGTTTCTTAAGAAACATTCAATTGATTAGTAATGAACTTAGGTGTTATATTCTTATAAGCACTGGTATTTAGAATACAATTGTAAATAATCTTATTACTAATTTTTGATAATGCATATTTAAGGAGGTATATAATCAACAAAAGAATCATAAATTTAAACAAAAAAATAGATTTTTTATTAATCTTTTTTTATTCTTGAAATCCTAAGACATTCTTAAAATTCAGATTTATAATCAAATCATTAATTTTATCAAACTATCTATGTAAACTAACAGCCCATAATAATGGAAAACTTACTTTAATAGTGGTCAAATCATATATAATATTATAAGCACTAACTTATGGATAATGAATGTGAGTGTAATTCTTGGGCTTATAAGGAAGATATTATGGATTGTTAAAATTAATTGATAAAGGGTTATCTTTCTAGAAACTACTTATAGTATTATTATGTGTACCTTTGCCTTTATCATGATTTCTATAAGAATGTGATTTATTATTAGTTGTGTTATAATTATCCTTATGATTAGAATAATATCTTTGTCTAGTTTTGACAATATAAGTATTTGCATTTTTCACATTATCCAAAGATTCATCAAATCCATAGATGTTTATATTATCGACAAGATCAATAGATATATTATTATTTACCTGAATATATCTTTTAAACTTTTGCATATTTATACAAGTTTTAGGGTCATGATCTAATTCACATACTTTACAATAATAAACTTTTTCTTTAATTTTATCTTTTTGAGGAATAGAAAATATACCTTATGTATATGGATTATCATCTATTTTCCACTTGATGATGATAAGATAATGCTAAGACTATGAATAGATTTTAAAATTTCTACATTATCAAAATTTAAACATGTTGCAACTCTATCATTAAAACCACTATATTTTAATGTTTTTCAAATTCAATACAAAAATTTATAGTTTCACCATAATCCATAATATATTTGTATTATATATCCATTTTATACTTTAAGGGTAAAGTATTACAAAAATATAATCTATACAACATTTTTAATGGTCTAACATCAAGTGAAATCTTTTGATTCAATCTAGTGAATCTATTTATAAACTAGTAAACTAGTCATCCTAGATCAATAGAGATATTAACTAATTCATTATATAAATCTAAATCTTATTTATGTTTGATAAATCAAAGTTCTAACCAATCCTCTATATCCTTACAAGTATTGATAACACTTGCAGGAAAGCTAACAAATGCTTGATAAGTTTTACTTTTTAATGTTTGTGAGAAAACTCTAAGATATTTTTTTTCATTTAGAATACCAACAGTAACACAAAATAATTTTAAGGTAAAAAAATGGTCCTCCCAAGACTCACCATAACTTACAAAGAGATTAGGGATATTAATTCTTTTTAGTGAAGGTAATTTACCTAGATGAGCACCAATGTTAATAGGATTTTTACAAATCAAAGGATTCACTAAAGGATGAAAAACATATCCATCATAATATACATCATTATCAATTATTTAAACATTATTTATATTATTTTTAACTCTCTATTGTGATTAGTGTACTTATGTTTATTCTTCCATTGGAAGTTGACAAATTCTACTACTTGACAAGGCTGATTTAACTATGTAGTTGTATTAGGGTCAGTAGGGATGGTAAAATATTTAGGATGAAAAGAATAAAAAATAAAATAAACTCTAGGTTGAGGATAAATAATTAATATATTCTCTTTCTTTCCTAATTTTATGATTAGTTTGCTAGATATGTAATTGTGTTTCACATGTAAGAGTAGTGTGCAAATCACTAATTTTTGGTTCTTCCTCTTCCTTAATTATAACCTCAAAAATACGAGGTAAATCATAAGGTTTGTTATAACAAGTGAATAAACTTAAACTTAAACCAATAATACGAGGAAAACCTATAATTGTCATGGATAATATAAATATAATAAAAGATAAAATAAAAAAATAAAATAAGATTTTTTAAAGTTTCCCTGGCAGAGTTGCTAAATTTATAGACAGTGAAAAATATCATGCCAATAAATCAACCATTTTTCCTATTGTGAAGGTTAATATGGAATCATACCAGCTTAATCTTAAGGGTCTAAAAAATTAGAATTGATTATAAAGATGCATAGAAGAAGTTTTTTATACTTATGGGAAATAAATAACAAGTCAAATATTGAATAGTGCATAATTATTATTCAAAAATTAAATATTTCTTAAATATTAAAAATGAATCAAATTAAAAATATGTAATCTAACCTATCTGGTAGAGAAATCTTATAGAAGAGATAATAGCTTGAAGTAAAAATGTTTGATCCTTTGTATTTTTTTCTTAATTAACTTGTTTATAGTTATTTTAACCTTTTAGGATTTAGCTTAGGTAAATCCTATGTTTGATTAAAGGGATGAGTAAACTAATTTAGGGAAATATTATGCATAAAATATATCCACTAATTTATTATGGAATTGACTAGCTTTGTCTTTTCTAAAAATAATAATAAATAGTGAAAATAAAGACTTATCTATAAAACATCTAATGCAAACAATATGAGTGATAAAAATTGAAATGAAATCTAATCTAAGTGTCATCAACTAGATCCCTATGTTAGAACCCTTCCTAAATGGTAGTTACACATTTTGATAGTAGTGTCATGTGGTTCTAGTTTCATAATATTGGTGCTAATGTCCTCTATGTAGGATTGTCCTAAACTTTTGAGTGCACTTATGTCTAGGTTTCTAGGGTCTATTCTTGGGTGCACAAATTTTGGATCTCATATTATACCTATAATGATTGATTTATAATGCAAAACATAATCCTCCTTATAATTAGGGTATGAGCTGAAAAGTGTACTCTTCAGTAAGATAAGCTAGACATCTTCAACACCCTGTTGTGAAGAGAGTTGACTACATATCAATACTCTGAGGAGGGATCAAGCCTGATGTAGTTGTTCCCACCTAAGTATTGGTGTAAGTTTAAATGATGCTAGTATGATAGTGGCCTTGAGTGTGTTTGAGATTAGAAATCTAGAAAATTTGAGATTAGGGATATTGTCTATAGTAGTATGCAAAAGTAGGGAGGAATAGGGATTGATAACCTTGATTTTCCTCAACTTGTTTCATATTTAAATAGGTATTTTACATTTAATTTTCATCTAGTGGATATAGGGATAAAAGTCATTTATTTATATTTTTTTTTCTTGTGGAAATAATAAAATATGTCTAGGCTGATTTTGACTCCATCATTACCCACCCCTGCTTGGTGAATCATGACCTGTGAATAGCTTGGATTGGACTAATAGTGTGTCTAACCCTCTCATATGGGTGGCTCAAGAACTCAAGTAGGAGGATTTTAATTTTGAAAATATATTAATTTAATAAAATTAGGGTAAATGACATAGGTTCCATTTTGGGGACACTAATTCCACATGGATCTACTGCCCTTAATGTGGTGCTAATGTATAGCTAGCAGAACACTAGGCATGAAGAGTCAAGATCAGGAAATGAGGGTCTAGAACTACATTTGATCTATATAGGGATGTTTATGGCCTACACTAAGGATGGATAAGTGTGATATTAGGCTCTAGGATAGGTCTAAGGCTAAGCTAGGGATAACAATCTTAAGTATCACTTTTAGCACTCAAATACAACTTTTAGGTGATTACATTTATCAACCCCATTTATGCTAGAAATGTAGCAAAGAAAAATGACTAGGATAAAGGAAAAAGAAGCATACTTGCACTTACCTAGGATGTGAATCTTGTGAAATTGAATCTAAATATATGAAGTTGAGTCTACGTATGTGAAACATGATCTACTGCATGACCTAAAAATGAAACATGCATAAATTAATCCTTATTTAAGAGATATCAAAATAAAAAAAAACTATGATAAGTAAAGAAGTAAAATTGATTAAAGAGATGGGAAAGAGGAAATAAACAAATACACCTCATTGGGTACATGAACAAATGTATGAACCTAGTGATAACCTATGTGTGTATATATTGTGATCAATCAATGATTAACCTGGACAAAGATGATATCTTATTCAATCCTCATGTGTGTATGAATCAAGGACTCAATCTATTTTTGAATCCATCATTACCCACCCCTGCTCGATCGATCATAACCAATGAATAGCTTGGATTAAACTGATTGTGTGTCCAACCCTCTCATGTGGGTGTCTCAAGAACTCAAGTATGATAGGGATCCATCATTACCCACCCATGTGTAGTAGATGGATCTAAAATTGAATTGTTTGAAGTAATGAAAATGTCTAATTGAGTATATCTAACTATGTATTTTGGCTCTACAGCCACTCAAGTAAATTAGGTAGATATAGGCCACTTGAGAATGCCAACCACTATAGGTGGAGTAAGGCATGAAATTAGTGACAACCTAGAATATTATGTCAAGTATATATAGTGTAGAGAATGACATGTAATTTTGTATTCCATATGATCAACCAATGTGTAACTAAGCATATGGAAATAATGTCACACATATGTCCCCAATCAAGTATCTGAGTATATTTATTATGGATTATGTTGTAATAATTATATTTAAGTATCTAAACTAAATATGGGAATGTTCATGTCATGAATTATGTCCTAAATTTTATCAAATGATATGATTAGGATTTGATCTAGTATGAATATAATCAAAAACTAAGTATAATTTATAAACATGTAACTAGATCTATGCAAATGATGCAAGAGCATCTAGGAAACAAACATCATTTTTGTGTTGTTGAAAAGTCATGTGTTAGTGAGGGGTCATAGATGGTCCATTTTGGAGTATAAGTGCGTATGAAGGATACTCTAGGGTTTATTTGTTGTTCTAGAGTCATAATGAGTCAACAAGGGTGTGTTTTGAAAGTATGGGAAATTACCCTCCAAAAGTGACCATTTAAATATTTGAAATGTTAAAAGACCTAGTGAGGATTGTAAGTGGTGTTTCAAGTATTGTCAAAGGTTTATAACAAATTATTAAGGTCTTAGGGGTCATAATAATCTAATTAAATTTGAAGTAATTTTTAAGGTATTTTTAGGGGAGATGAAATTAGGAGGAAGTGAGAGTGTGCTCCTAATGTGAGAAGAGAGGAAACCAAGAATAAAAAACTATATACTCCTTAAGAAAGGTGGTAGAGTCCAAGAAAGGACTACATTTATAATAATTGAAGGTTCATATGAATAATGAGAAGTCATTTTGTTTTTTTATATATATTTTTAAAGGTATATTGATTATTATTATTATTAACATATTGCCTTTAAATTCCCTTGAATCCATGATTATATCACATTTTGTGGTGTTACAAGTTAGAGACAAGTAGTAGGGTTATAGTCAAATAGAAGGTGATTTTATTGGTGTTTCTTAAGGTTAAAAAGGAAATAACTTCATGGTATAATAATTTTGAATGTGTTTTAATTAATACATACCTAATTTTGATTTAATATGGTATGTAAGAGTGTTAGACACTTAAGAAAAAAGGACAACTCTATCATGTAACTTGTTTATGCCTATGACAATCAAGGAATGAAGGTGAGTTGATGATGTTTATTGGAGTATCGAGTTACTTATACTTTATATGATTAGTAGGTAAATTATTATTTATGTAATGATAATTTAAATGGTTTGGATATAAATGTATTGATAAATCACTAATACAAAGTTCACACATAATTAGAACCCTATGTATACAGTCAAGAAACCCTATTACACAGTCATATGTCAAAGAAGGAATGGATGTGATTAATAAATTGAATGGGGGTGAAGTTATTGGAGTCTTGGTATGAGTATAAATATTATAAGTTTTGTAATAGTCTATTTAGAGACTAGGAAATTCTTACAAAGCAAACGGACTACTAAACCATTGTACAGTCCCTTAAAGAATACATAGAATTTTTTGTTTATGTTGTTATAATCCATAAAAAACTTTGAAAATAAATAAATAATGATTTATAAAGTTATAAATTTTTATAATATACCTTAGGAAGGTCTCATTTTTCATGTAGATGACCTAAAACTAAAGATAAGGCCTTTTTTACCTCTCTTGACCTGTACAGGCCTGCACCTTTACACTAACTAGGGTTTCCAAACAAAAACCTCTATACCTTTGATTATAATTAGTAAAACATGACCAATATTTTTAATCATAATTATTTTTCCATGAGTGAAATGTATTCAATAAGTTTTAGCCTGTTACCATACGGTCTAGTATGGATTTGATGACTGGGCAAGTGCAATGAGGGCTAATAGGCCTACTTGGCTAGGATCTTACAAAGGAAAGGGTGTCAACACAATACTTAAGGGATGAAAATTAATTTAGGTCTATAAAAATATTTATGGTGCCTAGAAAAAGGCTTATTTATTTCATATGACTTGCATAACATTCATACTAACAAGATTTGTGGAAAAAATGCTATAAGGAGATAAGGTCACTATGAACTTGAGGTGTGAAAGTGAAAGTTGGAGTGTGAGTGAGGTATTAAAATGGGTTAATTTAAGTACATAATTATCAAGATATATCATCCATCATAGTATGTTGTGTTCATAAGATCTAGATCAATCATAAGATGTGGTGTTTTAAGCATTGAGGAGATTAACTAGTGAGAAATAGTGAGTGAGGAAAGTGAATAGAAATGAATGAATAGAAAGTAATGGAATGGATTGAAGTGATGATATATATAATTATGAGGGGTATAATGATAGATATTAATTAGTCCAAGGTGTTTAAGAAATAGGGGCAATGAAAGGAGGCTATTAAGCCTAGTGAACCATTGATATACTACATTGAAGATTGAATCTTTAGGACAAAGAAAAGCATTTGATTGAGATTATTTCCAAGATAAAATCCAAGGATTAGTTTTTTTGAGTATTTTATCATGTACCTATACATAATTTGGTATTATATTAATGTAATCTCTTGGTTTAATTTTTTTTGAGTCAGTTGGTAAATATTGTTAATGTGAGGTTTTCAAGAATGCTATGAAGAGTGCATGAGATGAAATTACAGGGTATTATGGGAAAATAAGGTGTTGATGTTATGACCTATTGAGGCCAATATAGACAAATTTTATAATTGATAAAGAGAGACAATAAATCCCCTAAGTCCAATGAGAAGGACTTGAATCTAGTCAAGATAACTAGAGAAGCTAGAGTGAATAGATAATTGAAGCTGAAGAGATAAATAAGGAAAAGACTCCTAGTGAGAGTCAAGGAAGAAAAATTAATTAATATAAAAGTACTAGAGAAAGATAAAATATATAAGAGAGATCTAAAAGGTAGATAGGTAACTTGATAAGAGATAGGTATAAACAAGGCCTAGAGAGTGAAAAAAAAGAGAGAATATGGATGTAGAAGAAGAAGTAAAAGATATCAAAAGAGATTTAGAGAAGATTTTGAAGAAGATATAGATCCTTGTGAAGAGCATGAAGGATCAAAGAAGCCAATGATTTATCTATCATATAAAGAAGAGGGTGAAATGGCCATTAAAGCTACTTGTGAGAAAGACAAGGCATGAGATGAGTGTCTTAAGGAAAGAGAATAAGAGAGAGTTTAAAAACCATAGATGCATGAGGAAAGAGGAATTTACAAGAGAGAAAAATGATAGATAAGTGGTGAAAATAGTTATAATTCATAATAACATGGAGAGATAAGTGATAAGAGAATCACTTAAGGGAGAAGACAAGCAAAAGAGGAGAATATCTATGCAAAAGGCATTCATGGAGACTAGGTAGTCTCTTATTTATTATTCTAACATTGCATTTGAGTTTGAGTATGTAGGTATAAAGAAAATTTGTAAGAAGGCTAAGCTTAAGGCCTTAAATCTTGTGAAAAATGGGTCTAGTACATCATCTAACAAGATGTAAAAGGAAGAGAACCAATAGTAAAAGACAACATGATGAATAATGAAAAATCTCATCATACTAAGGATGAGATAGAAGATGACTTTTATGATGCCTTACTAATCATTAAAGTTGAAGTAAGAGATGAAGCTAACCATGAAGACATGAAGCCAAAACATGAAGATATGAGAGAGAATATGATCTTATACAAGTCTTATACAAAGGTAAATGAATGCTTAAATATTGATTATGATTGCACATTTGAAAATCAAGAAGTTAATATGTAGATTTGCCAAGTAAAGAACAATGTACAATCCTCAAAGATAGTATAATAACATGGGTTTGTGGTGCCTAAGTGGTTCAAGGAAATAGGTGGTCAAATGAAAAAGGATAAACTCAAGAAAGAGGTCATGCAAGGTAAGAATACAGATGGAAAACAAGAGCAAACATGGAGGAAAAGTGTAAAGGGTATAATACATCAAGCTGACATGATAGGCTATCTCACAAAAAATAAAGAAGACGATAAGACAAGAAGTAAACTTTAGTTCAAGAAGGTGCAAGGCATAAAATGGGTTGTGAAGAGCCTAGAAAGAGAATAAAAATATATTATTATAGGTGCACTTCAAGAGAGGATAAAGAATGAGGATAATGACAAGTCAAACAAGCAAATAAAAGACATGGTGAAATTAAACCAAGATAAAGAGATGATGTTACAACTAAATAAATAAGATAATAATTTTGAAGAAGCTAAGTGTTCTCAATGTTTGAATTCTAATGTTATTTTTGATTATGCATATGAAGATAATTCAGATAGTGAAGATGTTTTATATGGATAAATAATGACATTATTGGAAAGGATTTTTGGGAGAATAATTTAGATTGTAAAGTTTCATAGAATATATGTCTAATATTCATGTGTTATGTACTCATTTTGTCATGTATAAGTCTATTTTGTCTTATCTCCATGACTTGTAATAGGTTAGAATATGAATAGACTTCAATTTTGGTGCCAAGTATGAGAATAAGATGAATAGTCATAGACTAGAAATGTCTATATATACTTGTGTTTGTAATAATAATGGAGTTCCACTTTTGGAGAGATCAATATAGACTTATTTGGATATGGTTACCTGTATGATTTATTACTTTGATCTTTACATGCGTTCTCATATATAATTTTTGATTACTTATGTCTGATTAAATTTAAATACTCTACTTATGTTAATGAATCACTAGTTGTTCTTACTTATTACATAATGCATGATAATTCATGGTTGTTATGTTTTTGTTATCCAACCTATTGTATGAATATGATACACTATTCTATGCACTAAAGTATATCCTAGCTATCCTCATCCTTATCATGTTTTGATGCTTTAGGAACCTCCACTAAAAATGGTGCAATGATCATGGACGATTCCTTCTAGAGAAAATTATGCTAAGATGGTTACCAGGGTAGAGAGATATTAACACATGGTTAGACCAAAGAATATGTAATTTTGTAAAATAATAATTAAAAAAAGACTTGTCTTGCCATATAAGAAATCATTCAAGAGCTTATTTATGGAGAGATTTATGAATTTTTTTGGTGTGAGTTACCTGAATTGTTAGCTAATTAGTTAACATGATTGAAGTATTATTTTTTTAACCGAATAATAGAAGAAATAATAATCTATATTAAAGAAAAGATAATTTGGTTACAAAAATTGGAAACTGACTAGACAAGAGCAATATATTATTGGGTTGCTACTATTATAGATGAATATATAATTGAGTATGCATTACAAGGATACATATCTTTAAAATTTGTGAAAAACATGTTTATTAGTATAATTTGAGAGAATTTTTTGTAGTGACTACCTATCCTTGTGAAGATGTTGATTGTGGACAAGGCCATGATGCCTACTCCAACAAATATGGTGTAGTCACTTTGGGTGTATGGGGGTATGTGTGACCTGATAATGAATGATGATTAAATGAGTAGATAAGGATTGGACCTGAATCCAAAATGGATACATGAGGAAAGAAGAGTTAGAAGAAAAGTTTGTATTTAGAATATGAGCTACAACAATAAAATAGATGGAGTAAACAAAATAATACCCAAGTAGATATGAGTAGAGTTAAGAGCAGTAGTAAAATAGATTATGAATGAGTAATAATATATGATGAATGAGATGAAAGAGAAGAAGAATTAAGGATGAATAAAGATGAGATGAGAGAAGATGATGAAGGTTGGCAGAAAGAAAAGAGTGATAAAGTATAAGAGGAAGATAAGATGTTTGAAGAAGGAAAAGATAGTGTAGAAGTAGATCAGTTAGATGATAGATGTAGTGCATAACTACAAAAATGGTTATTATCATAATAAGGGCATAAATAATTAGGTAAAGAAGTAGAATAAATTCATAGAGTAATTGTAGGTTCAATCATATAAGAAAATGTCATAAGAAAGAATCATTCACCAAAAGAGTACACATCCTCATATCCCAATTTATTATATTACAATAGAAGTTCTCAACCAGGTAGATAGGAAGACAGTGGTTTGGAAGTTCCATTTTTAGAACAAGTGCATCATTAGGGTATTAAAATTGAAACAAAATCAATTCAAAAGGCTTTAAAGGCCATAGAGTTTGTTGAAACCAAGAAGAGAAAAGAAGGAGATACAAAAAAATAAAGTGTGTAGGTTGACTCTCCTAGTGTGAAAGAAATCTATGTAGTACGTAATCAAGATTACATAGAATATAGATTTATCTTATAAATACTGCACAATAGATCCCCTTGACACTAGTCCACATAATGGGTGTCATAGGAGAATTTATAAATTTGTCAATATAGGATGGATCTACGGACCCTGAACCATACTTGTGAGATGAGATAACAAGCTAAGGATATTACTAGTGAGGCTATCAAGAAGTACAAGTTAATAGGGGTACTAAATGGAAGACCACTTGAGTTTCTATACCCTAGATAAATTATGTAGGTAAGTATACAATAGGTTAAGGGATGGGTCATTATAGATTTCAAGATAAATAAATGTACTAATTAGACTATTTAAGACTTGAAAGAGACAAGGAAAAAGTTGGGAGAATCAATATGTGAGTATGATCATAGGTTATTTGATGTTATAAACAAGTTAGAATTTCCCTTAGCAGACAAAGACAAAGTTGCATTATTTTTTTGAAGGACTACATGGTAGAATTAGATTTGTTATTACATATACTCAATATGTTATTAAGGCAGATGTTAGAGCTATTACCCTATGATTGGAGCAAACTGAATACTATGGAGAATCTCCCTTCATAAATTCTAAGATTATAAATACATTTCATGTTTTATGAAGAGAATGGATAAATATCATGAGGCAAATAAACCTAAGTTAAATATATAATGCATGGAGTGTGGGAAAGAAAGACATCGTAAGAATGATTATCTTAAGATTAAGACATAATTTTTTGAAATCTATCAAGTAATAGGGCATGTATCAATGCAGTGCTATCTCCTGAAACAATATGTTAAGAACCCACAAAATTTATATTGTAATTTTTATAAATCACATAATCATGATCAAAATAATTATAGGGTTTTCCATGATCTCAAATAAAACATTACCAAAAATGTATTCATCATCATTGCACAACAAGTATCCTTGATGAATTGTATAATTCTAAGCCTAGAGGTTGATAAAGGTTATGTGACCCAAATAGGTCCACAATGGATTCCTAGTTCACCTCAGTACTAGACTCAAGGTCTAGCTAGTTGGACCCCTCCTTCACTGAGTTGGACACCACCATCACCACAATATTAATATGAATTATTGTTCCCAAAATTTGTCACTCATTTTTGGGGACAACATATCAACTATTCTGGTCTTGCAGGCCAAAATTCTCTCTTCCCTTCTCAAAAATTGTTTTGAGCACTCAAGTTCTTCAATTATTCAAGCATTTTCAGTCAAGGGACTCACAGGTTTGATCGGTTCAACAACTTCAATAGGTGAGCTCTCATAAAGAAACAAGTTCCCAACACTTAGGCATTTTAAGGCTGATTCAACACCGAAGTTCAATCAAAAG
Source organism: Torreya grandis (assembly GCA_037957365.1). NCBI lineage: Eukaryota > Viridiplantae > Streptophyta > Pinopsida > Cupressales > Taxaceae > Torreya > Torreya grandis. Next base: position 31,624 of record JARHVA010008133.1, on the reverse strand, counting down.
ACTTATCAGTGGGCTTTAAACAAATGGAATTAACCATTGAACCATTGAACCCTGCTTCAAAGGTTTAAAGGTTCAATGGGTTCAAAGGTTCAATGACATTGGTAGACTTAAAGAGTTAAGCACTTTGGCAAGTTCAAAGTTCAACTACTTCAGAAAGTTCAACTACTTTGAAAAGTTCAACGGCTTCGAAGGACTTAAAGAAAAGAAGGCCTCGAAGAAGTAAGGATTGAACCATTGAACCATTGAACCTTGAACAAAAATGGTTCAACAAGTTCAAAGGTTTAATGAGTTCAATAAGATCAAAAAACTTAAACAAAAGAAGACTTCAAAGGAGAAAGATTGAATTGTTGAACCTTAAACCAAAAGAGTTCAAAGTTTAAAGGTTTAATGAGTTCAATAAAGTTTGAGAGACTCAGAAAAACAAAGGATTCAAAGAACAAAGAATGAACCATTAAACCATTGAACTTTGAACTAAAAGAGTTCAAAGTTCAAAGGTTCAATGAGTTCACCAGAAAAGAAAAGGAACTGGAAACTTTGAAGGACCAAAAGATTCAGAGAAAGAGAATGAACCATTGAACCTTGAACCAAAACGATTCAAAGTTCAAAGATTCAAAGGTTCAAGGAAGCTTTAAGTGAAGGAAGTAGAAGATTTCAGAGAAAATTTTGAAGAGATGGTTCAACCAAAGAGGAAAGAAAGCAATTGAACCAAAGAAGCAATTGAACCAAGGAAGTGATTGAACTAAGGAAACGATTGAACCAAGGAGCTGATAGGACCACCTAAACCATTGAACCATTGAACCAATGAACTCTCAAAGGTTCAAAGGTTCAAGGTTCAATGTGGTTCAAGTGACCAAGTGACCAATGACATCCCCATAGATGTCAAATTCAAGGTAACAAAATGCCCATTTATTTTCAAATGTGGCATGAACCTTAAAAACAAACTCAGTGACCAAGCTGAAGAAGAAGCCAAAAGAGACAATAGAAAAGGAAGAGATAGCCTGATAGCTTAGATCATGAGAAAATAAAAATTTGCATTAAGAGAAGAGGGAACAAGAGGAAAAGACCAAAAATATCTATGCAGGGGTTATTCCAGTAGGTGAAATAGTCCACCAGGGTGACACCAGAGAGTGCAAGCACTCAAATATGTGGCCTATTTTTCTCCATATAGTAAAGGCAAAGTAGATAGCTACACAAATATCAAGAAGAGGACTTGGTGGCCTATACTTTGGAAGAGACATTTGAGATGAATTGACACGCCACAGTTAAGGCTGATGCCCTATTCTAGCATGGCCCCTTGAAAGAAATAAAATGCATTCAAGGTATTGAATGTAGCATGAGCTATTCCATGAAACAAAGTGCCCAAGTCTTTATTGGAGTGTTATATATTGTAATCTCTTATTTTATGCAAAGAGAGATCTTTTTGTTATCAAAAGCAAAACTCTACCCAAATTGAAAGGCATTATTGAGACTTTGACCTCAGATTGTTAATCATATTTCATTATTTGAATGAGAAAACAAGTGACTTTTTAGACTTTGTGCCGAAATAGCTTGCGTTGTTGAGAAAAATTTTCTTATGTCTATTTCCTGAATGCATTCTTATCCATTTAATCAAATAAGCAAAACTAGTGGAAGTAATCAGGAAGGTGTCCTAAAATCGACTGTGGAGAGACTTTGTGCTACCACAATTGTCTTTAGTTTGTCTATTTTCTATTTCTATGTAAAGGATCTTGGGATGACTTTGTGCCCTCATTTTCCTTCATATTTCACTCTTTAGAAGTTGAGGTCTAGACTTTGTGCTACACCTCATTCTACTAGTTATTGCACCCTGTTACATTTACTTGTCACTACCAGAAAGATTCTTGTTGTTTGTTGAACAACACTTCTAAAAGAAGAGAAGTGCCTTTTGTCATTTCACCAAGATTTCTCCTTTGATTTTTGAACATCATCTCTAAAAAAAGAGAGAAGGATGGTGTTATCCTACCCATGAGTGTTATTTTCTACTTATTTATAGTATATTAATATGTATATATATAGTACCTTATAGCTATAGGGAACCTCCCCTTAATGAGAGGAGAGATTTGTCCCCTTTTGATGTGGTAGACCTACACATTTGGCTGATCAATCTCTTTATGTTGTGGTTGAAACAACCTATTTTTTCCATCAGTTAGCTGGTGACAAAATATTCACCCAATAGTTTTTGGCAACTCTACTAGGGAAGAATGCACAACTTGAAGCCTCAAGCTTCAAATTGAAGCAATCCCTATCCTTATCCATTTCAATTTTACACTCTGGCAGATCCATGATATACAAGAAGCTATAGATCTAAAGGTATTGTTGACCTTGTATTCAAGTTAGTAAAGCAAAGTGATTTTGATCTGTTTCCTTCACCATCTCACCTCCAACGAACAAGGAGTTTTCCTCCTACCAAGATCAGGTCTCCATTACTAGGCAAAGCATCCATTTCTATTATTAGTAGAGCTTTGTCAATTCATACCCCTCAAGAATTTTTTATCCCTCCATTTAGTAGTTAAATAATGGCAGTTCAAGGCCCCAAGGGTAACTCTTTTATCCCACTGAATTTAAATCCACCTCTACATGAGTTACCACGTAGTTAAAGGAAGAATTTCCCCAAGTTCTTTGGTGATGGGAGAGTTCATCCTAATGAACATATTTCAACCTTTAGCATGGCATGTGGCATGATAAGTGTGGAGTATGAGGATGTAAAAGTTAGGTTGTTTGTAGAAACATTGCAAGGTGCTGCTACAGAATGGTTCTATCATCTACAGGCCCAAACTGTGATTGACTGGAACACCCTCAAAACCAAGTTCAAATCTAGGTTCAAGCCTACTAAAGATGCACATGCCCTACTAGCTCAGCTCACACAAATGAAGAAAGAGCCTCATGAACTTATGAGGGACTTCATTACCAAATTTTATAAGCTGAGGAATAGGATTCTTACAATTGCTCAACCAACAGCTAAGAATCTCAAATGCTTCTTCATCATCTCTCAACTGCCTAAAGTGAGTTTTCTACTAAGATGTGCTGGACACATAGACCTTGCTACAGCTCAGGATTTGGCTACTGAGATGAAAGATGATCTCATCTTGGTAGGAAATATAAGGAGAGATCCTAACAGAGGTAAATCTTCTTCATCCTCTGAATATCCATCTACAAGAACCACTGATCCAATGGTGCAGAAGCTGGTAAATGAGTTGTTAGCTCTCAAAAAGCAAATGGCGCAAGGGATGTCTGCTCCTCCTTCATACTGAGATATACCAAGGAGGACATTCCCTAATTAGTCATACCAAGGTAATGCTACTAGGAATCAAGGGCAGCCAAATCATCTTCCTCCTCCTTAGGGAAAACTTGCTATTGAAGTACCTCCAACCAATTCAGCAATTGGATATCTTGAAATAGAATCTGATTTCTCCTTCCAGTTTGAGTTGAACCCAAAAGATGACGTTGATCTCTTCACAAAAAATTAAGAAGAATCAGCTGGTGACTCCAACATTGGTTTCTTGAATTACCAAGATGAACCTAAAAGTAAAGGTGAAGCATTTGATGGATCATATGCTATTTTCACCTGATCCTAGAACTAGTCAACCCAGCAAGCTGATAAAAAAATAGAAGAGCATTCTCAACAAGCAATTTCAATTGCTAAGCAGGGAACCACTCTGCCTTTTCAATCAAAGGACCCGATGATCACTAAAAAGGTAAGTAAATCAAGCATTCCTTTATTTTCAACTTAAATTCACAAACCATTACCACCCCCTAAAAACTAGAAGGATGAACTGCCTTCCCTCGTTCCTAATTTGTTTCAGACATTTGACATAATTAACCATGTCAAAAAAACCAAAATTCAAATGTTTGAATTTGAATTCTTGCAATCTAACCCTGAGCAGTTGGATAAGTTGGTTGAGTGTGTAAATAATAAAATTATCTCTATAGAACCAACTATTCTAAAGGTAACTCCCACATACACCTGAAATAACCTTGTCATTACTCATCCTACTGCTCTTGGGAGGATAGAACTATTTTATGTCTCCTTGCTAATAAATGGACACCAGTTGAACAATTATATCATAGACTCAAGTGCATCTGACAATGTCATGCCTACCAAAGTATCAAAATCTATTGGATTCACACTAACCAAGACCTTTGGGAGATGTTTCTCCATTGAGAACAAACAAGTGCCACTATTGGGACAAATCAAGGATGCCCAATTTGCATTTGCAACATTCTTGGACAAGAGAATTAAGATGATAGTCCTGGTGGCTGATGTCCCAGTCTCATACAAAATTCTTCTTGGACAAAATTTCTACAAGGATGTTGGTGGCGAGTTGAGCATGGACCTATCTAAAGTGAGGATCTCAGTTAAAGGTGTCATGTAGAGATTGCTCCCTGAGAAGGAAGCAAAATATGTTGTCACTCAAACATTAGCACCTAAAGCTCAAATTATGTTTGAGTCTTCAAATATGGGTAATTACTTCTTATCCATAGATGACGTTCATGGGGCGTTTGATGAAATTTTTGAATGTGACAGCCTGAAAATCAATTCAGACAAAATGGTAGAAGACTTGATAGAGTGTGTTGCAAGTGTAGAAGAATTCTCCCCTCCAAATGAAGAAAAATCTAAGGAAAGGTCAATTTTTGATAATGTGTGGATTCTCAAATTTGATAGGAGTTGTTCTTCTATCAGTTCTAGAGCTAGGATTATTCTAATATCTCTTCAAGGAGATATTTTTCATTCATATAAATTGTAGTTTAGCAACACCAACAATACTACTGAATATGAATTGCTGCTACTCAAATTGAAAGCTACTCAACACAAGGGCATCAAACTCCTTCACACTAAAGGAGATGATAAGCTAGTGGTTTGTCAAGTCAGGAACTTGTACCAAACCAAAAATGAGAGATGTGCCATTACCACAATCTAGTTTGGAATCAAATTAAAATCTTTGATGCTTTCGGTATCTTTGTAGTACCTAGGTAATTTAATGACCGAGATGATGCATTAGCTATTTCAGTAACTCTCTTGGTTCTTCACCAAGATGTTGAGGGAGAGAGGTACACTATTGAACTGGTCTTTTGACCAAGTGTTCTTGATAATGCCAATCATTGGCAAGTGTTCAATGGTGACAACTAAATCATCACCTTTCTAGAACAAAAAGATAGCTTTGAACAGCTTCACTTCGAAGGTAGTGAGTCTCAGAAACCTAAATCAGCCCCTAAAACTAGTTCAGACGTAGGTGAAGAATTCCTATAGCTAAAAGGGAATAAAATTCCCAAAGGATTGGTTTCCCTTGAGAAACTATTTGATAAACATGATAGGTTTATCAAATAGCAACAAATGGATTGAAGCTCCTCCCAAGAGTTTGATAAGATAAATTTGGGTACTAAGGAAAATCCCAAGATGGTGAACATTGGGAAGTGCTACATTATAGAGGAGAAGCTCAAATTTACTGCCTTGCTTCACCAGTACATGGATGTCCTAACATACTCTTATGATGATCTGAAGTCACTTATGCCTAAATAAATTCACCATGAAATTACTCTCAAGAGTGATTTGGTGACTTACAAGCAGAAATCTCGATAGTATAATCCAAAGATATCATGTACTACTCTATCTAAAATATAGAAAATGTTAAACACTAGAATAATTTTCTTAATCCATCATTCCACATGGATTATAAACATAGTTCTTATGAGGAAAAAGAATGGTGAAATTTGCCTCTACGTGGATTTTAAGAATTTGAATCAATCCTCCCTAAAGGATAATTACCCTCTACCCATCATGGATCAAGTTCTTCAGATGATGACTGGTTCAAAGATGTTATCAATGCTAGATGGCTTCTCAGGGTACAATCAAGTGGAATTTGGTGAAATAGACCAACATAAGACTACCTTCACCACACCTTGGGGCACATTTGCATATCGAAGAATGTCATTTGGCCTAATAAATGTTGGTGCCACTTTTTAGAGAACAATGGACCTTGCTTTCAAAGATGAAATGGGTAAGTTCATTATGGTGTACCTTGATGATTTAATAGTCTTTTCCAAGCATCTTCCTGATCATGTGCACCATTTACAACAACTGTTGGAATGATATCACCAGAATGGCATTTCTCTAAATCCCTAGAAGTCTATTTTTGGGGTAATAAAAGGGAAACTTCTCAGACACATTGTATCCTAAGAAGGCATAAATATTGACTTAGAAAGAGTCAAATCCATCTAGGAGCTTACTCTACCTATAAGTAAGACTGCAGTTCACTCTTTCTTCAAAAAGGTGAATTTTTTATGACGGTGCATTCTTGAGTTTGCTAAGAAGACTCACCATATTGTGGACATGATGAAGGGAAAGGCCACTTTTAGCTGGACTAAAGAAGGTAAATTAGCATTTCAAAACATCAAGACAGCTATTGCCCATGCCCCAATTTTGGTTTGTCTAGATTACACCAAAGATTTCACAATGTACAGTTATGCTTTCGAGCACACACTTTCAGCAATTTTGGTTCAATAGAACAAAGAAGGTGTGGAATCTCCCATATCCTTCATGAGTTATCCTCTCAAATCTCATGAACTAAAATATTCAAATCTGGAGAAGCACGCTTATGCAATGATAAAGGCAGTAAAGCACTTCCATTTTTACATCTTGAATTCACACATTATTGCTCTGGTTCCTAATACCACAATCAAATCCATATTAACTCAACAGGAGTTTGGAACCAAAAGGGGCAATTGAGTTGTTAAAATCTAGGAGTTTGATCTTGTTATCAAACCTACCAAGCTTGTGTGGGGAAGGGACCTCTACCAATTTATTGCCGACAACTTACCAGAAGAAATAGGGCATGAAGGAATGGAGGTTAAAGACATGCCAACAATCCTCTTTGTCACCACCACGAATGAGTGGTATTCAAATATTGCTCATTTCCTTATCTACGATGAGTGTCCTACTCACCTGTCTCATAAAGGAAAGAGGAATATCAAGTTGAAAGCTATCAAATTTGTCTTGTGGGACAATGGTCTGTATAAGAGGAACCTTGATGGGGTATTCCTTCATTGCATGGATAAAGTACAACAGAACAAACTTCTAAAATCTTTCCACAATTTGGCTTGTGGAGGACCTTTTTTTGTGTCTATAACTACCCATAAGATTCTGTGAGCCAGGTATTACTGGCCTACTCTATTTCAAGATGCATATAAATGGGTATGAATATGTGAATTGTGCCAACAGTTCGTTGGAAGACCCAAGTTAGTTGCTTTGCCTCTTAAGCTAGTGGTAATAAAAGAGCCATTTCAGTAATAGGAAATTGATTTCATAGGGGTTGTGAACCCATATTCAAGTGTTGGACATGATTATGTCCTTATATCCATAGATTACTTCACCAAATGGGTGGAAGCTATTCTAGCCAAGCATGCTACTTCAGAAGTAGTATGCAATTTCCTCAAAGAAAACATCATTTCCAAGTTTAGGGTCCCAACCAAGATTATGAAAGATAATGTAGCCTGTTTCTCTTCCAATGAGATTATTCAATTTTATTTTTATTATGGGATCACCCTCTCCCACTCTTATAACTATTTTCCATAAGGAAATGGTCAAGCGAAATCGAGCAACAAGAACCTGGTGACCATCATCGGGAAGCTGGTAGATGTCAACCATTAAACCTAGCATAAAGCATTATTTGATTCTTTGTGGGCTGATAGAATTACACCCAAGAGGGTGATAGGTATGTCACCATTCCAACTTTTTTATGGTCTCAATGTAGACATACCAATCACCCTGGAATTGCTAGCATTAAAATTGGCAAAGGCAGTCAAAGATCAGACATATGAAAGCTCCATCGATAAAAGGATCATGTGTTTGACTGAGCTAGATGATCAGTGAACTATGGTGGTGGACTGAATTACTACACATCAAATTTTGGTGAGGAATCTCTTTGAATAGAAACCAAAAACCTATGATTTTCATATTGGTGATCAAGTTCTATTATGGGATAAGAGAAGAGAACCAAAGGGAATGCATGGAAAATTTGATTCCCTGTGGAGAGGCACATTTGCTATTCATCAACTCAATGGTGAAAATAGTTTCCTATTAAAGTATCAAGACAACATCCCTTTTTCTCTACCTCACAATGGGAAGCATCTGAAGCACTTCAATTCTTGAAGTATCAGATAAGTTTGGTTGTACATTTGTATATTTGTATAGTCTTTAGTTCTATTTTTGTGTTGTTCATTTTTCATTTCTTTTTGGCACCTTTCTTTTTGGGTAGCATGACTCTATAGCCTAATGGCATACATGAAGGCACTGGAGATTTTGGTTTTTATTCCCCTTAGCTGTTTCAAAATTTTGACTGAAGGAAGTTTCCCAACTGGAGCCAGTTGTTATTCCTAGAATTTGTCACTCATTTTTGGGGACAACATATCAACTATCTTGGTCTTGTAGGCCAAAATTCTCTCTTCCCTTCTCAAAAAATGTTCTGAGCACTCAATTTATTCAATTATTCAAGAATTTTTAGTCAAGGGACTCATAGGTTGAACAGGTTCAAATACTTCAACAAGCAAGCTCTCACAAAGAAACAAGTTCCCAACATAGGCATTTCAAGGCTGGTTCAATGCCGAAGTTCAATCAAAAGACTTATCAGTGGGCTTCAAATAAATGGAATGAACCATTGAATCATTGAACCATTGAACCCTGCTTCAAAGGTTCAAAGGTTCAATGGGTTCAAATTTTTAATGACATCGGTAGACTTAAAGAGTTAAGTGCTTCAACAAGTTCAAAGTTCAACCACTTCAGAAAGTTCAATAGCTTCGAAGGACTTAAAGAAAAGAAGGCTTCGAAGAAGTAAGGATTGAACCATTAAATCATTGAACCTTGAACCAAAATGGTTCAACGAGTTTAATAAGATCAAAAGACTTAAACAAAAGAAAACTTTGAAGGAGAAAGATTAAACTGTTGAACTGTTGAACCTTGAACCAAAAGAGTTCAAATTTCAAAAGTTTAACAAGTTCAATAAAGTTTGAGAGACTCAAAAAAATAAAGGATTTGAAGAACAAAGAATGAACCATTGAACTGTTGAAACTTGAACCAAAAGAGTTCAAAGTTTAAAGGTTCAATGAGTTCACTAGAAAAGAAAAGGATCTAGAAACTCTGAAGGACAAAAAGATTTAGAGAAAGAGAATGAACCGTTGAACCTTGAACCAAAATGGTTCAAAGGTTCAAGGAAGCTTCGAGCGAAGGAAGCAAAAGATTCTAGAGAAAATTTCAAAGAGATGGTTCAATCGAAGAGGAAAGAAAGCAATTGAACTAAAGAAGCAATTGAACCAGGAAGCGATTGAACCAAGGAGCCGATAGGACCGCCCAAACCATTGAACCATTGAACCAATGAAATCTCAAAGGTTCAAAGGTTCAAGGTTCAATGTGGTTCAAGTGACCAAGTGACCAATGACATCCCCATAGATGTCAAATTCAAATTAATAAATGCCCATTTATTCTCAAATGTGGCACTAACCTTAAAAACAAACTCAGCGACCAAGCTGAAGAAGAAGCCAAAACAGCTAGTAGAAAAGGAAGAGATAGCTCAAGAGCTCAGATCATGAGAAAATAATAAAATGTGTTAAGAGAAGAGGGAACAAGAGGGAAAAACCAAAAATATCTATGTAGGGGTTATTCCAATAGGTGAAACAGTCCACCAGGTGGACACCAGAGAGCGCGAGCACTCAAGGACGTGACCTATTTTTCTCTGTCTAGTAAAGGCAAAGTAGGCAACTGCACAAATATTAGGAAGAGGACCAGGTGACCTATACTTTGGAGGAGACAGTTGAGATGGATTGACATGCCACAGTTAAGGCTGATGCCATGTTCTAGCATGGCCCCTTGATAGAACTAAAAATGCATTCAAGGTATTGAATGCAGCATGGGCCATTCCATGAAAGAAAGCACCCAAGTCTTTCTTGGAGTGTTATATATTGTAATCTCTTATTTTATGCAAAGGGAGATCTTTTTGTTATCAAAATCAAAACTTTGCCCAAATTGAAAGGCATTACTGAGACTTTGAGCTCAGATTGTTAATCATATTTCATTATTTGAATAAGAAAATAAGTGACTTTTTAGACTTTGTGCTAGAATAGCTTGTGTTTTTGATGAAATTGTTCTTATGTCTATTTCCTGAATGCATTCTTATCCATTTAATCAAATAATCAGAACTAGTGGAAGTAATCAGGAAGGTGTCCTAAAGCCGAGTATGGAGAGACATTGTGCTGCCACAATTGTCTTTAGTTTGTCTATTTTCTATTTCTATGTAAAGGATTTTGGGATGACTTTGTGTCCTCATTGTCCTTTGTATTTCATTCTTTGGAATTTGAGGTAGAGACTTTTTTCTACACCTCATTCTACTATTTATTGTGCACTGTTACATTTACTTGTCACTACCAAAAAGATTCCTATTGTTTGTTGAACAACACTTTTGAAAGAAGAGAAGTGCCTTCTATCATTTCACTAAGATTTCTCCTTTGATTTTTGAACATCATCTCTGAAAAAAGAGAGATGGATGGTGTTATCCTACCCTTGAGTGTTATTTTTTGCTTATTTATAGTGTATTAACACACACACACACACACACACACACACACACACACACACACACACACACACACACACACACACACACACACACACACTATACCTTATAGTTATAGGGAACCTCCCCTTGATGAGAGGAGAGATTTGTCCCCTTTTGATGTGGTAGACCTACACATTTGGCTGATCAATCTCCTTATGTTGTGGTTGAAACAACCTATTTTGCCCATCAGTTAGCTGGTGACAAAATATTCACCCAACATGCATCACCCTAGAATCCAATAATGATGCAGAAATAATAAATTAATTAGACCCCACTAGTTTCACAATAATAATTTGGAATTAGAGATAATACCTAGAAACTTCAATATTGGAATAAAACATAACAACAAGGAGGTTATCAAGGAGGATATCAATAAAATAGAGGAGAATCTAGGGCAAATACAAAGGAGGTTACCAAGGAGGTAGAGGAAATAATTATCAATGCTCTCATTTGAAATGCTATTTGTGTGGAGATTATAATCATGTGCAACATAATTTCCCTTTAAATCCTCAAATGCAGTCTTAATACACATATTGCAGATTATATGACCAACACGAGATAGAATATTATCCTATCTTAGAAAATCAATGAAAAGAAAGGCCATCAATATTGTTAACATGGAAAAAATTTAACATAAAGAGGATGCATTTTTGAATATCATTATAAGACACTATCACACATAGAAAAGATTACCTCTTCTATAAATTCCTTGGGACCAAGGAATCTAGAAAACAAAATAGGACAAATACCCATACCTAGCTATAGAAAAGGGGCTCATGTATGAAGCTATATAGATGTTGAAAAATAGTCAATACTAAGACACTACTAAAGGAGATGATTTAGTAATAGATATCCAAATGTATGGCTATATAGTGCACATTATACATTAGGATGGAGTTGTTATTGCACTAAAATTTTTACTGGAGCTCTTAAACACTATACATAATGAAGACGTCTCTTAGAACATCACAAACTTGATACATAATATATTAGAGTGTGCACAACAAGGATAATAAAAGATAGAAAAGATCATTTGGTATGTCAAAAAAAAGAAGCCATGGGATACAGATGCATAAATTTACATTAAAGTTACAGGCTATGAAATTTCAAATGTTGTCTTTGATTTTGGTAGCATAGTCAACATGATTCCTAGATCTACATAGGAGGATATAAGATGATTGGTTTTAAGTTGCATCCTAGTAACTTTGAGATTAGATAATTATGAAAGAGTTGAGCCCATTATCATATTATAATACATTGAGATCAAACTCATATAACTGACCCTATGAGGTGACTTTGAAGTCATCGATATGAAGACAATAATAACACATTACCCTACACCAATTGGCAACAAATGGGCATATAATGGTCAAATGACTATCAATATTATGCAAAATCAACTAGAGGTGCATCAAGGAGATAAGATTATCATTATTCCTTTAAATAGGGTGTAACAACCCTACAACATTCTGGTTGAACAAACTCTTCGTATTCATGCAAGAAATTAGCTAGATGAAGGTAAACTCTGAAGAGAACCTAAAAACTTTGTGTGTAGTTGAGTGAAACTTATTGTATGAACATAATAAAACTTAGGTACAATATTTACTTACTCAATACTTGAAGACATCTGAATAATGGAAGCCTATACTAGTAGTTACTTAGCCATTTCCAACCTAATTTATCATAGATGATTGAGAATCTATGTCTACTAAATCCCCTACTCATTCAAAATTTAATTTTATCTATCAAGTAGATAATTATATATAGGGTTATATAGAGCTAACCAGATAAGGCAATTTTCCTTGGTAAATATCCTTGAATGTTAGTGAAGACTCAAACACACACCTACTCAATTAGGCTTGAGGTGATCATGAACTCTGACCTATGATAATGGTCTTTGCACATGAGAGATAACATATTATGTACTATGCAACTGAGGATATAAATCAATTCATTTTTTGCCTACAAGTTCATGTACCTACCATTATTTATTGGGTTAATGCTTTGAATTATGATTTGAAGGGAGTTGCAATGACATGGTGGGCAATTAATAAAAATAATCAACTTGATTGGGATGGTGCATGCAAACTCATGATTAGTAGATTTCCACTATCACAGGTCATCAAAAGTAATTGGCCTTTCCTTCAAGAAGGTGAGTGCCCTGAAATATATATTCACAAATGTGTTGAATTTTGGACTAAGGAATATGTGGCACCAAAGTAATAGGTTTATATCTTTCATTACACACTAGCTCATTTACCATCAACATGGTATATGCATCAAGAACGTAGGAGGGAGACACAACATTGGGCAGAAGTGTAGAGAAACTTTATAAAAACATTTATTTTTGAAGATGAAAACCCTTTGATTCATAATACATTGCTAAAAAAAAATCTATGGCATGGGTGTGCAGAATATTTAAGCACCACAATGGAATCAATTGTGCATAAGAACATAAATTCTAATCTAAATATAGAATTACAAAGATATAAAGCTACAAAAATATAAGAACAATCTCTCATTCAGCCATACCATTGAATAAAATATTAATAATAGGACATTGAAGATTTAGATACTGATGGTGATATCGATCTGACTAATTTGTTTAAACCTAAACTACCAGTAGAACCAGTAAAAGACCCCATCGCAGAACCTACTGAAGAAGATAAGTTGCATAACATACAAATTCCAGAATAGGAAGGAAAATGAATGATATAAAAATCTAATGTTAAGGAAAATCATAAGATTTATTAGAATCCCAATAAAAATTATGTAGGAAACATTTAAAGTGAGGAGGTTCCAAAATTAGCACATATAGGTGATTACTGGATAGAAGCTGAAGTTTCTAAAGATATGCAACTCCTACAATATTATCAAGATGTGTTTCTAACTAAATTTTTAGAGGTCTGAGAATTTGATCCATCTCTATTTAAAATATATATCAAACTCAAATAGTGTGCATGACCCATAAAAAAGGGCCATACAAATTAAATCCAAACATGAAGTTGAAAGTAAAGGTTGAACTCGATAGAATACAAGACGTAGGTATAATCTATCTTGTAGAAAATAAATATCAGGTTAGTCTCATGGTAGCGCATCCTAATAAAATAAGGGAGATCAAAGTATGTGGTGATTATAAAATTTTGAATGATGTATGTGTGAATGATCCATTTTTTATCCCCTTCATACATGAAGTTTAAGAATTTGTCATAAGTCATGAAGTTTACTCTTTCACAGATGGATTTAGTGGCTATCATTAAATACCCATCACAAAGGAAGATAGAGATATAATTACTTTTTCCATAGAATGGGGATCCTTTATGTACAAGGTAATGCCTTTTGGCCTCAAGAACACACATGAAATTATTTATCACACAATGGTGACTGCACTCAAATATTTCATTCATGAATTCATATAAGTCTATCTCAATGATTAGGTAGTCTTTTATTTATTTAAATAATATTTTTCTAAGTTTCACCTCATGTCAGAATGTTATTGAGCTCCATGCATTGCTCTAAATTTGAAAAGTGCTTATTTTTTACACCTTTTAGTGTCTTGTTAGGTCACATAGTGTGTAATGAAGGCATTTTGGTAGACCAAGCCAAAATTTTAGTCATTCTAAGTATGCCTCCACTAGTCAAATCTATATAAGTGTGATATTTTCTTAGCCGTATAGGGTAATACAATAATTTTATCAAGGGATATGTATCCATATCATCTCCATTGGAATATTTATTATGCAAGGGTGCAATGTTTGTCTAGACTACCAAGTGTTAAGTTGCATTTATTGAATTAAATAAGAGACTTATTGTTATACCTATCTTTGTATTTGTATAGTGGATTAATCCCTTTCATGTACACATTTATGATTTATATATCGCATTTTGTGTTGTGCTTCTGTGAATAGGAGAGGGTGGACTAGACTACCCCATACATTTTATAAGTCGAAAGTTATTTGACGCAAAAAAAAATTACATGACAACTGAAAGGGAGGCACTATCTATAGTATTCACACTACATAAATTTTGAAATTATCTTCTTACAACACTATTTTAAGTTTTCATAGATCTTCAATTTCTATGTTGCCTTATCAATAAGAAAATTATGGGAGGATATATTTCTTGATGGTTGATGTTATTTCAAGAATTCTAATTTTTCATTAACATCAAGTCAGGAAGAGAAAATGTGGGATTGGATCATCTCAATCACATCACAAATGGGGAATAATAAGAACTATATGAGGAATCTTCTTATGCCCATCTATTTCATGTTTTTGCAACCCAAAAGTTTCATAGCAATTGATAATTTCCTTGAATAAGGAGTAATCCTTGTGCACTACCAAGAAAGACATAAAAAGTAGTTTATCACAAAAGCTTTGCCATATACCATTATAAATGGGATTTATATCATTTTGGAAAGGATGAAGTATTGCATAGGGTAGTTTTAGAATGTGAATGACCACATATTTTAGAGGAGGCACACCAAGGAAAAGTAGTAAGACATTTTACAAGTGAAGCTACTGCCAGGAAGACATTACAAAGTGGGTTATGGTCAATGAATCTTTTTCAGGATGCACATAGAGTAGCACAACACTATGATTTATGTTAATGCATGGGTAAACCACTATAAAGAGATGAAATTCCCTTGAAACCTTTGTTATTAGAATAAAATTTTGAGAAATAGGGCATTGATTTTATCAAACCTATCAATCAATTGAGTAAATGTAATACAAATAGGTATATTATCACTATGATAGATTACTTTACCAAATGGGTTGAAGCTACTATGACACCCAACTATGGTGCACAAGATGCAACAAAGTTTATATATGAGAATATGATTACAAGGTTTGGATGCCTCATCAATCTCATTGGTGATCGAGGGACACACTTCTTGAACAACATCATCAAAGATCTTACTAAAGAATTCATGATTTCTCACCATAAAAGCACTGCATACCATCCACAAGATAACAGCTAATCTAAGGCTTCTAATAAAGTGTTGGGAAAAATGTTGACAAAGATATATGATGTCAAGAGGGATGATTGGTGAGATCACATTCCCATGATTTTATGGACATAATGCACACATATGTGTGCATTGTAATGGTCATGAGACTAAGGGATCATGAGTCTCTCACCAACAAACTTCTCAAACTAAATAAGATGGATGAGTATTAACGTAGAGCATCTTGGATGTAATAAGTTCATAAGCAAATCCAAAAAGCATGGCATGATAAGAATCTATCTCATAAGGAATTTCATAAACATTAACTAGTTTCATTATATGATAGTTATTTTAGAGTATTTATGGGCAAATTATAGATTATATGGAAAAGGCCTTATGTTATACATGAAATATCATAGCAAGGAACCATTATTTTGAGAGATCTACAAGGAACCTTTTTTTTAGGGTGGGTGAATGGGTGTAAGCTTAAGACCTACCGCTAATAGTATTAATTGATCTCTTTTTGTGAAGTGAGTGGGTACTAAGTAGCATGAAGTAAATTAGGATTTCTCATTCCTGCATGTTTTTTTATGTGTTTCTTTTTTTGTGTGTGTGTTTTTAGATGACCTCTTCACTACCATTTTGGAACCAAGAAACCAAGTATAGCATGCACCAATCATACACAAAAGAATTCATGTGCACCATCATGGATGTCATCAAGAGCAAAAAATAATAATTAAGTCTATAAAAATATGGACAAGTCACATCAACCAAGATCTTTTCCATATAACAGTCATCCCAAAGTAGTTTATTCTAAACCCAACATTTGATTGACATAATCTTCAATAAATTAGCAATTAGTCAACATCATCCATTCATACTCTAGTATGGATATAAAATAACATAATGGTGTAGATCCACACATATGTTAATGACTATCTTAATTTCTAGATTGGATAATATTTACCACATCAATAGTTTCATTCATTTTTAATGGATAGCTCAAAGTGGCATTTATTCAAAAACCAATAGGTGCAAAATATATCAAGGCATAGGCTTGAAAACCAAATATATATTTCATCCTTGAAAATATTTTCATGACCTATTATTTCAAAGAGCTAAGCTAGTTTGATCATGTAGAGAGCCAATAGAGTTTCAATTTAATCATTTCAATAATAATGGATACTTCACAACTCATCAAGGGTTTGATAGATGCACAACAAGAAGTAATGGGAATTGATATGGGATTAACACTAAAAAAATTTAATGATCTAAATCCATTTTATTTCCTTCGAACAACAAAATAGAAGTTATTTCACCCAAACCCCATTGATGTTATGAAACACTAGCTCTCGTAGCCCCCCACCACTTCCACAATATAGATGTTAAGCACCTACTTTGAATGCCCACTTTTTGTGAATTGGGGGGCATTTTACAAGTTCTTCTTAGATGATGTAATTTTGGTAACATATACATTAACCTAAACACCACGATCATCATCAACATAGAAGTAATGGCCCAATATTTGGGCATGTTTGCATGAGGGGACTCTCTTTCTCCGTACAAAATGAGAACACTACCTATTCTCCAAGAGGTTAGAGACTTGTATGTTCAAAGATTTAGAGGGATCCTAATTAAATAAGTTTATGATGAACCAATTTAGATCCTTATAGAATGCATCACACAAAGGTTTTGGTAGATGATTAAGTCTATAAAGCAAATTTTAAAAGGGGTCATGGACATCACCCACTGCATGATCAACTAAATGAGTATTTTAATTAGCCTAAATACTTCATTCATGAGATTCTCAAAAACATCAAAAATTTATGTGCATTTCCTAAGTAGACATTCCAATATCAGTTCCTCATTTTTCTACTATGCTTCACACAATGGAATTCCTTAGAGGGAGAGATATACCCCAAAACCATTTATTAGTTAGCTCAACAATTCTCTAACCTAATATGGATACCTAAGTATGGATCCCAATCCCATGAGGTAAAATTTAAGGCATGGTGGGAGGAGTATTTAAAGATGATCACCACACATCCTCAGGTGATGTCAAGTGTAATACAATACTTGGTCCAACATGTTATTATCATCTTACTACCAAAAGGTGTATTCATACATATCCATGAGCTATCAAGGTCACCCTTTGGACTTGCCCCATTCTTTGTTACCATGGACATTATGTAGGTTAAAGTTTCCAAATAGAAAGCCTTCATAGATAGGCATGTGATACCACTCTGATCCATACCACCTAGAATAATTATCCCTACAACATAAAAATAAGAGGAAGCCACCAGTTCATAACCATAGAAAGTAAAGCCCAATATTTTCACCAAGTATCAATCTACATATCCTCCATTGAAGTACAATACAAGGACTACTATAACCTAGTTAGATGATCCTAAGGTGCCCTAAATTACAAGATCATGTGACCTACCACAAATGGGGATGAATGAAAAAGAATTATACTAGGTAATTATTCCTAACATGGTTGAATATTTCTATGATAGAGAGGAAGAGAAGGAATTCTTCTTTTAGAAGGCTATCCACATAGTCTAAGTGTGCAAGTAAGTTCATTCAAATATATGGGTGGACCCACAATTGTTCCCTACATCCATAATCATCGACACTATGAAAGAATAAGATTAGAAGCTAAAATTAAGACTTGACTTCTTTCAATAGAAACCTTATATCACCTTCATAGTTGAATATGTCTTTGCACCACTTCTAAAAATCATACCAGAGTCCCTCATGTGTAGACCATGAACCAAGCATGAGGCTAGGGTCTTTCCCACCCTTAAAGAATACACATTTGATTATCCAAATTTAGCAAAAGAAACATATCCTACTCCATCTTCTACTTTACCACCACCTAAATGTCGATTGGTCACTATAGGGCACAAGAAAGTATAGGTTTCTAGCTTTATGGTCCATCCAAGTGATTCACCACCTTCACTAGTAGCCTACGATTTTAAAGATCTCATACTCGAGTAACCCAAAATATAAAAATAATAGGCTTTAATGGAATACATAGCTCACATAATATAATGGTGAGTCATAAAGGAGGATAATAAATACCACAAGGAATATGCTCAATAACAACAACAAGCAAATTGGCAAGCCAAAGAAGCTAAGGTCACACAAAAGGCCTAAGATGTATACATTAACCAATATAAGGCTCTTGAGGTGGATAAAAAGTCACAAAAAGTTGTTGATGTAGCCAATAAGGTATAGGGGGTGCAAGATTAGAAGGATAAAAAAGTTGATCTCACTGCCAAGGCTAAGGCAAAAGAAGAAAAATAAAAATAGGATGTAATGGTGTAGGTAAATTAGGCTAGGTAAGATGCCATGCACATATAGTATCAAGCCAAAAAATCTACAAAGAAGAATAAGAAAGAAGAATATGAAACCCTACACAAACAATAGGCCCAAGCATAAGCATAACAATAAAGTACAACTAAATGATAAGCACAAGCACAAGCCCAAGCACAGGCACATGTTATGGTTTAATAAGCCAAGGCTACTAGTCTAGAGGAATAAAATAAACAATAATAACATGCATATAAACTTCAACAAATGGAAGAATAGGTGAAACAAAAATCTACACAAGATGAGTTGAATAGGAAAGTAGTTTGGAGGCCAAATGAAAATAGGCTAAACATGTTGCATAGAAACTCAAGCTCACAACAAAGGCCATGAAACAAAAATAATAGTTACATGAAAAACATCAAGCTTAAATAGAGCATCCAAAATAATAAGAACCCATTGCAACTTAAACAAGTCCATAGCTCCCAAAATTACCTTTGAGAGGAGTTTAGCTCTAAGACATCCTAACTATGGGTACTCGACACACCACCTTATCTCTTCCACTAATGACCATGCCATGACCTAACCCTTTAGAAAATTTAAACACATTAAAAACCCTTCTTCTCCATAAAGAAGCATCATTAGATGTCTCTAGACAACATTTTAGGAGTCCATTTCATAGAAAACTGACTCACTAGAGTAAGAAATAGACCAATCTAAGTCTAAGAATGTCAAGTTTCAGGATCACCTCCATGAATCTACCAAATTATCTAGGATGCCTATATTAGGTTGGTCACTTGAGAAATCAAGAACTAAGTTATGTTCAACCACCACATAATAAATATTATAATATCTAAGTTAACCAAGGACTAGTGTGAAGCACAAAAACTCCATGCAGTCAGCACATTGGGACAAGATATTAAACCTGAGACTAAAATTCTCATTATCTTACTATAAGAGTATCAAGGCATGTTTTATATTGTCACACTGTAATCACAATAGGTTGTAGATAGCTTTCTAGACTATAAATAACTAGATAATTACTTATTCAGTTCTAATGTTAACTTTACAATGACCACCACAACCAAAGTAACCATGGTCAACCACACCACCATTGGGGAGGAGAAGGATGGATCACTCTAGGAGTGACTCAATTTTATGGATAATGTGCACAATAACCTCCTCACCTGGTAGAGTCATCTTCTACGTAGTTAATTTATAGGCCTCCAAGATCAATGTTAGGAAGACAAGATGGAGCATCTGAGTGGCAATATTTAGACTAGGGTCACTAACACTAAGACATCCTTGATTATAACTAATGGAATAGATATAAACAAAATAATTGGTTATCATGCTTTGTTGCACACCCTATTGTAGATGATCCAAGAAGTCATTCTAGAATAACGTGCCTACAAGATTGATCTAACTTCCTTTTCTAGTGAAGTTGCCTATATTGTCAACACACCTATGTATAATCCACCTTTGGATCTCTAATAGATTATTACTCAGTGTAAGGCTATGTAGTCCAAGTCCATAGAATCTTCTAGTTAGTCATCATTTGCATCTATGCCACCTCCATCAAGTTAGGTACTATACAGAGTATAAATTTTGTATAAATATTTTATATTTAGGATGATTTAGTAAGATAATTAGGGCCAGGTTGGTTGAAAACTCATAAAGGGTAGTTTCTTGATTATGCCAACGTATTTAAAACTCATAAAGGGTGGTAGGTTGGTATGCTACTAAGTTGAAAACCTAAAAGGGTGGCTAAGTAGTGCACAAGAGGCAAAAACTAGAAACAACACCTTGAGCGATTACTATGACTCTTACTAGTCTAACCACTTCTTCAACCTTTGCTCACTTATGAAATTTCAAAGGATCCTATGACATTATCTCAGGATGAGACAACATTTTATGTCTCAGAAAGTGTTGGGAAAAGAATTTGGATTGTAAATCTAAATAGTATATTTGTCTAATATTCATGCATTATGTACTCATTTTGTCATGTATAAGTTTATTTTATCCTATCTCCATGACTTGTAATAAGTTTGAATATGAATAGACTCCACTTTTAGCACCAAGTATAATAAGAATATGATCAATCATAGACTAGAAACGTCTATATATACTTGTGTTTCTAAGAAGAATAGAGTTCCACTTTTGAAGAGATCAATAGAGACTTATCTAGTAATGTTTATCCATGTGGTTTCTTACTTTGTTCTTTTCATGTATTCTCATGTATAATGTTTAATTAAATTTGAATACTCTATTTATGTTAATGAATCACTAGTTCTTCTTACTTCCTACTTAATGCATGATTGTTTAAACTTTCTATGTTTCTATTATCCAATCTCTTGTATGAATATGATACACTATTATACACACTGAAGTATATCCTAGTTATCCTCATCTTTAGCATGTTCTAATGCTTCAGGAACCTATAATAACAAAGCTTGTGAAAATTAAAGAGGAAGATGTAGCACCTCATAGAGTGCTTAACAAACTTGATATACAAAAGGAGGAAATTGATTTGACTCTCATGAGATATGGAGTCTAAAGATAGGTTATGGATCAAAATGCACAAGAAAATGAAGAACAATATGATCCAAAATTTGATGAAGATTGTGGAGACATAGATGCTCACAAGTTGGAGGAATAATTTAAGGTTATATAAATATTATTGATCCATTGAAAGGACTTCATACAAATGAATATCATTAGGAGAAGCTCATGAGTGAGCTCAAAGAAGAATCAAGAATGAAGTAGTGTAGGGAAGCATAAGGAGTTATTCAAGCAAATCTATAATCAAGTACACTAAAAATCAAGAAATTGGAGCATGATCAAGTTAAAGGTAATATATTCCATGGGTAAAGTTACAGATTAGTTGTTATTTGATTTTCATGATGATGGAAAGATAAAAATATGCCAAACCATATTATACCATGAAGAAGATGAACTAGTTGAGTGGTTGTTCTTGAAACATGAGCAAGGTCATATAAAGAGACATCAATAAATAGTAAAGTGTAAGGAAGAGGCAGCAAAAGAAATCCTTATTGAACAAAATAAAAATATTGAGATGCTTATGAGGCCATTATAAGAAGTAACCAATAATGCTATGGAGTCAAGACAACTAAGAAATAAATAATTAAGTGAGATCCATGAAGAAGGAAGCCTTAGAGCAAGAGTAAGAATGAAAAGAGATAACCATTTATTAGAAATAGAATAGTATGATGAAGAAAAAGGTGAGTTGGAAAAGGTAGAACATGCAAATGACAAAGATATATAGTAGTTAATACACCCCATAGAGATAGAGGATGTGTTATCAAGAAAGATAGACAAGGAACAAAAGTAGAAATACAAGATCCTAATGAAGAGAAACGAGGAGGATAGGTAAGGTGAACATGGAAGATCCTTAAAGACTAGATTAGAAGGTAAGAAATAATATGTTATCACTCAATTATCTCCATCTTGGGGAGTATGATGTAGGAGCATCCATGAAATAAACATCATTTTGTGTTGTTAAAAAGTCATGTGTTAGTTAGGGGTCATATATGGTCCATTTTGGAGTATAAGTGTGTGTGAAGGATCCTCTAGGGTCTATTTTTTGTTCTAGAGTCATAATGAGTCATCAAGGATGTGTTTTGAAAGTATGGGAGTTTTCCCTTCAAAAGTGACCATTTAAATATTTGAAATGTTAAAGGACCTAGTGAGGATTGTAAGTGGTGTTTCAAGTAATGTAAAGGTTGTCTAATGAATGAGTAAGGTCTTATGGGTCATAAGAGTATAATGAAATGTCAAATATGTGGTTAATATTTTAAATGGTATTAACAATGTCTTATGTAGGTAACTATGTGTAAATGTAAGTCATGAGAAAAGGTGGTGAAGAGTCTTGTTTTGGTAACCACTCAAACCAACGTAGAATTTGGATGTGAAGGAAGTTGTAAGGTAGTTTTAGGGGAGATGAGATTGAAAGTGAGAGTGTGATCTGAATTTGAAAGGAGAGGAAACCAAGTAGAATAAATCTATATATTCCTCAATAATGCTAGCAAAGTCCAAAAAATGACTATATTTGTAATAGTTAAAGGTTCATATGAATAATGAGAAGTAATTTTATTGTGTTCAATCTCTTTGTAAAGGTACATTGATTATTATTATTCATAAATTGCCTTGAAATTCCATTGAGGCTATGATTATATCACGCTTTGTGTTTTTATAGGTTAGAGACAAGTAGTGTAGGGTTATATACAAGTAGTGTAGGGTTATAGCCAAGTAGAAGGTGATTTGGTTGGTGTTTTTTAAGTTTTCCTTGAAAATCCATTGAGGCTATGATTATATCACACTTATTCATATATTGTCTTGAAATTCCATTGAAGCTATGATTATATCACACTTTGTGTTGTTACAGGTTAGAGACAAGTAATGTAGGGTTATAGTCAAGTAGAAGGTGATTTGGTTGGTGTTTTTTAAGGTTGACAAGGAAAGACCTTCATGGTATATTAAAATTTAAGGTGTTTTAAATCATATAGACCTCATGGTGACTGAATATGGTGTGTAAGAGTGTTATAAACTCATAAAAAGGAAAACTCTACATGTATCCTATTTATGCTTGTGATTATTCATATATTACCTTGAAATTCCATTGAGGCTATGACTATATCACACATTGTGTTGTTACAGGTCAAAGACAAGTAGTGCAGGGTTATAGTCAAGTAGAAGGTGATTTGGTTAGTGTTTTTTAAGGTTGACAAGGAGAGACCTTCATGGTATATTAAAATTTAGGGTGTTTTAAATCATATAGACCTCATGGTTATTGAATATGGCGTGTAAGAGTGTTATAAACTCATAAAAAGGACAATTTTACCATGTATCCTATTTACACTTGTGACAGTTAACAAATGAAGGTGAGTTGATGATGTTTATTGGAGTATAGAGTTAGTTATAATTTGGATGATCTATAGGTAAAAAATTATTTGTGTAATGATAAGTTAAATTTTTTGGATACAAAGATATTGACAAATACCTAATACATAGTCCACACATAATTAGAACCATGTGTATACAGTCAAGAAACCTTGTTGCATAGTCATATGTCAAAGAAGGAATGGGTGTTCTTAAGAAAGTGAATGGGGGAAAATTTAGTGGAATATTGGTATGATTATAAATAGTATAAGTTTATGAATAGTCTATTTGGATACTTAGAACTTATTTCAAAGCAAACAGACTACTAAACCATTGAACAATCCCTTAAAGAATACACATAATTATGTGTTTGTGTTGTTATAATCCATAAAAGACTTTTAACATGAATAAATAATGATTTATAAAGTTTTAAATTGATATAAAATACCTTATTAAGGTCTCAATTTTCATAGAGATGACTTATAACTAAAGATAAGGCTTTTTGATCTCTCTCAACCTATACAGGTTTGCAGCTTTACACTAACTAGGGTTTCCAAACAAAAACCCTTGTATCTTTGATTCTAACAAGTGAAACAAGACAAAAATTTGTAATCATATTTATTTTTCCATGAGTAAATTTATTCAAGAGTTTTTATTCTACTACCATATGGTCTAGTATGGATTTGATGACTGGGAAAGTGTAATGAGGGTTAATAGGCCTAATTTTCTAGGAGCTTACAAAGGAAAGGGTACTATACTAAGATTTAAGGGATAAAAATTCATGGAGGTATATAAAAAGATAGAGGGTGCCAAAATATTTGATTAGTTCTTTCGTATGATTTGTAGGACATTCATACTAATTGGGAAAAAAGGCTACAAGGAGATAGGGTCACTATGAACATGAGGTGTGAAAGTGAGAGTTGGAGTGTTATTGAGGGATTAAAATGGTTTAAGGTAAGTAAATAATGATCAGAAGAGATCATCCATCATATTATGTTGTGTTCATGATATCAATCACAATATTTAGTGTTTTAAGCCTTGAGGAGATTAACTAGTGGGAAATAATGAGTGAGGAAAGTGAAAAGAAATGAATGAATGGAATGAATTAAAGTGATGAGATAGAGACTTATGATGGGTCTAATTACATATAATAATGAATCTAATGTGTTTAATACATAAGGATAATTAAAGGAATCTATTAAGCCTAGTGAACAATTGAAAGACTATATTGAAGCTTCAAGATAAAGTAAAGCATTTGATTGAGATTATTGCCAAGATTAGAGCCAAAAATTCATGTGTTCTAGTCTTTTCTAATGTACCTCTACATCATAAAACCTATACTATACCTAATATACTATTATATCCAATATAAATTTTTCTAAAACTAAGGCCACTAAAAAGTAGTGCCGTATCTTGGATAGTAGCACCATCTAGTACTATTTTCCCCATTTAGGTGCTAATGTCCTTCTTGTATAAATTTTGTGTTACTATACTACTTTATGATTTACTATTTTTATTTTTATTTACCTATATATAATTTTTTTAACTGAGCATGTGTACTAAAAAATGTACTATGAATGCAATATCATAGCTTGATCTCTATGAAAAACCCCTATGAATGCCCCCTCTTTTGAAGAGAGTTGTTTAACATGTGTAAGAATTGTCCACAAAATAAAAATATCTACAAAATGTGTGTTATCCAAATCATTTATGATAACTTTGTGATAATCCAATATAATGTGCTTACATAGCATAAGAATGTAAGAGATTCTAAGCATAAGTAGGTAATGTAAGATTTATATCATGTCTCACATTGTACAAGGGTGTCAAGATAGATACAATCAATGTATGTAATATAAAATATGAATAAAACTAAGTAAAAAACTAGGGGGATGGAGCATGATGTCCATCATAGCACCCAAGTAGGAAGGGTAGATGCACAAGGTACCTTCTGGCATTGAAAATTGGTGTGTGTAACAAGCAAAGACAACTGTTATGGCCATGATGCATGAAATAAAACATACATATAAAATGCATGAGGCACACAAAGTAGGCCAAGGGGCCATAATACAAGGGACATGGTCACATGTCACTAAATCTAATAAAATAAGACATACAAGGACATGTTTAAATTTCCACATATGTAAGCAATAATAAAGTTGGGTTAGAGCCACATAGAAGGACATATTCAAATGTCTACATGCACAATCAAGAAAGCACACACAAGGGACATGGGCACATGTCCAAGACATACATACTATGAAAAAAAGTGGCATAGATCTAAAGAGTAATGTCATATTCAAATACCCTCAAATAGTTGAAGCATATAAACACAATCAAGCCTAAACTATGAAAGATAGAAATGAAAACATGCAAGAGTATGTAGTAAAAAATATGTGTAAGAGCTAAGAGGTACATATGTTGAGTCTAAAGTATTAATAGGCATCAAAAAATCTGAGTATGAGTAGAAATGGTCAATATCTAGATATAATAATGCTAAAGATGGAATGTAGAGTAAGGATAGAACTTGGTAATAGAAACCATGTATAGAATGCCCCCAAGTGGGAGAATTTTTCAAGTGAATGACCATGGATCAGTGTATATGCCCCTAGTTGGTATATAATAGCAAGTATGGATCAGTGTAGTAGACCTAAGTCTTATAATCAATCTACAAACACTCAATAAGAATAATTGAAGCATGTATTATGATAAAACCAACTATACTAAGATAGCTAGCATATGTAGTGTCTGGCACATACAATAAGTGTAAACATATAAATGTATATAATATATAAATTTTGTGTTTTTAGAGTAATATTTCAATGTTTTTTTTAATTTTTGACATATTATATTATTTTTGTAGTTTTTGAATATAATCTATTTATAAGAAACATGAAAATTAACTATGTACAAGGAGTAAGGGAGAAATAAAGTATGTACAATAAGAAATAAACCATACTAACCAATGAGTCTCATGGGAGACTCACTATCACTATGACCTATGTCAAATAGGGGAACTATGATCATGCATGATGTGTGAAAGGGAAAATGTGATCCCATAATCTACTACACCAAGTGATATGTATCTATGTCTATATCTTCCTATGTAGTGGTGCTAGAAATCTGTGGCACTGACTATGGTATCATATGAATTGTAGGGGTATTAGGAACCCATCTAGTAGAAGAGACTATAGGTGACATACGTGTCTTGTGAAAAGAACCTCAAGAACCCAATAATACTGTTCTTGGTAAAAATTGAGTGGAAGAAGGCCCTTTAGAGTCTATGACATATCTCTTATGCATGAGTCTCTCTAATAATTATGTCTATGAAAGAGTATGGGTACATGTTGATATTATAGGAGTAGACCTCACTTGAATTGGTGGCTCTAATAAAATTTTGTGATCCATCAATAGGATCTATACTCAAAGTTGTAATTGATAATTATGTTACATCTGGTAACTCTAAAGTAACTACCTATGGAATAGGTAGAGAATACTAATATGGAATACCCTCAACTTTGACCACCTAATTTGCATGTATGTATTTTAGGTATTTGTTTACTAAAGATGGGGATGTCCCATAACTATTGTATCGATGGCCTACCCAAAAACAAATCAAACACACCTACACTAGGTATTACTAAGAATTGAGTGTCTATGTGTGTTTTTCCAACCTATAATGCACAATCTCCTTAATGGAGCTCTGAACATGACCACTATAGTCCACTAATAATTGTGTCTATGGGGAATATATCCTAATATGAATACCTCAAATATTGTAAAATTGTTATAGTTCACATGATAATGTTTGACCTATTTTAAACCATAACACTTTGGATAAGATGATGATCTATGTATGCTCATACAAAGAGTGCATGTAAATCTATATCATCATCAACAATCTCCTGGGTTTGAGAAGGTGATGAGAGTTCTAGCTGGAATTATATATGGTGCATACCAATTATGTTGTGTAATGGGTGTGCCTCCTTTGTAGTAGTATGATATAAATCCAGTGGTGGATGTGCCTTTTATGTGTAGTAAACACCTGAAGTATTCCCTACCTCATTCATTATGTGATTTAGAATAGATATGAGAATATTTTTAATTCCTTAGCTTTCATTTATTTTACTTTTGATGCCTCTATGGGTGTTCCAGATTAATAATGTTAGCCTCAATCAAATCTTGTATTTTATGCTTTAGGCTTATGCATTTGTTTATTGTATGGCTTTGTGCCCTTGTGATACTCATATAATGCATCGAAATAATATATTTTTTAAAGAGGTCATGTCATATCAACCTATTTAATGGGAGGGAGAGATATGACATTTCATTCTAAGAGCTACCATAAAACTCATGATAGTGAATCTAGAAGGTTAAGGTTTAGTGTTGAGGAACTAATAAAACCAAGTGAGGAGATGGCTCTGAAGCTATGTAATTATGGCCTTTTGATAACTCTTGTTCATAGTGGCCCTTACCTTGTATGGAGGCTTATTTTAACTCTAAGTAGTTTATTATGATCCATTAGTATACTTGAGTTTACCCATTGTTATAAGCTTGACCTCTCTTTCTTTTATTAGGTGGCACATATTTGTGAATGTTGAAAACTTCTTAAACAAGATAGCTTCATGTAATGCTGGTAAAAGATTGTGTTTGAATATGTTTTTATCAACCAGGGGCTAGTCAATTTATCTAATATAGTCTTATATCATAATACATATTATATATAGATTCATTTGATTTTTGTTTCAAATGTACAACTTGAGCATATGAGATTGTTATCATTGATATTGAGGATAAGTGTGCCTAAAATATGTCAGCCAAAGGATTGAAGGCTACGATAGAATTGATTTGATAAGTCATAAAACCATTGTAGGGAAAGAATCCTTTAAATTATATGGAAATAACTTTGTGAGAATCCAATCATTAGACACATAGTCCAAAGATGTTGCATTAAAAGCTTGGATATGGTCCCTCTAGGTCACCCTTACCATTATATATGTAATATTACATTCCATGAATCCAAATGGCAAGGGAGTTCTCACTATGTGTCATGCTAAATGTTTATGTAAGAAAACATTAAAATCTAAGGCATGTGATGGCCTAGTGGCTCTCTTCTCAAGATGTAACCCCTTAGACTATAGATTATAAAGATTATTGCATAAGAAATTATAAATATAGAGTATAGGAAACTATCCAAAAGAGGTGTAGTTATCACTAAATGTTGTTGAGTTATAACTATTAGTTGTGCTAGCTATGTTAGCCTCACTATAGGTCTAATAATGTTATTAGTTGGGGGAGTGAAGATTGACCATTGTTTGTTTTTGTTCTTAAAATTTTAATATGGGTTATAATTTTTTCATGATCAAAGGGGTTGTTCCTAAATTTTATCTCTAAAGATCTATAGGCCCTCATTTTTATTGACAATTATTTTATCATTGTTAAGTGGAGGGTGAGTGTCCTAATTTCTAATTTGTGTATCATCTTGTTCTTAATTATACTATTCATCTTTAGATGCATTATCATCAAAATCCACATAATTTGGGTGTGAAGGATCAACAATAGGATTTAAAATAGGTCCCTTATCCATGTTATAAGCTCAAATAGCAGAATCTAAATATGCTCTATAAGATTACCACCTATCATATCACTTCTTAATGGAAGAGAGATAATGTTTTTAGATGGCATATAGTAAACAAATTACAATGGAGATACTAAATAGAACATATGAAATATAAAAAATTTAAATTAGATAATGAAAAATAGGAAAAAGAAGGATACAAACCCTAGGAGCATTTAGAGTTAGGGTTTGAGCAATGTTCAAAGTAAGTCAGGTTTAACAAATGTTTTAACCTTTTAAGGTTTAACTAATGTAATCCTATGTTTGATTAAAGTGCTGAATAGATTAAATTAGGGAAATAATATGCATAAAGTACAACCACTGATTTATTACATATTTTGACATACTACCCTCTCTCTCTCTCTCTCTCTCTCTCTCTCTCTCTCTCTCTCTCTCTCTCTCTCCTCTCTCTCTCTCTCTCTCTCTCTCTCTCTCTCTCCTCTCTCTCTCTCTCTCTCTCTCTCCTCTCTCTCCTTCTCTCTCTCTCTCTCTCTCTCTCTCTCTCTCTCTCTCTCTCCTATTTATAGGCACTCTTGTAATGCATCATGATATAGAACATAGAGAAGTGAAGATTAGCTTATAATCTATCATTAAGTAATAGACAGTTTATTGAGTTTTATAGAGTGAGAAATACATTAACATCATGACTGTGGTGAGGGACTCTTAGAAAGATCTCATGTGAGATTTTTTAAACTCTGAGATGATATCAAAATCCATCTCCTTGTGTCATTACTTAGGATGTTAACATTTCTCCCTTTGTTATAGCTTATAGTCTTCAAAATCCATTTGGTTTTTATTTTGAATATTTGAATTTTGAGGTCAGTTGGATCTTTGAGTCGATTGGATAGGTTATTATGCTTTTCATACATTTTTTTTTGAGATTTTTGGATTTTTTTTTTTTAAATTCTCATTATGTACGATGCACACTTCTAATTGTACTCTTATTCAATGTTTGCTCTCTCTATATGCCATACATCTATGTTATGTTGTATTAGAAAAATTTGTTGTTAGTTCATACCCCATTATATAAGCCCTATTAGTTTTGGTCGTATCAATCCTTTTTTTATACCTATGTTCAAGGACTTAAAAACATCCTTTTAGTGGACATACTATTGCAGGACTCCTTATTGGTGTAATAAACACAGGACTAGATCAAATCCTCAGACATCCTATAGCTTGTTGAGGAGGGGCCATTTCTATTTTTTTTGGTGAAAGATAAGGCTATGTTTTTACCATTTGAAGAGAAAATATGGAAGTTTATTGCTTCATTCTGACCTTTTTTTTCCTTTATCTAAATTTGATCTGATCTTCAAAAAAAATCATGTAAAGATATATTCTTGGCTGCCTTTTTTATACTCCTTATGTTTACATTCCACTCCCACAACCCATCTATTGAGTTTCACATGGTTAGATGAGCAGTTGCTATGATGGCCATAGAAAGGGGAGGAAGCATCGATGGGGTGGATTTTTCTATGTCTCTCTCCATGTTCTCCATGATAAACAACATAAATGTGTTGTTGGGTTATGTATTTTTTTGTCATATTTATGCATGATACACAACATAAAACCTAAGCCAAATGACCCTCTATTATGTGGCTCCCTTGGCATCTATATGTTGTTAAAGTCAATCTTTCTCTAGGGGCATCTTCATTAGTGTCCTCATTAGCTCCTTTGTGTGACCTCCTCTTCTTGAATCTCAGTTGCATGCATTGATTCCCTTGGATGATGCTCAACTCTACCTGGTATTATGAGTCAACCCAACCATGTCATTTGCATATTGATTTTTCCACCAAACCACTATTTGATTCAAATCCATGCAAAATATTCACATTTTTTAAAACTTGGCCAAGTTAAATTTGATTTTTGACTAATTTGTGATATTGGTTGGTGGGGGGAAAAAAATTTGGTGAGGAGCCTTTTTTTACCAAGTGGTCATGGGCATTTTTCACATTGTAAAGGTGGGGTTGTGTTTTCAAGATTTTTTTTCTACCCCCCTTCCCCACCCCCCCCCTGTGTTCAGGTTGGGATTTTTTATCATGGAAGGTGTTTCCTTACTTTTTTTCAAAAACACTATATTGTATTGGCCTCTTATTGTCAATTCCCCTTTTTTTAGATGCATTTTTAGTGTTAATTGATGTCTATTGGGGGAGGCTAATTTTTTGTTCAAATTGTGGCTTTTGAAACTTTTAAGAGCAAAAATGGCTTCAAATTATGTTTGGATTTAGGGGC